>UELW01000061.1:22264-41374 GCA_900490495.1 Danionella dracula
GTGCGGTTCCTGAAGTAATTGGTGTTGTTTGTTCTGAGGTTGATGTAGATGATGGTGTAGTTGTGGGTGCGGTTCCTGAAGTAATTGGTGTTGTTTGTTCTGAGGTTGATGTAGATGATGGTGTAGTTGTGGGTGCGGTTCCTGAAGTAATTGGTGTTGTTTGTTCTGAGGTTGATGTAGATGATGGTAGTTGTGGGTGCGGTTCCTGAAGCAATTGGTGTTGTTTGTTCTGAGGTTGATGTAGATGATGGGTAGTTGTGGGTGCGGTTTCAAAGTAATTGGTGTTGTTTGCTCTGAGGTTGATGTAGATGATGGTGTAGTTGTGGGGCGGTTCCTGAAGTAATTGGTGTTGTTTGCTCTGAGGTTGATGTAGATGATGGTGTAGTTGTGGGTGCGGTTTCAGAAGTAATTGGTGTTGTTTGTTCTGAGGTTGATGTAGATGATGGTGTAGTTGTGGGTGCAGTTTCAGAAGTAATTGGTGTTGTTTGTTCTGAAGTTGATGTGGATGATGGTGTAGTTGTGGGTGCGGTTCCAGAAGTAATTGGTGTTGTTTGTTCTGAGGTTGATGTACATGATGGTGTAGTTGTGGGTGCAGTTTCAGAAGTAATTGGTGTTGTTTGTTCTGAGGTTGATGTGGATGATGGTGTAGTTGTGGGTGCGGTTCCAGAAGTAATTGGTGTTGTTTGTTCTGAGGTTGATGTACATGATGGTGTAGTTGTGGGTGCAGTTTCAGAAGTAATTGGTGTTGTTTGTTCTGAGGTTGATGTAGATGATGGTGGTAGTTGTGGGTGCGGTCTCTGAAGTAATTTGGTGTTGTTTGTTTCTGAGGTTGATGTACATGATGGTTGTAGTTGTGGGTGCAGTTTCAGAAGTAGATTGGTGGTTGTTTTTCTGAGGGTGATGTAGATGATGGTGTAGTTGTGGGTGCGGTGTCCAGAAGTAATTGGTGTTGTTTGTTCTGAGGTTGATGTAGATGATGGGTGTAAGTTGTGGGTGGCGGTATCCAGAAGTAATTGGTGTGTTTGTTCTGAGGTTGATGTAGATGATGGTGTAGTGTGGGTTGCGGTTCCTGAAGTAATTGGGTGTTGTTTGCTCTGGAGGTTGATGTAGATGATGGTGTAGTTGTGGGTGTGCGGGTTCCTGAAGTAATTGGTGTTGTTTGTTCTGAGGTTGATGTAGATGATGGTGTAGTTGTGGGTGCGGTTCCTGAAGTAATTGGTGTTGTTTGTTCTGAGGTTGATGTAGATGATGGTGTAGTTGTGGGTGCGGTTTCAGAAGTAATTGGTAGTGTTTGTTCTGAGGTTGATGTAGATGATGGTGTAGTTGTGGGTGCGGTTCCTGAAGTAATTGGTGTTGTTTGCTCTGAGGTTGATGTAGATGATGGTGTAGTTGTGGGTGCGGTTCCAGAAGTAATTGGTGTTGTTTGCTCTGAGGTTGATGTAGATGATGGTGTAGTTGTGGGTGCGGTTCCTGAAGTAATTGGTGTTGTTTGTTCTGAGGTTGATGTAGATGATGGTGTAGTTGTGGGTGCGGTTCCTGAAGTAATTGGTGTTGTTTGCTCTGAGGTTGATGTAGATGATGGTGTAGTTGTGGGTGCGGTTCCAGAAGTAATTGGTGTTGTTTGTTCTGAGGTTGATGTAGATGATGGTGTAGTTGTGGGTGCGGTTCCTGAAGTAATTGGTGTTGTTTGTTCTGAGGTTGATGTAGATGATGGTGTAGTTGTGGGTGCGGTTCCAGAAGTAATTGGTGTTGTTTGTTCTGAGGTTGATGTAGATGATGGTGTAGTTGTGGGTGTGCGGTTCCTGAAGTAATTGGTGTTGTTTGTTCTGAGGTTGATGTAGATGATGGTGTAGTTGTGGGTGCGGTTTCAGAAGTAATTGGTAGTGTTTGTTCTGAGGTTGATGTAGATGATGGTGTAGTTGTGGGTGCGGTTCCTGAAGTAATTGGTGTTGTTTGCTCTGAGGTTGATGTAGATGATGGTGTAGTTGTGGGTGCGGTTCCTGAAGTAATTGGTGTTGTTTGTTCTGAGGTTGATGTAGATGATGGTGTAGTTGTGGGTGCGGTTCCTGAAGTAATTGGTGTTGTTTGTTCTGAGGTTGATGTTAGATGATGGTGTAGTTGTGGGTGCGGTTCCTGAAGTAATTGGTGTTGTTTGCTCTGAGGTTGATGTAGATGATGGTGTAGTTTGTGGGTGCGGTTCCTGAAGTAATTGGTGTTGTTTGCTCTGAGGTTGATGTAGATGATGGTGTAGTTGTGGGTGCGGTTCCAGAAGTAATTGGTGTTGTTTGTTCTGAGGTTGATGTAGATGATGGTGTAGTTGTGGGTGCGGTTCCTGAAGTAATTGGTGTTGTTTGCTCTGAGGTTGATGTAGATGATGGTGTTAGTTGTGGGTGCGGTTCCTGAAGTAATTGGTGTTGTTTGCTCTGAGGTTGATGTAGATGATGTGTAGTTGTGGGTGCGGTTCCCAGAAGTAATTGGTGTTGTTTGTTCTGAGGTTTGATGTAGATGATGGTGTAGTTGTGGGTGCGGTTCCTGAAGTAATTGGTGTTGTTTGCTCTGAGGTTGATGTAGATGATGGTGTAGTTGTGGGTGCGGTTCCTGAAGTAATTGGTGTTGTTTGTTCTGAGGTTGATGTAGATGATGGTGTAGTTGTGGGTGCGGTTCCTGAAGTAATTGGTGTTGTTTGTTCTGAGGTTGATGTAGATGATGGTGTAGTTGTGGGTGCGGTTCCAGAAGTAAGTGGTGTTGTTTGTTCTGAGGTTGATGTAGATGATGGTGTAGGTTGTGGGTGCGGTTCCATGAAGTAATTGGTGTTGTTTGCTTCTGAGGTTGATGTAGATGATGGTGTAGTTGTGGGTGCGGTTCCTGAAGTAATTGGTGTTGTTTGTTCTGAGGTTGATGTAGATGATGGTGTAGTTGTGGGTTGCGGTTCCTGAAGTAATTGGTGTTGTTTGTTCTGAGGTTGATGTAGATGATGTTGTAGTTGTGGGTGCGGTTCCTGAAGTAATTGGTGTTGTTTGTTCTGAGGTTGATGTAGATGATGGTGTAGTTGTGGGTGCGGTTCCTGAAGTAATTGGTGTTGTTTGCTCTGAGGGGTTGATGTAGATGATGGTGTAGTTGTGGGGTGCGGTTTCAGAAGTAATTGGTAGTGTTTGTTCTGAGGTTGATGTAGATGATGGTGTATGTTGTGGGTGCGGTTCCTGAAGTAATTGGTGTTGTTTGCTCTTGAGGTTGATGTAGATGGATGGTGTAGTTTGTGGGTGCGGTTCCGAAGTAATTGGTGTTGTTTGCCTGAGGTTGATGTAGAATGTGGTGTAGTTGTGGGTTGCGGTTCCTAGAAGTAATGGTGTTTGTTTGTTCCTGAGGTTGATGTAGATGATGGTGTAGTTGTGGGTGCGGTTCCAGAAGTAATTGGTGTTGTTTGTTCTGAGGTTGATGTAGATGATGGGTGTAGTTGTGGGTGCGGTTGCCTCAGAAGTAATTGGTGTTGTTTGTTCTGAGGTTGATGTAGATGATGGTGTAGTTGTGGGTGCGGTTCCTGAAGTAATTGGTGTTGTTTGTTCTGAGGTTGATGTAATGATGGTGTAGTTGTGGGTGCGGTTTCCTGAAGTAATTGTGTTGTTTGTTCTGAGGTTGATGTAGATGATGGTGTAGTTGTGGGTGCGGTTCCTGAAGTAATTGGTGTTGTTTGTTCTGAGGTTGATGTAGATGATGGTGTAGTTGTGGGTGCGGTTCCTGAAGTAATTGGTGTTTGTTTGTTCTGAGGTTGATGTAGATGATGGTGTAGTTGTGGGTGCGGTTCCCTGAAGTAATTGGTGTTGTTTGCTCTGAGGTGATGTAGATGATGGTGTAGTTGTGGGTGCGGTTCCTGAAGTAATTGGTGTTGTTTTGTTCTGAGGTTGATGTAGATGATGGTGTAGTTGTGGGTGCGGTTCCTGAAGTAATTGGTGTTGTTTGTTCTGAGGTTGATGTAGATGATGGTGTAGTTGTGGGTGCGGTTCCTGAAGTAATTGGTGTTGTTTGCTCTGAGGTTGATGTAGATGATGGTGTAGTTGTGGGTGCGGTTTCAGAAGTAATTGGTGTTGTTTGTTCTGAGGTTGATGTAGATGATGGTGTAGTTGTGGGTGCGGTTTCCTGAAGTATTGGTGTTGTTTGTTCTGAGTTGATGTAGATGATGGTGTAGTTTGTGGGTGCGGTTCCTGAAGTAATTGGTGTTGTTTGCTCTGAGGTTGATGTAGATGATGGTGTAGTTGTGGGTGCGGTTCCTGAAGTAATTGGTGTTGTTTGCTCTGGAGGTTGATGTAGATGATGGTGTAAGTTGTGGGTGGCGGGTTCCTGAAGTAATTGGTGTTGTTTGTTCTGAGGTTGATGTAGATGATGGTGTAGTTGTGGGTGCGGTTTCAGAAGTAATTGGTGTTGTTTGTTCTGAGGTTGATGTAGATGATGGTGTAGTTGTGGGTGCGGTTTCAGAAGTAATTGGTGTTGTTTGTTCTGAGGTTGATGTAGATGATGGTGTAGTTGTGGGTGCGGTTCCTGAAGTAATTGGTGTTGTTTGTTCTGAGGTTGATGTAGATGATGGTGTAGTTGTGGGGTGCGGTTTCAGAAGTAATTGGTGTTGTTTGTTCTGAGGTTGATGTAGATGATGGTGTAGTTGTGGGTGCGGTTCCTGAAGTAATTGGTTTTGTTTGTTCTGAGGTTGATGTAGATGATGGTGTAGTTGTGGGTGCGGTTTCAGAAGTAATTGGTGTTGTTTGTTCTGAGGTTGATGTAGATGATGATGTCGATGAATCAGTTGTCTGAGTTTCAATTGTAGGTGACAGGATTATTGAGGTGGTGTCGACAACTGTTTTAATGATAATGGTTAAGCAAAAATGTTAACAATCAATTTTACATGCAAATGTTTAAGATGATTAAGCTGAGAATTTAGTAACTAACTTGTTGATGTACTTACCAGTGATGCTAGTGATATTAAAAGCAGTTGAAGTCTCAGTAGCAGCGTAGACGTCTGTAGCATTTGGTGCAGATGAAAAGTTTGCTTCCATTTCAGTAATTATTGACCCTTTTCTAGAAAAGAAGAAGATAGGGAGTGTTTTACATTTTCTATATTTGCTGGCATGTAAAGACTATAATGTTGAGTAACAGAGTTCTTTCGCTTCATCTGGAAAACTGCTTTGAATGTTTATGATGTTTAAAAAAAAGCACGGAAATCAAGTTCATTTCATAGAATGCAATTATTAAACTAAAGGTTATGAAAGCTACAGAAATGCACACAAAGAGAGACACTCACCTGAATGTGATTCTGTTTAGTCTTAAAAAGGATAGAAGTCTAGCTTTATAAATTGGCTCAAACTGTGAAAGAAAGTTGAACAATATAAGTTTCAGCAGATTTCTTGTTTTGCATTTGAATGTATCTCAAATGGAAAAGCTGTAAAATTAAACATCAAGCTTTCAAAATCTAAATATTTAATAAAAAATGCATTCCCTAACTATTGCTTATTTAACTTTTTTAAAACAACATACCTCTGTTTTGACTCTGTCTTGTCTATCTTTGTATTCTGGTGAAGATGTGTTAAGTAGCACATCTAAAAATGTTTCAGGGGTGGTGAATGTGATCGTAACTGTAAAATCAGCTGCTGCTGTAATCTCTGTGCTTCTTGTACTTGTTGTTACAGTAGAAGTTGTAAGATGGGAAGTTGATGACACCAAACTTGTGGATGAAGTGGTTGTAGCTGTATGTTGAGATGAAGATGAGGCAAGACTTGTGGATGTTGGTTCAGAGGTAGAGTAGGTAGTTTCTGTAATTGGAGAAGTGGTTGTAGCTGTATGTTGAGATGAAGATGAGGCAAGACTTGTGGATGTTGGTTCAGATGTAGAGTAGGTAGTTTCTGTAATTGGGGAAGTGGTTGTAGCTGTATGTTGAGATGTAGATGAGGCAAGACTTGTGGATGTTGGTTCAGAGGTAAAGTAGGTAGTTTCTGTAATTGGAGAAGTGGTTGTAGCTGTATGTTGAGATGAAGATGAGGCAAGACTTGTGGATGTTGGTTCAGATGTAGAGTAGGTAGTTTCTGTAATTGGAGAAGTGGTTGTAGCTGTATGTTGAGATGAAGATGAGGCAAGACTTGTGGATGTTGGTTCAGAGGTAAAGTAGGTAGTTTCTGTAATTGGAGAAGTGGTTGTAGCTGTATGTTGAGATGTAGATGAGGCAAGACTTGTGGATGTTGGTTCAGAGGTAAAGTAGGTAGTTTCTGTAATTGGAGAAGTGGTTGTAGCTGTATGTTGAGATGAAGATGAGGCAAGACTTGTGGATGTTGGTTCAGATGTAGAGTAGGTAGTTTCTGTAATTGGAGAAGTGGTTGTAGCTGTATGTTGAGATGTAGATGAGGCAAGACTTGTGGATGTTGGTTCAGAGGTAAAGTAGGTAGTTTCTGTAATTGGAGAAGTGGTTGTAGCTGTATGTTGAGATGTAGATGAGGCAAGACTTGTGGATGTTGGTTCAGAAGTAATGTAGGTAGTTTCTGTAATTGGAGAAGTGGTTGTAGCTGTATGTTGAGATGAAGATGAGGCAAGACTTGTGGATGTTGGTTCAGAGGTAAAGTAGGTAGTTTCTGTAATTGGAGAAGTGGTTGTAGCTGTATGTTGAGATGTAGATGAGGCAAGACTTGTGGATGTTGGTTCAGAGGTAAAGTAGGTAGTTTTCTGTAATTGGAGAAGTGGTTGTAGCTGTATGTTGAGATGAAGATGAGGCAAGACTTGTGGATGTTGGTTCAGATGTAGAGTAGGTAGTTTCTGTAATTGGAGAAGTGGTTGTAGCTGTATGTTGAGATGAAGATGAGGCAAGACTTGTGGATGTTGGTTCAGAGGTAAAGTAGGTAGTTTCTGTAATTGGAGAAGTGGTTGTAGCTGTATGTTGAGATGTAGATGAGGCAAGACTTGTGGATGTTGGTTCAGAGGTAAAGTAGGTAGTTTCTGTAATTGGAGAAGTGGTTGTAGCTGTATGTTGAGATGAAGATGAGGCAAGACTTGTGGATGTTGGTTCAGATGTAGAGTAGGTAGTTTCTGTAATTGGAGAAGTGGTTGTAGCTGTATGTTGAGATGTAGATGAGGCAAGACTTGTGGATGTTGGTTCAGAGGTAAAGTAGGTAGTTTCTGTAATTGGAGAAGTGGTTGTAGCTGTATGTTGAGATGAAGATGAGGCAAGACTTGTGGATGTTGGTTCAGAGGTAGAGTAGGTAGTTTCTGTAATTGGAGAAGTGGGTGTAGCTGTATGTTGAGATGTAGATGAGGCAAGACTTGTGGATGTTGGTTCAGAGGTAAAGTAGGTAGTTTCTGTAATTGGAGAAGTGGTTGTAGCTGTATGTTGAGATGTAGATGAGGCAAGACTTGTGGATGTTGGTTCAGAGGTAAAGTAGGTAGTTTCTGTAATTGGAGAAGTGGTTGTAGCTGTATGTTGAGATGAAGATGAGGCAAGACTTGTGGATGTTGGTTCAGATGTAGAGTAGGTAGTTTCTGTAATTGGAGAAGTGGTTGTAGCTGTATGTTGAGATGTAGATGAGGCAAGACTTGTGGATGTTGGTTCAGAGGTAAAGTAGGTAGTTTCTGTAATTGGAGAAGTGGTTGTAGCTGTATGTTGAGATGTAGATGAGGCAAGACTTGTGGATGTTGGTTCAGAGGTAAAGTAGGTAGTTTCTGTAATTGGGGAAGTGGTTGTAGCTGTATGTTGAGATGAAGATGAGGCAAGACTTGTGGATGTTGGTTCAGAGGTAGAGTAGGTAGTTTCTGTAATTGGGGAAGTGGTTGTAGCTGTATGTTGAGATGAAGATGAGGCAAGACTTGTGGATGTTGGTTCAGAGGTAAAGTAGGTAGTTTCTGTAATTGGAGAAGTGGTTGTAGCTGTATGTTGAGATGAAGATGAGGCAAGACTTGTGGATGTTGGTTCAGATGTAGAGTAGGTAGTTTCTGTAATTGGAGAAGTGGTTGTAGCTGTATGTTGAGATGTAGATGAGGCAAGACTTGTGGATGTTGGTTCAGAGGTAAAGTAGGTAGTTTCTGTAATTGGAGAAGTGGTTGTAGCTGAATGTTGAGATGAAGATGAGGCAAGACTTGTGGATGTTGGTTCAGAGGTAGAGTAGGTAGTTTTCTGTAATTGGAGAAGTGGGTGTAGCTGTATGTTGAGATGTAGATGAGGCAAGACTTGTGGATGTTGGTTCAGAGGTAAAGTAGGTAGTTTCTGTAATTGGAGAAGTGGTTGTAGCTGTATGTTGAGATGAAGATGAGGCAAGACTTGTGGATGTTGGTTCAGAGGTAGAGTAGGTAGTTTTCTGTAATTGGAGAAGTGGGTGTAGCTGTATGTTGAGATGTAGATGAGGCAAGACTTGTGGATGTTGGTTCAGAGGTAAAGTAGGTAGTTTCTGTAATTGGAGAAGTGGTTGTAGCTGTATGTTGAGATGTAGATGAGGCAAGACTTGTGGATGTTGGTTCAGAGGTAGAGTAGGTAGTTTCTGTAATTGGAGAAGTGGGTGTAGCTGTATGTTGAGATGTAGATGAGGCAAGACTTGTGGATGTTGGTTCAGAGGTAAAGTAGGTAGTTTCTGTAATTGGAGAAGTGGTTGTAGCTGTATGTTGAGATGAAGATGAGGCAAGACCTTGTGGATGTTGGTTCAGAGGTAGAGTAGGTAGTTTCTGTAATTGGAGAAGTGGGTGTAGCTGTATGTTGAGATGTAGATGAGGCAAGACTTGTGGATGTTGGTTCAGAGGTAAAGTAGGTAGTTTCTGTAATTAGAGAAGTGGTTGTAGCTGTATGTTGAGATGAAGATGAGGCAAGACTTGTGGATGTTGGTTCAGAGGTAGAGTAGGTAGTTTCTGTAATTGGAGAAGTGGTTGTAGCTGTATGTTGAGATGTAGATGAGGCAAGACTTGTGGATGTTGGTTCAGAGGTAAAGTAGGTAGTTTCTGTAATTGGAGAAGTGGGTTGTAGCTGTATGTTGAGATGTAGATGAGGCAAGACTTGTGGATGTTGGTTCAGATGTAGAGTAGGTAGTTTCTGTAATTGGAGAAGTGGTTGTAGCTGTATGTTGAGATGAAGATGAGGCAAGACTTGTGGATGTTGGTTCAGATGTAGAGTAGGTAGTTTCTGTAATTGGGGGAAGTGGTTGTAGCTGTATGTTGAGATGTAGATGAGGCAAGACTTGTGGATGTTGGTTCAGAGGTAAAGTAGGTAGTTTCTGTAATTGGAGAAGTGGTTGTAGCTGTATGTTGAGATGTAGATGAGGCAAGACTTGTGGATGTTGGTTCAGATGTAGAGTAGGTAGTTTCTGTAATTGGAGAAGTGGTTGTAGCTGTATGTTGAGATGAAGATGAGGCAAGACTTGTGGATGTTGGTTCAGATGTAGAGTAGGTAGTTTCTGTAATTGGGGAAGTGGTTGTAGCTGTATGTTGAGATGAAGATGAGGCAAGACTTGTGGATGTTGGTTCAGAGGTAAAGTAGGTAGTTTCTGTAATTGGAGAAGTGGTTGTAGCTGTATGTTGAGATGAAGATGAGGCAAGACTTGTGGATGTTGGTTCAGATGTAGAGTAGGTAGTTTCTGTAATTGGAGAAGTGGTTGTAGCTGTATGTTGAGATGAAGATGAGGCAAGACTTGTGGATGTTGGTTCAGATGTAGAGTAGGTAGTTTCTGTAATTGGGGAAGTGGTTGTAGCTGTATGTTGAGATGTAGATGAGGCAAGACTTGTGGATGTTGGTTCAGATGTAGAGTAGGTAGTTTCTGTAATTGGAGAAGTGGTTGTAGCTGTATGTTGAGATGAAGATGGCACTATACTTGTATCTGTTTGTTGAGATGTAGAATATGGTGTTTTGTTATTAGGCAAGCCAGTTGTTGTTGTGGAATGATCTGTAGACGTTGAAGAATTTGTCGCTGTGGATTCAGTTGTAGATACAAGTACAGTTGTTTCAGTGTAGGTGACTGTGGCTGCAGTGAAGCTGTTTGCTGGAGAACTGTTGACAACTGTTTTGGAAAGAGTAATTAAGTTTTTTTTTTACTGATATGTAGAATATATTTTTTCATAGTTAATTTATAACTTCTCTTTTTACATACCATTCAGTGACGTGATGTTAAAAGCAGTTGTGTTTTGAGTAACTTCAGAGATGTCTGTGATATTTGGTGCTGAGGAAAAGGCTGCATTCATTTCAGTGATTACTGATCCTGGTCTAGAGAGGGGTAACAAAGAGCATTTATCATTTTTGCTTTTGGTGTCGCACATCGTTATTAAATCTCACATTGCACTTATTTTAGGTTTAAATTACCATATAAGGAAGAAATGGAGATGAAGTATGTTGGCTGCTTATGACAAGCATTAAAGTGTTACTTGCAGCTGGAATAATCCATATCAATACAAAAAAAGTAATTTAGCTCTCACCTGAATCTGATATTTTCCAGTCTCAAGAAATCTGAGCCAAATGCTGCTTTGTAGAGAGGCTCAAACTGTGGAAGACATTACAAAAGATAATTAGGTTCATCTAAAAAAAATCTTTATAAAAAATAGTTAAAACTAATTGCAGATGTATTAATTATAATACCCAATCTACCAGCTTCCTCAGAAGAATAACTAATTTCATCAAATCTATACAAAGACTAGCAATATTGAGAAATGTAAGTGATTATGGTTCAGTTTAATCCACATACCGCAGTCTTCACTCTGCCTTCTCTCTCTATGTAGACTGGTGAAGAAGTGTTCGATAGTTCTTGCTTGAAACTTTCAGGACTTGTAAAGCTGATCGCAACTGTAGAGGAGACTGGTGCTTGTGTCGTTGTGCTTGTGGTGATGGTTGTTGCTGTTGTAGTAGTTGGAGGTGTAAGGTGTGTCGTTGATGCTGAAGTTGAAAGTTTGTTTGTAGTTACTGGTTCAGTTGATTGGATAGAATTTGTTATCTCTGCAGTTGAAGATACAGATGTGTTTGAAGCGGGTGTTCCTGTTGTGTGTGAATTTCCAGTAACAGCCGTTGAAGATTCAGATGGGGTTGATGGTGGGGAAGTAATCGGGAAAGTGTTTGTAGCTGTCTGCTGGGATGTAGAAGACACAAGACTTGTGGATGTTGGTTCAGAGGTAAAGTAGGTAGTTTCTGTAATTGGAGAAGTGGTTGTAGCTGTATGTTGAGATGAAGATGAGGCAAGACTTGTGGATGTTGGTTCAGAGGTAAAGTAGGTAGTTTCTGTAATTGATAGTTTTCCAGTTGTGTGTGAATCTCCTGAATCAGCGGTTGAAGGTTCAGATGGACCAGATGATGGTGTTCCAGTTGTGTGTGAATCTCCTGAATCAGCGGTTGAAGGTTCAGATGGACCAGATGATGGTGTTCCAGTTGTGTGTGAATCTCCTGATCCAGCGGTTGAAGGTTCAGATGGACCAGATGATGGTGTTCCAGTTGTGTGTGAATCTCCTGAATCAGCAGTTGAAAGTTCAGATGGACCAGATGATGGTGTTCCAGTTGTGTGTGAATTTCCTGATCCAGTGGTTGAAGGTTCAGATGGACCAGATGATGGTGTTCCAGTTGTGTGTGAATCTCCTGATCCAGCGGTTGAAGGTTCAGATGGACCATATGATGGTGTTCCAGTTGTGTGTGAATCTCCTGATCCAGTGGTTGAAGGTTCAGATGGACCAGATGATGGTGTTCCAGTTGTGTGTGAATCTCCTGAATCAGCGGTTGAAGGTTCAGATGGACCAGATGGTACTGTTCCAGTTGTGTGTGAATCTCCTGAATCAGCGGTTGAAGGTTCAGATGGACCAGATGATGGTGTTCCAGTTGTGTGTGAATCTCCTGATCCAGCGGTTGAAGGTTCAGATGGACCAGATGATGGTGTTCCAGTTGTGTGTGAATCTCCTGAATCAGCAGTTGAAAGTTCAGATGGACCAGATGATGGTGTTCCAGTTGTGTGTGAATTTCCTGATCCAGTGGTTGAAGGTTCAGATGGACCAGATGATGGTGTTCCAGTTGTGTGTGAATCTCCTGATCCAGCGGTTGAAGGTTCAGATGGACCATATGATGGTGTTCCAGTTGTGTGTGAATCTCCTGATCCAGTGGTTGAAGGTTCAGATGGACCAGATGATGGTGTTCCAGTTGTGTGTGAATCTCCTGATCCAGCGGTTGAAGGTTCAGATGGACCAAATGGTACTGTTCCAGTTGTGTGTGAATCTTCTGTGCCAGCTGTTGAAGGTTCAGATGGACCAGATGGTACTGTTCCAGTTGTGTGTGAATCTCCTGAACCAGCTGTTGAAGGTTCAGATGGACCAGATGGTACTGTTCCAGTTGTGTGTGAATCTGCTGAACCAGCTGTTGAAGGTTCAGATGGACCAGATGGTACTGTTCCAGTTGTGTGTGAATCTTCTGTGCCAGCTGTTGAAGGTTCAGATGGACCAGATGGTACTGTTCCAGTTGTGTGTGAATCTCCTGAACCAGCTGTTGAAGGTTCAGATGGACCAGATGGTACTGTTCCAGTTGTGTGTGAATCTCCTGAACCAGCTGTTGAAGGTTCAGATGGACCAGATGGTACTGTTCCAGTTGTGTGTGAATCTGCTGTTCCAGCTGTTGAAGGTTCAGATGGACCAGATGGTACTGTTCCAGTTGTGTGTGAATCTCCTGAATCAGCGGTTGAAGGTTCAGATGGACCAGATGATGGTGTTCCAGTTGTGTGTGAATCTCCTGATCCAGCGGTTGAAGGTTCAGATGGACCAGATGATGGTGTTCCAGTTGTGTGTGAATCTGCTGTTCCAGCTGTTGAAGGTTCAGATGGACCAGATGGTACTGTTCCAGTTGTGTGTGAATCTCCTGAATCAGCGGTTGAAGGTTCAGATGGACCAGATGGTACTGTTCCAGTTGTGTGTGAATCTGCTGTTCCAGCTGTTGAAGGTTCAGATGGACCAGATGGTACTATTCCAGTTGTGTGTGAATCTCCTGAATCAGCGGTTGAAGGTTCAGATGGACCAGATGATGGTGTTCCAGTTGTGTGTGAATCTCCTGATCCAGCGGTTGAAGGTTCAGATGGACCAGATGATGGTGTTCCAGTTGTGTGTGAATCTGCTGTTCCAGCTGTTGAAGGTTCAGATGGACCAGATGGTACTGTTCCAGTTGTGTGTGAATCTCCTGAATCAGCGGTTGAAGGTTCAGATGGACCAGATGGTACTGTTCCAGTTGTGTGTGAATCTGCTGTGCCAGCTGTTAAAGGTTCAGATGGACCAGATGATGGTGTTCCAGTTGTGTGTGAATCTCCTGATCCAGCGGTTGAAGGTTCAGATGGACCAGATGATGGTGTTCCAGTTGTGTGTGAATCTCCTGATCCAGCGTTTGAAGGTTCAGATGGACCTGATGATGGTGTTCCAGTTGTGTGTGAATCTGCTGTTCCAGCTGTTGAAGGTTCAGATGGACCAGATGGTACTGTTCCAGTTGTGTGTGAATCTCCTGAATCAGCTGTTGAAGGTTCAGATGGACCAGATGGTACTGTTCCAGTTGTGTGTGAATCTGCTGTGCCAGCTGTTGAAGGTTCAGATGGATCAGATGATGGTTTTCCAGTTGTGTGTGAATCTCCTGAATCAGCGGTTGAAGGTTCAGATGGACCAGATGATGGTGTTCCAGTTGTGTGTGAATCTCCTGATCCAGCGGTTGAAGGTTCTGATGGACCAGATGGTACTGTTCCAGTTGTGTGTGAATCTCCTGAATCAGCTGTTGAAGGTTCAGATGGACCAGATGATGGTGTTCCAGTTGTGTGTGAATCTCCTGATCCAGCGGTTGAAGGTTCAGATGGACCAGATGGTACTGTTCCAGTTGTGTGTGAATCTCCTGAATCAGCTGTTGAAGGTTCAGATGGATCAGATGATGGTGTTCCAGTTGTGTGTGAATCTCCTGATCCAGCGGTTGAAGGTTCTGATGGACCAGATGGAACTGTTCCAGTTGTGTGTGAATCTCCTGAATCAGCTGTTGAAGGTTCAGATGGACCAGATGATGGTGTTCCAGTTGTGTGTGAATCTCCTGAATCAGCGGTTGAAGGTTCAGATGGACCAGATGATGGTGTTCCAGTTGTGTGTGAATCTCCTGATCCAGCGGTTGAAGGTTCTGATGGACCAGATGGAACTGTTCCAGTTGTGTGTGAATCTCCTGAATCAGCTGTTGAAGGTTCAGATGGACCAGATGATGGTGTTCCAGTTGTGTGTGAATCTCCTGATCCAGCGGTTGAAGGTTCTGATGGACCAGATGGTACTGTTCCAGTTGTGTGTGAATCTCCTGAATCAGCTGTTGAAGGTTCAGATGGATCAGATGATGGTGTTCCAGTTGTGTGTGAATCTCCTGATCCAGCGGTTGAAGGTTCTGATGGACCAGATGGTACTGTTCCAGTTGTGTGTGAATCTCCTGAATCAGCGGTTGAAGGTTCAGATGGACCAGATGGTACTGTTCCAGTTGTGTGTGAATCTTCTGATCCAGCGGTTGAAGGTTCTGATGGACCAGATGGTACTGTTCCAGTTGTGTGTGAATCTCCTGAATCAGCGGTTGAAGGTTCAGATGGACCTGATGGTACTGTTCCAGTTGTGTGTGAATCTCCTGAATCAGCGGTT
Organism: Danionella dracula; assembly: GCA_900490495.1. Classification (NCBI taxonomy): domain Eukaryota; kingdom Metazoa; phylum Chordata; class Actinopteri; order Cypriniformes; family Danionidae; genus Danionella; species Danionella dracula. The sequence continues at coordinate 36,860 of UELW01000061.1, forward strand.
GAAGGTTCAGATGGACCAGATGGTACTGTTCCAGTTGTGTGTGAATCTCCTGAATCAGCGGTTGAAGGTTCAGATGGACCAGATGGTACTGTTCCAGTTGTGTGTGAATCTCCTGAATCAGCGGTTGAAGGTTCAGATGGACCAGATGATGGTGTTCCAGTTGTGTGTGAATCTTCTGAACCAGCGGTTGAAGGTTCTGATGGACCAGATGGGGGTGTTCCAGTTGTGTGTGAATCTTCTGAACCAGCGGTTGAAGATTGAGATTGGGTTGATAACAAGGTTTTGGATTCTCTTGGACCATCGGTCGATGGCGTGTCTGGACTTGTGTCATTTTGGGACTTTGTTGTGCTTTCTTCGGACAAAGTATTTGAGCTTGATTCTGTTTGAGCCATGGTGCAACTCAAAGCTGCTTTAAAATTAAATAAATAAAAGTAATGTTATTTGTTTTGAGATAAAATGATAAGAATGCTAAAACATTTGTTTGTGATGTTACGAACCCATGCTGAAAACTGCAACGATTAGTGTTTTTCTTTTCATCTTGTATCCTGCTGCGTATAACACCTGTGAATATTAATGAATAATTCAGAAAAATCCCATGAACACTCGAGAACACGTCCTCCTCCCGCAGCTTTAAACTAGTGTTCTAACATCAAATGGCTTTTTGGAGTTCTTAATGTCAGGTTCATTTTCTTTTATTTTTTTCCTCAGACTAAGTGAATAATTTCAGGAGCTTATCAACGATGACTCATGAAACTCGTCATCGAGAGAAGGCACATGATTGGACGCGAGGGCAGGGGAGGTCCAAACGGGTGCACCAATGAAATCACGTTTAGAGCTCACTGAGTTTTCAGTTCAGGAAGTGAGATATTTAGAGCAGTTTCAAGAAATGATTTTGAAGTTCTCCTTCCATCACTGTTGTCCAACGTTCTCAGCCACCGCGGAGCAAGGAGCAGGTAATAATCAGTCTGATTTAACGGAAGAATTTTCACATTTTGCACTAAACCCCTCGCTTTATAAATCAGGAGGATTCTGTTCACACAGGTTTGGTTTTATCAAGAGTCTAACAGAGCGTTTGTAATGGTTTCCTGAGATACGGGCCCCTGGGGGCAAGCTCCAGATCCTACAGAACAGTTATATTTTTAGAATTCATCATATTTTCATGCACATTCCTGTTCATTTTTATCAATATATTTACCCATTTTGCTAAGAAGAGTTGGAAATATTAAGTCACTCAAGAGCTTTTGACAGTTTTTACTAATTCAATCAATCCACGATGGAATCCAATATGAAAGTAAACTATGAGTGCTGGCACCTCTCGCGCTATAAATAAACTCACTATAATAACATTTTAAGGAAAGCTCTTTTCATGAGGATCTTTCAGGGTCGCAGTCAGAGAACAGCAGAGAACCGTAAAACACGTCCACGCAATCCATCTTTTTCTGCCACATGTCCTCCTTCACTCAAACAGTTTTTCTAATCGCTAGAATTCGACTGAAGATAGCAGCTAGCAGATGTTTGTGAGGAGGTCCCCCGCGTGAGGTCTCTGCTCGGGTAGAAACCGCACGTTTGAGGCTGTGAGCGCAGGTACGGGCCCCTGCAGTGGCATCTCTCCGAGGGCCTCGACGATTAGAAAACAGGATGAATCTGGAGGCGTAGATGTTTGGACGCAGACGGTGAGATGATCAGTGAAGAACACGATGGAAAGGAAGTCCTCCGAGGATCACAGTTGAGCGCACATCAGATAAATCATCTCTCCACACTCAGACATTCCGCGCACAGAAAAACCAGTTGCGCATTATTTGCTCTTCACACTCGCGCTATTGTAAAGATGATCTCACACCTGTGATCCTCGGTGAGAGATTAAACGTGTGTTCATCGATTGATTACGAGGAATTCGGGTCTGAAAGGGAAGTGGCTCCGATAAGCCCCAAACAAATCCTTTTACACATCAAAGAGGTAGTTTATACTCTATTTGGGAATTTTTAACTGCAATTGTGTGTTCTAGCTGTTTATGATGTTCCGATGTACTGGAAATATAACTTACAGCACGAGTTAAAACCTCACGAAACGAAGCGCGACAGATGATTCTCTAGAAAGGATTTTTCACAGCGGCGCTAAAATATCAGTCGATATATATATATATATATTATTATAAATTATTCTCTTATAAGTTATTATTATAAGTTATTCTCTTATTATATATTATTATAAGTTATTCTCCAATACTGCTCTTTTATATTAACATTATTATTTTTCAACTTATCTCAAAGCTACCTTTTTTTTATTTCTCATTTTTAATCTGAACTTGTTTTTACGGTCTATTTTTATGTTGCAAATAATTAATAATTAACTCAATGTTTATATTTGTTTAGATTTTAAACTAAAACTCTGATTATAAAATTATTTTAAAATGTAACTGAAAAGTCAGTCGTATAACGTACTAGTAGTCACAACTCAATTAAAAGAGAATAAAATATATCATAAATACCTATAAAATATTTACCTGATTATTTTAAATATTTGATATCATATCTTATATTTGATGTAACATATTAAAATACATTGAAAGTGTTTTCCACACACAGCTTCGGATCAGCAATGTTAATTTGAAATGTAGAATTGCCATCTTTGCAAGCTCACAGAGAAGGAACGTCTGAGATTCGAGTCTGCGGCGCGCTGAGAGCTGCGAGCGCTCACCTGAGCCAGGGCTCCTCAGCTGCAGTTAGTCCTCAGCTGCAGTTAGTCCTCAGCTGCAGTTAGTCCTCAGCTGCAGTTAGTCCTCAGCTGCAGTTAGTCCTCAGGTGCTGCAGCAGAAATCAGAGCCTGAGCTCCTGCGCCGCCTTTTAAGAGCTCTGCTTCCCGCTCGGTGACGTCGTGCAGCACTGGATGAGCTGTGTAACACATTCCTGCTTCAACAGAACTGGATTTACCTTCTTCAGAGACAATGCATTCCCTTCTGAGCGCCGGCTCCTCAGAAACCAGAGCGAGAGCTGAATCACGCTCAGAGTTATCACCGTAAATAGGCTTCCACGCTGGTTTATCTGGTTCTAGAGCTGCGCTGACATGGATCCTCTTAATCACAGGCTTCGGCTCGCAGGTTGCTTTTCCAGGTTGGGTTTGTGGACAGTGTCAGGACTACTCAAGGTCCTGCTCTGAAGGGCATCAGGAGACCCGCGTCCTCACCTCCTAAACATCTCTCTCGATGCGGGAGATCTCCAGGGTCAGGTCCAAACGCTAAAACCTGATCTATGAGATCTCAGGTTCAGGTCCAAACGCTAAAACCTGATCTATGAGATCTCAGGTTCAGGTCCAAACGCTAAAACAAGATCTATGAGATCTCAGGTTCAGGTCCAAACGCTAAAACCTGATCTATGAGATCTCAGGTTCAGGTCCAAACGCTAAAACCTGATCTATGAGATCTCCAGGTTCAGGTCCAAACGCTAAAACCTGATCTATGAGATCTCAGGTTCAGGTCCAAACGCTAAAACCTGATCTATGAGATCTCAGGTTCAGGTCCAAACGCTAAAACAAGATCTATGAGATCTCAGGTTCAGGTCCAAACGCTAAAACCTGATCTATGAGATCTCAGGTTCAGGTCCAAACGCTAAAACCTGATCTATGAGATCTCCAGGTTCAGGTCCAAACGCTAAAACCTGATCTATGAGATCTCAGGTTCAGGTCCAAACGCTAAAACAAGATCTATGAGATCTCAGGTTCAGGTCCAAACGCTAAAACCTAAACTATGAGATCTCAGGTTCAGGTCTAAACGCTAAAACCTGATCTATGAGAGCTCAGGTTCAGGTCTAAACGCTAAAACCTGATCTATAAGATCTCAGGTTCAGGTCTAAACGCTAAAACCTGATCTATGAGATCTCAGGTTCAGGTCCAAACGCTAAAACAAGATCTATGAGATCTCAGGTTCAGGTCTAAACGCTAAAACCTGATCTATGAGATCTCAGGTTCAGGTCTAAACGCTAAAACAAGATCTATGAGATCTCAGGTTCAGGTCTAAACGCTAAAACCTGATCTATGAGATCTCAGGTTCAGGTCTAAACGCTAAAACCTGATGTATGAGAGCTCAGGTTCAGGTCTAAAACGCTAAAACCTGATCTATAAGATCTCAGGTTCAGGTCTAAACGCTAAAACCTGATCTATAAGATCTCAGGTTCAGGTCCAAACGCTAAAACCTGATCTATATACCTGATCTCTCTCTCTCTCTCATCTCCCTCTCTCTCTCTTTCATGGTTTTATTGTACAGGAAGTTGTTCTGTGGCTTGTATCTTGAGTGTAATCACGTCGGAGGAATGCGGTCCGTCTCAATCTGACGCATTTATATTTGATGAAGAAATCAGATGTGACGCTCGTCACAAGCTCACGATCACGGCTGGATCTCTCTCTCTCGCTCTCTCTCTCTCTCTCTCTCTCTCTCTTCTCTCTCTCTCTCTCTCTCTCTATGTGTGTGTGTCTCTCTCTCTCTTTCTCTCTCTCTCATTCGCTCTCCTAATGTGTTTGTGT
>UELW01000981.1:0-51969 GCA_900490495.1 Danionella dracula
CTCCTCTTCGCTCTCTCTCTCTCTCTCTCTCTCTCTCACTATCTCTCTCCCTCTCTCTTTCACTATATCTCTCTCTACTCTCTCTCTTTCTCTCTCTCTCTCTTCGCTCTCTCTCATTTGAAGGCCCTGAACATGTGGATGCTGAAATTTGATGAAAGGACAAGGCTTCCGGCATGGAGGACGAAATTTACAACGGAAGACCATATTCCCAGCTAACGATTTATGTTCTAAGAACGGTTTGGGAAGGAATTAAACGTGATCTGTCCAGTTTCTGTTTTAATGTTTCGCGAACGTTCTCTTAAGGCTATTAAAACATTTTTAGAAGGTTCACTTCACAAAAATCGTTCATCAATGTTCTGAGAAAGTTGTCCCAGAAACGTTTTCTTCAACAATCATTCGTCGCCGTTCATAAAACGTTCTAGCAACGATCTGAGAAGTTTTCAGACAATGTTAGTAGTACCGTTCTTAGAAGTTAATAGAACTTTCTTTTGGAGACGTAATGGACTAAACAGGTAGACAAACCTTGTTGGTTCTCTTGTCTTCTCGTTAGCGGGGGTGGTTGGACTACTTTAATCATTTTCCATTGAACACATATAAAAAGTAGGCTGTAAATTCATTTCAAAAGTGCTTCAGATACGTTTATTTAACAGCAGGAAGCAAAAGACCTTGTACAGAGTCTGGCCTCCTACTCTAATTTAGTCTGTTGTTACCCTCCCCACTCGGTCCCGAAGTTTCTTAACATGATGGATTTGAGGCACTTTTCGTCTTGGCATCTCTGTGCGTCCCGCTGGCGGGCGGCAGGTTCCAAGGCTCCTGAAGCGATCAGAGCACATCTTGCATTCGTTAGAGGAACGGCTGCGGAGCTTATTAATGAGCTCAAAAACCTGGCGGATCATCCAGGTTCGGATCTGATGTTGTGGACTAGCCTGCGCTAAGTTTGTGCTGTGAAAACCAAGGGCAGAGATCTTTATTTAGTTCATGAGAAACGACAGCATTTTCATAGGGAAATGAGCTCCTCTCAAAAGTGGATTTCTGCTGCTGAAATGGTTAAATATGAGGCTTTTGCAAGAGGCTAGTTGTGGCTGGGTTTATTCCAGAGAAATACCAAAAACAAAGTTATGTGTCCTGCAGTTAAATAAGCTAGAATTCCAACAAAGGAATTATTGTGAATGCAGCTGTGTTGCAATCTATCCAGGTAATGTACATATATTTCAACTCCATACATTTTTTAATAGGAAAGTGAGTATGTTCTATTTTGACTCCATAATGGTGTGACGCTATTGGTTTAGTAAAATGTATTAACAACCATCAATCCCACCCCAACTTTCAGATTCGCTCCTTCCTTTGTGATCGACTTCCCTTCCTGCCTCGGGTTCACTCCTTATATGTAAGCTGCCAAAATGTACCAAAGTAATAATATAATTGCTCTGACATGTGAGGGAACATCAAGGTTGATTTATTCAAGCCTTGGAAAAAAACTGAATATCAGTCGGAACAAGAATTAGGAAAAAAGCAGCAAGTTGGTACGACTCTTAAATATGGTTCATATTTCTACTTATGAGTGTGAACTGACGTTCTGGCCTTAAAAGATTAGATTAGAAAGCCTATAGCTGGAACCTGTTATATTGCGGAGGGATGGGCATGATGTTATCTCCACATTCAACTCCAAACTTGATTACAGACCAGTCTTGACAACAAAACTTACATATGGCACTTGCATCTTTCCATATTCAAACTCCATGTACTCCATTTGCTCCCTTCCAATTTCTGACTGCCATCGATTTCCCTCATTCACAGTTTTGAACTTATTCCATCCCGCTTATAGATTTCCCTTCACACCAGGCTTATTATCCTCCAACTTCGGATGACTTCCTTACTGCATTAAACTGACTTTCCCTCCACCATCAGCTTGTTCCCTCCAAACTTCCGGTCCTGACTTCTTCCTGACATTAAACTGACTTTCCCTCCACCATCCAGCTGTTTCCTTCCAACTTCCGGTCGACTTCCTTCCTGCATTAAACTGACTTCCCTCTCACATCCAGCTTGTTCCCTCCAACTTCCGGCTGACTTCCGTCCTGCTTAAAACTGACTTCCTTCACCATCCAGCTTCTTTCTCATCCAACCTCGGATGACTTCCTTCCTGCATTAAACTGACTTCCCTCCACCATCCAGCTTGTTTCCCTCCAACTTCCGGCTGACTTCCTTCCTGCATTAAAAGGAATTCCCTCCACATCCAGCTGTTCCTCCAACTTCCGGATGATTCTCCTGCATTAACCGACTTCCCTCCACCATCCAGCTTGTTTCCCTCCAACTCCGGCTTGACTTCTTCCTCGTATTAAAACTGACTTACCCTCCACCATCCAGCTGTTCCTTCCAAAACTTCCGGGACTCATTCCTGTGTAAACTTGACTTCCCTCCACATCCAGCTTGTTTCCTCCAAAATTCTGGGAAAACGCCTTTCCTGCACAGTACGCTTCCTTCACTATTCAGTTTACCTTTCCCTCCACCAAATTCTTAATGCAATTTAATTTACTTCTATTTAAGATCCAAAGTATTTCCCTCCAAATTCGTCTGACTTTCACCATGAATCAGTCTCGTTTCACTCCACGAGCCGGCTTATTCCCTCCATTTTGGGACAACTTACTCCTGGATTAATTCCTCCATTCATTTCATCAAAAAAAAATCCCTCTAACTTCCGCTGAACTTCTGTCCTGCATCAATCTCACTTACCTCCGCGATTTTCAGATGCACGCCTCAAACTTCTGGTTGATTTCCGTACTACATCAGTGACAAGTTGCCTCCTCATACAGGCCTATTTCCCTCCGACTCTTCAGGCTGACTGTCCTTTTTCCTGTTATCAGTCTCAACTCCCTCCACATCCAGTTATTCCCTAACTTTCAGATTGATACTTTAATGACATACAACATCTCCCTACGTTCCGACCACAGCTTTCTCCACCATCCAGCTTCACCTCTCCGAAGCTTGCGTCCCGCCTTCCGGATCACTTCCTTTCTTCCTTCGGAGTTGAATCTCCTACTTTCTTTCAACTAAAATGGCGTTCTGACTGAATTGAAAACCACATTCCTCGCAAGTTAAAAATTTACAGTTAAGACAGATTTCAAAGTAATCGAACTTATAATGAAATGTCTTCAAATGACTACATAATTGAAGTGAATTGAATATATTTCTACTCATGTGATCTCAAACGGTTGTCTCAGCGACGAGTTATGACAAGCACATAGATCAAGTAATGAAGGCAGATTAAAATAAAACACAATTATATCAATAAAATGACTCTGCTCAGTGCACGCTAGCCCTCTCCTCGTGTCTAACCAGTAATGTGACGGCTATTCTTAGCTTTCATTAAGAGTCTGTGAAGCCTGCCTCGTTAAAACCGTTTCCTCAAGAAGTACGCGTTGAAAAACCTTCAGAAGAATCTCGAGAAGCAATCAAAGAGGAGGCGGGAGATGATCTTTTTCTTAGCATCATTAGCACGTTAACATTCTGTCATTTAGTACGCTTTTCTAATACCACACACAACAAAGAAAACTGGAAATTTTTTCTTGAAATGCAACCTGCGTCTGAGTTTAATGTTATATTCTCTGTCTACAAGGGTGATCTCCACATACATAAAAAATGCCAGTAATGTTTCTGAAAAAGCTAAAAAAAATGGGTCAGTTTAAAATGCCTTCTTGGATTTGTTTTCTCCTCGTATGGATGTAAGCAGTGGGCAGACTTCAATATCATTATCAAGATCAAAGGTTGAAAAGGAGTCAGGGCTGATGGAAGGATTAAATGCTCATTTTTGGGTGAAGAAAGTGTGTATGCCTGCAGTAAATCACAAGCGATCTGTCCTTGACCTTTTCGCTGCACATTCATAGACAGTCATAAAAGTTATTAATGCTCTTCACATCACGTTTGAGCCCTGAAGAGTCTTTCATGCTCAATCTCTTCATTTAATTACAAAGTAGTGCCATGATTAATCCCTTCATCACGGTTAAAAAAAAGTTCCATGTGTTCTTTCTTTAGAAGTGTCCAATGTTACTTTTTATTTCTTTCAAAGTATGTCTGCGTTCTTATTTTATTCCTTCCACCATTTGACTTTCCTTCAACCTCTGATTACTTGGGTTTTTCACTTTTCTGTCATCTTCTTTGAACTTCCTTTCTTTTAAGTGTCACATTTTTCTTTAGGCGTCTGACATGCTTAACTCAGGCTTCCAACTCCCTTCTCTAATTTCTCAGACTTAACCTCCCTTGGCCTAACAAACTTCATGTTTTTAGGCTTCCAAACCTTTAGTTAATTCATCCGAATAAGCTTTGGGCTCCCGACATCCTCTACCGTAAGCTTTCGAATCCCTTCAACATCCTTTACCTCCTGGCTTCCTTCCCCTCAGGTTTCCAACTCCCTCCACCAAATCTCCCAACTTAACTTGACTTCCTTTTCCTTAGGTCTTCAGCTTACTTTCCCTCGTCCTTACCCTTATGTTTCCAACTCCCCTTCACTAAATCCTCTGAATTACCTTCACCTCCAATCTCCTCTACCTTGACCTTCCGAATTCCTTTTCTTCAGGCATTTCTTCCTATCCCAATTTCCACAAAATATTTTTACTTGGCCTTCCAACTTCCTCTGTCAAAGTCTTCCAATTTCCATCCTTTGGCCTTCGGAATTCCAAGTCCTGTCAATAAATCCACAACTTATCTTACTAGCTCTTTACAGCTCCCTTCCTCTCATCGTTCAACTTCATTCCCTTGGCCTTCTGGATTCCAACTCCCTTTCCTGAATCCTCCGACTTCCTTCCTTGGCCTCCCAACTTCCTTGACCTAAGATTTCCAACAACCTTCTTTCAGGTTCAGACTTCCTTTCCTTAGACTTTCAACAGAACCTCCCTCCTAGCATTTGAAATTCCTTAACTTTATTCTTCCAAAGCCCTTCATTATTTCCTCCATATAACCTTCCCTTGCCCTTCCTGACACCCTTTCCCTTATTCCGGGCAGACACTGTGAGGTTAAATCCCAAGTAAATCTCAGAGGTTACAAGTTCAAAGTCCACAAATCATGTTTTCACACTCATCGAGCCGATGCTCACACTGTACGTCGTCCAAACCATTTACTGTATGGACCACAGACGACTCTATGGTTACAAACCTGGAAGTGGAAAATCTGTGTCACTCACTCGAGAATTCTTGTCAAAAACAAAGGCGCTGCCTTGGCAATTTGTGCAAAAACTTTTAAAAGGAAAACACGTGTATGGACCAGCTGAGGAGTTGTGTACCAGGTCCAAACACAATGTTACCCCTGGTACACTACACGAGCCACCACACACGATTCAGCAGAAAACCAGATCCATAAAATAGTTGCATGACTGAAAAATCGTGCTAAATTAGGTGAATAGCACAGTGTCTGTCTTGCTTTAGGCCTCCGCCTCGCTTAACTGAATCCTTCTTCTTAATCTCCCTTGACCTTTCCCTTCGGCTTTCACACACCCTTCTCTAAATCCTGCACATCACTTCCACTCGGTCTTCCAACTTCCTCTACCTTAGCCTTCAAACTTCCTTCCCCTCAGGCTTCAAATTTCCTTCTTTGGCCTGCTTACTCCCTTACTTATTCCTACAAATTAAGTTTGTTTTGCCTCGCAACTTTCCTTCTCTAGGCTTTCCGCCTAGACTTCTAACTCCCTTATCTTAGGTTTCGTCTTCAATCGCTAAAGCTTTTATTCTTGCTTTCACTTATATTTTGGACATGAGTATCACCTAATTCCTTTTCTTTCTTTCCTCCAAATCCAGACCCTCTTTTTCCCATTGCCAAATTGTATCCGATCCTTCTTGTTTGAATCCCATCTGCCTTTCGGTTTAGAATTCCCAAATTCCTTCGACCTCCGCAATGTCCTTTCTACCTTCTTAAAAATTTTTTGTCTTCCGTACTCATCAAAGTCCTTCCTAATTTAAAGCATACCACTCTTTTGATTATCCACTTCTTTTTTTTTTCTTTAATTCGTTAGTTCTGAATTTAATTTCACAATCACTAATCTTTCATTCTAATTTCTTCCTTTAATCTCCTTTTCATCTCCAAGTTCTTAACGAATTCAGTTAAAAGTTGATCTATTTTTTCCCTCAGGTTTCCCACACACTTTGGTAAAGTCCTTTAATTACTGTCACGATCTCATCTGTTCATAAGGCTGCAGTGAATCTCCGAGCTAATTCAGCTCTTGTTTATGGCTCATTACTGCTCTTGATTTGCTCGCTAAGTCATCTGCCCGGCTTATGATGCTGCTTGAGTGACTTGTTTCTCTAAGAAGGAATGATGATGATGGATGAGAGTGAGTGGATCTGGGCAGAGGTGTGGGTGGGGTCTCCTCTCCAGGAGCTGATTACATGATTTGTGTGCATGAATGGACCTGTTCAATCCAAGTTAGTGGGTCATACTTACTCGCTCGATATTTAAATCCAGAAACAAAAACTGTGCTGATATTCCCTATATCTATTTTGCATAAACTGACCATTTATGCACCAAATTTGGTAACCATCACTAGGTGTTTGCTTTCCACAATTAAAGTAAATTTGCTTTTGTGTGCCGCTGACTAAATATTTAGTGGCTTTGACTCTACCCTTTGATGCATCACAAAGCACATGGCGTTGTACACAAAGAACCCAAAATGTGTCGAGTTCACAGCTCATAATTAATGTGGCAAACACTTTCTCAAGCTTCCATTGTTTCTAATTAGCTCTGGCCTTTGATTTCTAAGCGCCTCGCATCCAAAGCTTCAAAAACTTCTTTTCACAACCACAGCATCCCCAAACACAAACAGGTTCACATCTCTGCAGGACGCCACACTGGCACACCTCCTCGAACGCCAAAACCTTACCACACAAACCATTATTGTCCTCTTCACAATAGCAGCTTTACACAAGCAGAGAATTTGCCTTTGAAACAAAACACCCATAGATTTGATTTCTTTTGTCTGTGTTTCTCATTATTACTCCATGAAATGCGTCCTGCTGAGGTCAAATAGTGTAAGAATAGCTGCGGTTAGGAAACCTCGCATTGACTGCAGGCAGCTTGAGAGAGAATTAGCAAAGCTGAGCGTGAAAGAACAACCTTGGTGTTTTGAATGGGAAAATTAAATGACACACTGAACATATTGAAGCCCTGGAGAAAGAAGTTTATAAAAAGAAAATCTTCACTTTAAAAACATGCATTTACAGGACGCTTTATTCACATTTTACTCTGCCAAAAAGAACTCAACCTCATAAAGCTTTCATTTCCTTTTTTAAAAATAACAGATTTCTGCTCAAGAGGCTGTGAAGACATCTAATTGTGTTCCCGTCTCCAAAAGGAAACAATTGAGAACTACAAATAACAGCACTTTTTAGATAACAATGGTTTTGTTAATTTCAGGGTCATAAAAACCAAGATAAAGCCACTTGAGGGAGATGCTTTCACTCTGGACGAGGAGCGCCAAAACATGCTAAGGCACAGATGTCAGTGGCTTCCAACCAAATCATCTTTACTACAAGAAGTTTTTATGCAATTTAGAAAAGAAAAAAGACTTCATTCTGACTTCCTTCCCTTGATCTTCTTGCTTCCTTTCTTTCTCTTTTCTATTCACCTTCTTGACTTCTTTCCCTTCACCTTAAGACTTCCTTCTTCCCTTTGCTTCTGACTTCCTTCCCTTCACCTTCTCACTTCCTTCAATTCATCTTAAGACTTCCTTCTTCCCTTCACCTTTGACTTCCTTTCCTGTCTGACATATTTCCTTCTCTTTCGAACTCCCTTCCCCACCTTGTCCCTCAAACTCCTGTCCAGCTTCGGACTTCTTTCCGTCCAGATTCCTTCCCTTATTCTTTTCAACTTTCAACTACTAGTTTCCTTTCAATGTATTATTTTAACTATGTTTTATATTTAGATTTTACAAAGCTCACTTTACTTAGCATACTTTAAACATCACCTTCACGGAGCTTTTTCACTTGTTACAGCATAAATCTGTTTCTGTTATTCAATGAAGGAAGGCTAAGATTTATGGAGACCGCTTTGACTAGCTCCACCAGAAGACCTCTTCAAGATTATCCATCTTTCTTAGCTGATGTTCAAAACTCACTTAATGTTTAATAAACTCCCTCTCTCTCTCTCTCTGCTCTGTTCTAAGCCTTCCTCCACATAGACTCGTGAGCGTCTGTGGTTAATGAGACAAATCCGGACATAAATCAATCAACACACCTCTTATGATAGCTAATGAAACGTTACCCACGCAGACGTAGCATGGTGAGAAACCACGACGGGTGTGCTAATCACTATTCATGGGAAGGCTGCTACTTTTGTGGATCACTTTTATTCAGCGTATGATGCTTCTGAATATCTGGCTAGACTTAAACATGACTTGTTCACATGACTACAGGGTGCAAAAGCTGAAATAATATTAATCACAGCATTTACATGTGTTTATAGAGTTTTAACTTGTGAAAACCGTGGAGAAGACAGAGAGAGGCCTAACTTGAGACTTGAAGGACTGCACAATGCACAACTGAAAAAGGAGGTGAACAAGAAAGAGGTCAAGGGAAATAGGAAGAGTAAGGACAATTGTTATGATTTGAAAACGCAGTGAAACAAGCCATTGTAAGCTATGGTTAGAGGAGACTTTGTTGACAGATCAGGACTTGACAAAGTCGAGAGAGTGATTAGAGGGGTTGGGGGATTGGTTAGAGGGGTTGGGGGAGTGGTTAGAGGGGTTGGGGGAGTGGTTAGAGGGGTTGGGGGAGTGGTTAGAGGGGTTGAGGGAGTGGTTAGAGGGGTTGGGGATTGGTTAGAGGGGTGGGGGGATTGTTTATTAAAGATGTTGATGGAGTTGGTTAGAGGTGGGTTGGTTGGAGTTGAGGATTTGAGGGTTAGTGTTAGAGGTTGATTGGTAAGTTTGGAGGGTGATTTTTAAAGGGGGGGCGGGGTTCGGGATGGTTCTGGTTGGTTGGTTATCGTGGGGGATTCTCTTTTTTTGTCTTAGAGTTGATGGGGTTGTTTTGTTATCTGAGGGGTTGGGGTTCGCTTGTTTTGTTTTTTATCCTTCGCATGGAGTGGTTAGTGTTATTATAAGGGAGTGGTTAGAAAGGGCGAGGGAGTGGTTGGAGGGGTTGAGGGAGTGGTTAAAGAGGTTGACGGAGTGGTTAGAGGGGTTGGGGGATTGGTTAGAGGGGTTGGGGAGTGGTTAGAGGGGTGTAGGAGTGGTTTAGATGGGTTGGGGGATTGGTTGGGGGGTGGGGGGAGTGGTTAGAGGGGTTGGATGGTTATTTGGTTAAAGAGGTGAGGGAGGTGGTTAGAGGGGTGGGGGATTGGTTTAAAGAGGTGTGGTGAAGTGGTTAGAGGGGTTGGGGGATTGTGGTTAAAGAGGTTGAGGGAGTGGTTAGAGGGTTGGGGATTGTTAAAGTAGGTGCTGGGGAGTGGGTTAGAGGGTCGCGGGAGGCGTTATTAAAGAGGTTGAGGAGTGGTTAGTGGGTTAGAGGGGAGGGTTGAGAAAGGTGCGAGGAGTGGTGGAGGGGTTTGAGTGAGGGTAAAGGGTTGGAGGAGTGGTTTAGAGGGGTGGGGGATGGTTGTTATAAAGAGGTCGAGGGAGTGGTTAGAGGGGTTAAGGGAGTGGTTAGAAAGGGCGCACTCGAGGGTGAGTGGTTGGAGGGGTTGAGTGAGTGGTTAAAGAGGTTGAGGGAGTGGTTAGAGGGGTTGGGGGAGTGGTTAGAGGGGTTGGGGGGAGTGGTTAGAGGGGTTGGGGGAGTGGTTAGAGGGGTTGGGGGAGTGGTTAGAGGGGTTGAGGGAGTGGTTAGAGGGGTTGGGGGATTGGTTAAAGAGGTTGAGGGAAGTGGTTTAGAGGTTGGGGGATGGTTTTTAAGGGTTGAGGGGAGTGGTTAGAGGGGTTGGGGGATTGGTTAAGTTAAAGAGGTGAGGGAGTGGTTAGAGGGGTAGAGGAGTGGATTTTAAAGAGGTTGAGGAGTGGTTTTAGAGGGTTATAGGGAGTGGTTAGAAAGGGCCGAGGAGAGTGGTTGGAGCGGGGTGAGTGAGTGGTTTAAAGAGGTCTTGTTTGAGGGCGTGGTTTAGAGGGGTTGGGGATGTTTTAAAGAGGTTGAGGGAGTGGTTAGAGGGGTTGGGGGATTGGTTAAAGAGGTTGAGGGAGTGGTTAGAGGGGTCGGGGGATTGGTTAAAGAGGTTGAGGGAGTGGTTAGAGGGGTTAAGGGAGTGGTTAGAAAGGGCGAGGGAGTGGTTGGAGGGGTTGAGGGAGTGGTTAAAGAGGTTGAGGGAGTGGTTAGAGGGGTTGGGGGATTGGTTAAAGAGGTTGAGGGAGTGGTTAGAGGGGTTGGGGGATTGGTTAAAGAGGTTGAGGGAGTGGTTAGAGGGGTTGGGGGAGTGGTTAAAGGGGTTGAGGGAGTGGTTAGAGGGGGTCGGATTTCTTTAGGTTGGGGTTAGAATGGTCAGGGAGTAGTTCAAAGGGTTCAGGAAGTGGTTGAGGTTGAAACAGTTGAGATTTTGAGTGGATTTTGAGATCAAGGGAGGTGAAGGAGAAGTTAAGGGTTAAGAGAGAGAAAGGTGATAAAGTGGCAGAGGAAGGTGTTGTGTGTAGTTCAGAGTTGAGGGGTAAAAAGTCAAAGTTAAGAGTTAAAGTAGCTCCACAAGGTGAGTGAGCACCTCGCTTGAGATCTTTTGAGAGTGGCTTCTGTGAATATCTTCATTTTATCCTCTAGCACTCTTCTAAGAGGATACAGAGAGAAAGCACTCTTGAGTCAGACAAAAGCAGAAAGCGATTGCAAACGCAGGTGCGGAAACTTCTTGAAGATAACCACTTTAAAAGCTCTAAAAGCATGCAGGAGAAAGTCCACCTGTCGAGCTCATTGCGCACTCTTTATATTCCTCCATGAATAATGAAGAATTACACCTCTGCGGTTCACACAAATGTCACACTCTCTTACAAGCGCTACAATCTTTTTTGTTCACATTTTCTGTCCAATTTGAGGAGTGGCACTCTTCATTAACAGAGGTTTCTCGACAGCTCGGCGGGATGAATAAAATATCTCACGCTCCTGTTCTCTTCAGCGACGGCGCGAGATGATATTACAGATGATGATGTGCGTGTGCTCGCGGGAGGTCACAAAATGACACAGAACTTTCAAAGCTCTGTGTTTCCATGGAAACCTCAAGTCGGCACACTGGCAAGTGGCATTTTGGAATGAATGAGATGAAACGGAGGGACAGATAGCGACAAACCCTGACGGTGAGGGGTGAGAGGCTGCAAATACTCGCACAAAGGAGTGCGTTAACCTACATGCTGCGGGACATGAGACCCTCTGCTGATGCTCGTGCACCGGACTAAACGCGATGCCAGGTTCTTGATGAAAATAAAACAGGGTTAGGGTTCTATTAGGGGATGGAATCATGTGACCTCAGACCCTGCTTTTCAATCTGAGGATGGTCAAACAATTGTTTGGAGATCGCTTGATGGACTACAAGCTTAGACCCTGAAGAAAAAAAAAGGCTCTCGAATCAGAAATGAGAGAAACAGCAAAAAGCAATGATTTATTTTGATCATAATCAAAATATGGGGCGTCACGGTGGCGCAGTGGGTAGCACGGTCGTCTCACAGCAAGAAGGTTGCTGGTTCTAGGCTCGGCTGGGGCAGGTGGCATTTCTGTGTGGAGTTCTCATGTTCTCCTCGTGATCGCGTGGGTTTACTCCGGGTGCTCCGGTTTTCCCCACAAGAACAAAGACATGCGGAATAAGTGAATTGAATAAGAACGATTGCCCATAGTGTGAATGTGTGTGTGAATGTTTCCCAGCGATGGGTTGCGGCAGGGAAGGGAATCTTCATATGCCAGAGAGTTGGCGGTTCATTCCGCTGTGGCGACCCGGAAAGGGAATAAAGCCGACATGAAGATGAATGAATGAATGAATGAATAATCAAAATATGACCCAAACAATCTGCCTCGCGGCGATCGAAGAATGGGACGGAGACTCGAACCATGAAGGTTTATAAACTCTCAAGCAGACATAGATGGTCACAGACTTGAGTTATAAGTACTTCTGTGGCACAGAGGTAACTTTTCAGAATTAGAATACTCTTTGAGCAAGAACTCCTTCACAAGGGCACCGTTAAAGAGTCGCGTGTCTATACCACATTAAGAATGTATTTTAATTAAATACTTTGTACATCAACCCTAAAAGTGCATGCTCCGGTATATATCAGGTACTCTAGCATAGTGGTTCTCAAACAGTGGGGTGTGCCCCCCCCTGTGCATATATATATATATATATAATTTTTTTTTTACTGTTCTAGAATAAAGTGCAATAGCACTCCACTACATTAGGGGGCAGTGGCGCTCTCATTGGCAGAGTGTGAAGTGTAGACAGGAAGTGTAGAAGACAGACGGAGAGAGAAGGAGATAAAGAGACAAACGAAAGTCTCCCGAAAGCTAAGACGAGGAAATATGACGCGTTTGTAGCACTTGGCTTCACTGTGACTGCGGTGGGAGACGAGGAGAGACAGGTGTGCTTACTGAGTCTAAACATGTTGCAGCGGACAGCATGAAGCCAAATAAATGAAGGCGTCACTTAAAGACGTTACGCTCCAATCACGCTGATAAACCGCTTGAGTTTTTTCAGAGAAAACGCTGTTACAAACACACACACGCACACAAGCGCACACACGCACACACTCTCTCTCTGCCCTCAATCGGGTCCCAACCTCCAAAACCAGCTCAATCTCGAGCATTCCAGCAGCAATCAAGAATCAAAGCCAGCGACGAGAGCTTCCGCGCTCAGCTGTGTGCCCCTGCCTCACCTGCCACCGTCACATCCACAGCGCTCCGTCACTCTCTCCCTCTCCTCCACCACTCTCTCCTCCACCACAGCTCTCCTTCCTGCCTCGCCGCAGGACGCATGAATTAAACATCAGAGCGGCTGTCAAACCGAGAGCTGAGTGTGAAAGAGAGAGACGGAGACCTGCAGCTAAGGTGTAAAGTCAAGTAAAAGCTCTTTCTACAGGGCTTCGAGCGCTCCGCGTGAGCTCGACCCTCTCTCTCTTTCTTTCTCCTCTACCTGCCTTTCAACAGGCTTCCTCCAGCAGCGGCTGCACTTCCCCCCCGCCGAGGAAACACCGGAGCGATGAGTTTACCCCGCTTTAGCAAACGGACCGGGTTTAAAGGGTCACAAACGGCCTTTCCACTCTTTGTTCAATCCATCGAGGCACATTAATGGAGGTAACGTGTTACAAAAAGCAGGAAATAAAGGGACCCCTTCTCATGGCTTTGTCTAGTCCACATAAAGGATCAAAAACTTGCTACCATGTCTCCATCTGACATCAGGGTTAAGATACAAATGTAATGCGGGGATTGGAACACTTTCTGATCACAGATAGCCTTAAATTCACATTATCTTCTCATCAAACACAGAATGACATAAAAACCCGAGTTGGGTACGCTCGGTCACAAACGGTTTATCACAGTGGTCAGGGTTCTATCTGCGCTAGCTCCTGCTGAGACCTGAAACACCTAAAACATTTACTGTCTGATTTTTGCATTTACTCCAAAAATGTGCACAATATTAGAGTACTGTCGAACTTAAAGTTCGTCTGCAGTTCTGCTATTCAGGGCTTCTGCGGGTTTATATAAGGGCAAATTTAAGACTTCCAAATTCCTTTTTAAGACTCTTAAGAATACATTTTAGATCTATATCAGAACATCAAAAACACACACTAAACGAAACTCCAACCTATGTTTTCAGCACTTTTTAAGGTTTTCTTAAACTCTGGCAAACCGAACAATCACTTTTATGCTTTTGAGAATGTGTGTACATTTACAGTTTTCTTTAAAACATTTCAGGGTCTTAGGTAAATTTCTGGCAACCCTAACATCACTTTCAAGGTTTTGAGCACTTATGAAGGTTTTCTTAAACTCTGGCAACCCCAACTATGCCTTTTATGCTCTTGAGAATTAATGCACATATAATTTTTTTTTACATTTATAGGTCAATTTCTGGCAACCCTAACATCACTTTCAAGATTTTAAGCATGTACGAGTATTCAAAAGCATTTTTTAATATTCTGGTAACCCTAACATTACTTTTATGTTTTTGAGCACTTACGAAGGTTTTCTTAAAATCTGGCAACCCGAACAATCTCTTTTATGCTTTTGAGAATTTATGCATATAATTAAAAAAAATATTTATTGGTCTTATGTCAATATCTGAAACCCCTAAAATCACTTTTAATATTTTGAGCATGTATGAGTCTTCACAAGCATTTTCTCACACTCTGGCAACCCACACTATGTCTTTTATTCTTTTGAGAATTAATGCACATTTTCTTTTTTTTTTACGTTCATGGGTCTTATATCAATATATGGCAACCCTAACATAACTTTCAAGGTTTTGAGCACTTTTTGAGAAGGTTTTCTTAAAATCTGGCAACCCGAACAATGTACTTTAAGCGTTTGAGATTTATGCGCATAATTAAAAAAATATTTATTGGTCTTATGTCAATATCTGGCAACCCTAACATCACTTTTCAGATTTTGAGCATGCACGAGCGTTAATTTAAGAGAAAACAAGAGCAAGATATAAACTAGGAAACGGCTTCATTTAGAAACTTTTGGGCCTTTTTCACACCAAGCACATTCTCACTTTAGACTGCTTCAGCCTCCTTGACACGGAAGCTTGAGCCGGAGGAAGCTCTCCGTCCAGAACCGCCGGAGCACTGCACTGAGCTTCAGAGGAGGCATGAGATCGAGGAGGGAGCGAGCAGCGCGGGATGGGTTTCCTCCTCGCTGCGCTGGTGTCACGACGCTCTCTCCGGAGAGTTTCGGCCAGGAAACACCCACATACCCACGCAAGCAGCACGCTTATGCAACGTTGCACCGCCTGTGCACACCGCAGGCTCCTCTGCTGCTTTAACACCAACTCAAGCCTGAACAAAGCTGAGATTGAGAGAGAAAGCCAGTGAAAGCACCATATGGTGTTCGTCATCCATTAAACCAGCGTTTCTCAATTATTTTTTGTCGCGCCCCCCTAGGAAAAAAAAAAACAAAAACATCTTGCGCCCCCCCCCCGCGTAACTATAAATAGTATAGTATTATTTGTCTTTAAATGTGTTATAAGTGCACCTCTGCATAACACAGTATCCTTATTAACGTATAAGAGAAAAAAGAAAGAAATATGGACCAACTTACAACAAACAATAGCTTTATTAACTGTAGCAGAAAAGATTTAAGGTGCATCTGAAATGTAAAAAAACATTAACTCCTTAATAAAACTATAAACATTGTTTGACTGATCGTGATTGCTGCCAATATTCGGCACGTTATTGCTGAAAAAACTCAGACGGTTTATCAGCGTGATTGGAGCGTAATGTCTTTAAGTGACGTCTTCATTTATTTGGCTTCATGCTGTCCGCTGCAACATGTTTAGACTCAGTAAGCACACCTGTCTCTCCTCGTCTCCCACCGCAGTCACAGTGAAGCCAAGCGCTACAAACGCTCATCATATTTCCTCGTCTTAGCTTTCGGGAGACTTCCTGTCTACACTTCATACTCTGCCAATGAAAGAGCCACTGCCCCCTAATGTAGTGGAGGGGTATTGCACTTTATTCTAGAACAGTAAAAAAAATTAACCCCAATATTTACACCAATCTGTTTTTTTCCATTACAATTGAGTATTTGTAATATATTTAGGAGGAAAATAGTTTCTCCAGAATTTAAATCTTATTGAAATATTCCACGGTGGCCGATAAGTGCAATCCATATTTACATAATGTGAAAAACCTTTACAACTTACAAAACAAGTGTACATTTTAGAAACCGGAAAGGGATCGTACCGTTGGAGAAACTCTAACTTGGTGCTGATTGGACGAGACTTCTGTCAATCATGAGCGTTCATGCGCGTGGTCCTTCAACTATTTCACAAAAAATATGGTTATAATGAGTAGCTGACTCGAGTAGCTCCACCATTAGATATGCAAAACTTTAAATCCTTTAACAAATGAGTAATCATATATGAAGTGTTCTCTGAATATGTTCTCTGCAGCGCAGTGCAAAACTGGTGCAAAAAAACAGAGTTCATAAAAACTGTGGTATAGAGCACAATAACTGTGGTGGATTAAAACTGTGGTGCAAAAAACTAACTCTTACTTTTCTGATGTTCATGTGAAGCTCATCTGAGTTGTGTTTTTGCGGTTGCTTGGGGTTGCCAGAGATTGCTAAAATGCTTCTAAATGTTAAAAAAAATTAATGACAGTTAGGGTTGCCAGAGATTAAGAAAATCTCATGTATCTGATCTAGAAACGTGATCGGAATTGTATCGAGAGAAGAAAAAAAGTGACCGGATTGGAAATATCCGGATCTTTTAATACTCAAACACAAATAATCGAAAGCCACAAAAAAAAAAAACCTGATCGATGCATCCTTACTTTTAAGATTGTGCGGAAACAATGTAATAAAGGCATTTAATCCACATTCTGATACGTATGTTGTTTAATCCAATATACACCATCTTTGTTTTGTTCATATTCTGTTTTAATTAGATCTATCTGAAAAACAGATGGCCTTCTCAAATATCAACTTTATAGGAATTACTAATAATATTAGATGTGTCCTTTCTTATACGTGTACCTCTGGCCCTCGACCGGTCTCTGCTCACTGGCCTTTAAGACTTTGTTTTAAACATATCCCATCGCTTCATCTCCATTCTCTCTATTTCTCCTCTCTCTCTCTCTCCTTGTCTCTCTATTTCTCCTCTCTCTCCAATCTCTCTATTTCTCCTCTCTCTCCAATCTCTCTATTTCTCCTCTCTCTCTCTCCTTGTCTCTCTATTTCTCCTCTCTCTCCTTGTCTCTCTATTTCTCCTCTCTCTCCAATCTCTCTATTTCTCCTCTCTCTCTCTCCAATCTCTCTATTTCTCCTCTCTCTCTCCAATCTCTCTATTTCTCCTCTCTCTCCAATCTCTCTATTTCTCCTCTCTCTCTCTCTCCTTGTCTCTCTATTTCTCCTCTCTCTCCTTGTCTCTCTATTTCTCCTCTCTCTCTCTCTCCTTGTCTCTCTATTTCTCCTCTCTCTCCAATCTCTCTATTTCTCCTCTCTCTCTCTCCAATCTCTCTATTTCTCCTCTCTCTCTCCAATCTCTCTATTTCTCCTCTCTCTCCAATCTCTCTATTTCTCCTCTCTCTCTCTCCTTGTCTCTCTATTTCTCCTCTCTCTCCTTGTCTCTCTATTTCTCCTCTCTCGCCAATCTCTCTATTTCTCCTCTCTCTCTCTCTCTCTCTCTCCAATCTCTCTATTTCTCCTCTCTCTCCAATCTCTCTATTTCTCCTCCTCTCTCTCCTTGTCTCTCTATTTTTCCTCTCTCTCCTTGTCTCTCTATTTCTCCTCTCTCTCCAATCTCTCTATTTCTCCTCTCTCTCCAATCTCTCTATTTCTCCTCTCTCTCTCTCTCTATCCCTCTCTCACTCCCTCTCTCTCCCCGTCTCTCTCTCTCTATTTCTCCTCCCTCTTTCTTTCTCCTCTCTCTCTTTCGCCTTTCTCTCCCTGTTTCTCTCTTTCTCCTATCTCTATTCCTCTCTCTCTAACTCCCTGTCTCTCTCTCTCTTTCTCCTCTATTTTTCTCTCACTGTCTCTCTTTTTCTCCTCCCTCTCTTTCTCCGTCTCCTCTCTCTCTCTGTTTCTCCTCTCTCTAACTCCCTGTCTCTCTTTCTCTCTCTCTCCCTGTCTCTTTTTCTTCTCCCTCTCTCTCTCTCTCTCTCTCCTCTTTCCATCAAAGCTGACTGATGTTCTCTCTCTCTCTCCGTCAGAGCTGACTGATGCTCTCTCTCTCTCGACCAAACGCTGGTGTGTTTGTCAGCGACGCCCGTCCTCGGGTTTCACCTCATTAACTCATGACTGAAACGATGACAGAGCAGACACACACTATTAATAATCCTAACGATCACCTCGCAGCAGCTCCAGACACGTACGGCCCGTCAGGAGGCTGAAGGTCCTGCGCCGTACACCGGTGAACATCTGTCTGACATCTGCTTTAACAGCAGCACAACACAGGACCGAGCGCTATCCTCGTACACTGTGTCTATCGTCTACTGTATTTACCGTCTCGAGGAGCTCTGTGCCGCGGCAAGCAGGGATGAGTCTTCAGGAGAAACATCAAAAGTAAAACCTGGAAAAACATTGCTTTACCCTCGTTTTATAGCAAAACCAAACTGAGCGATCCTTTTAAGGGAGAGGCAACAGAAGTGTTCTAAAAGCAGGTGATCGGAAGCTTCTTACGTTCCGAAACAAGAACAAGACAAGCTCAAAGCAAGAGATGTTTAAAACAGGACAAGAGCAAACGTACAAGACCAGCTAAGACAAGACACAAAAGGCAAAAGACCACTTAGCACTGACACAAGCTTAAGACCAGACTCTTACGAGAAAAGAAAATTCATAATAGTTTAACACCAAGACAAGACAAGGCATTGTAAAGATGGGAAAAACTAAGAAGGAGCATAAAAGACACCAAAGACAAGACAGGACAACACAAGACATGAAGCACCAAAACAAGACAAGACAAGACAAGACAAAACCAGCTAAAACAAGACACAAAATATGAAAGAGCAGAAAAGATGCTAAAAACTAGACAGGACCAACAAAAGCCCAAGAAGAGATCGATACTAGACCAATACAACATATTACATTCTCAAGAGAATACCATTAGCTAAAACACAAAAGAAGAAAAAAAACCCAAAGATCAAGCATTACAACAAAAGGCACAAAGATGAGGAAGACACTTAAAAAAACAAGATTAGACAGCCCCGAGACAAGACAAAAAAAAACAAGACAAGATTAGGCTTTGCAAACAAGCAAGGAACATAAAAGATCTCAAAAACAATACAGGATCAACATAAGCTCAAGATGAGACAAGACAAGAGAATACAAGATATTACATCTTCAAGACAAAAAAACAGGCATTGTAGAAAAAGACACGAAGACCAAGCGTTACCACAAAAGGCAGAAGATGAGGAAGTTACTTAAACAGAGAACACAAGATCAGACAGCCCCAAGACAAGAAAAAACAAGACAAGTTCAGGCCCTGCAAAGGCAAGACGCAAACAAAAAAAAGATCTCAAAGACCAGACAGGACCAACATAAGCTCAACATGAGACCGATACAAGACAAGAGAATAACCTCCTCCAGACACAAAAAAAAACAAGACAAGACCAGATTGCGGAAAAAAAGACCAGCTAAAGCACAAAAGAAAGAGAGAAAGACACGAAGACCAAGTGTTACCACAAAAGGCAGAAGATGAGGAAGTTACTTAAACAGAGAACACAAGATCAGACAGCCACAAGACGAGAAAAAACAAGACAAGTTTAGGCCCTGCAAAGACAAGACGCAAACAAAAAAAGAGCATGAAAGGTCTCAAACACCAGACAGGACCAACACATGCCCAAGACGCGACTGATGCTTGAAAAGAGAATAGCAGAAAAGACCACCCTGAGACAAGAACAAGACCGGAATGTTGAGATCTTCATGTTCTGCTTCATCAATCAAGAGCTTAATATCTTCACAAAGAGACACATCTTCTTTGTGATCTTGACTCCAACTGATGCCAATTAATCTGTTAATTTAACTTTAAATTAAAGTGTCTCCGCGGGGCGTCCCTCATCAGCCTGATCACCCCGCGCGAACACACCGGAGCGGAGACTCGCTCCGTCTCCCTCTCATCTGCTCCAGACATCAAACCTCTCTCTGGATGAAGCCTCTTGGCTGGTTTCTGATCTATTATTCACACGCTCGGTCTTGTACAGTTTGGTCCTGGAACACCTCGTATCAAAGACACACTCCTCTGCTCTTCTGCTGAGCCATCAAACACTCCCAAACTCTCCCCGAGTTCATGAAGTGAGCGCGAGGAGCAGCAGATTCCAAACAGGGGATGAGAGCGGCTTGTTTTCCCACTGAAATAATGATGAAACCCAAGCAGGAGACCTCTCCGGAACGTGTCTGATCTGGGTTTGTGAACACGACGGTAGGAGGTTCAGCTCAGGTCGCTGCTGCAGAGCAAGGAGGCGGAATCTCTTCTCTTGAAGAAAAACTGGCTTGTTTCTGTCGTTGGGTGTTAAAGTGCAATGTTTTACTTGAGATAATCCTGTCGAAAAGCGGTTTGCTGTTGATTTCTTTTCATTGGTTAAAGCAGCCGAGAGCAACAGCGAGGTCACATCCAACTTCACACCAGACACGTGTGATGTCGATTAAAATAATAGAGATATGCAAGTCAGGCGGCTTAAAAGCAGAAGAAAAACTTTCAAACTGTTCCCACCAAACCAAATCAGTTTTGTAAGGATTCTGTTCCTGCTTCCTCATTAAACATTTCAGTATTTTGGTTTGTGTGAAAATAATTGTGGTTTAAAAGTTTTTTTTTTAACATACTCAGGAAAAGACGCTGTCAGATTTTTACCAGCATCACTCAACAAGACCAGCATCACTTGAAGACTTCCAGAAACCCTTGAAGATTTGAACTCCCGAAACACTCAAAGACTCCGACTCCCAGGTTTCCTTGAAGACTGCACCCCCAAAGAATCCCTTGAACCCCAAAACCCCTTTGAACACTCAGACTCTCAGAATCACTCGAAGACTCTAAACTCGCCGAATCACTCAGACTCTAAACTCACCGAATCACTCAAAGACTCTAAACTCACCGAATCACTCAAAGACTCTAAACTCACCGAATCACTCAAAGACTCTAAACTCACCGAATCACTCGAAGACTCTAAACTCACCGAATCACTCAAAGACTCTAAACTCACCGAATCACTCAAAGACTCTAAACTCACCGAATCACTCGAAGACTCTAAACTCGCCGAATCACTCAAAGACTCTAAACTCACCGAATCACTCAAAGACTCTAAACTTACCGAATCACTCGAAGACTCTAAACTCACCGAATCACTCGAAAACTCTAAACGCACCGAATCACGCGAAAACTCTAAACGCACCGAATCACACGAAAACTCTAAACGCACCGAATCGCTCGAAGACTCTAAACTCACCGAATCACTCGAAGACTCTAAACTCACCGAATCACTCAAAGACTCTAAACTCACGGAATCACTCAACGACGCTGAACTCACCGAATCGCTCGAAGACTCTAAACTCACCGAATCGCTCGAAGACTCTAAACTCACCGAATCGCTCGAAGACTCTAAACTCACCGAATCGCTCGAAGACTCTAAACTCACCGAATCGCTCGAAGACTCTAAACTCACCGAATCGCTCAAAGACTCTAAATTCACCGAATCACTCGAAGACTCTAAACTCACCGAATCACTCGAAAACTCTAAACTCACCGAATCGCTCGAAAACTCTAAACTCACCGAATCGCTCGAAGACTCTAAACTCACCGAATCACTCAAAGACGCTGAACTCACCGAATCACTCAAAGACTCTAAACTCACCGAATCACTCGAAGACTCTAAACTCACCGAATCACTCAAAGACTCTAAACTCACCGAATCACTCAAAGACGCTGAACTCACCGAATCGCTCGAAGACTCTAAACTCACCGAATCGCTCGAAGACTCTAAACTCACCGAATCGCTCGAAGACTCTAAACTCACCGAATCGCTCGAAGACTCTAAACTCACCGAATCGCTCGAAGACTCTAAACTCACCGAATCGCTCAAAGACTCTAAATTCACCGAATCACTCGAAGACTCTAAACTCACCGAATCACTCGAAAACTCTAAACTCACCGAATCGCTCGAAAACTCTAAACTCACCGAATCGCTCGAAGACTCTAAACTCACCGAATCACTCGAAGACTCTAAACTCACCGAATCACTCAAAGACTCTAAACTCACCGAATCACTCGAAGACTCTAAACTCACCGAATCACTCGAAGACTCTAAACTCACCGAATCACTCGAAGACTCTAAACTCACCGAATCACTCAAAGACTCTAAACTCACCGAATCACTCAAAGACGCTGATCTCACCGAATCACTCAAAGACTCTAAACTCACCGAATCACTCGAAAACTCTAAACGCACCGAATCACGCGAAAACTCTAAACGCACCGAATCGCTCGAAGACTCTAAACTCACCGAATCACTCGAAGACTCTAAACGCACCGAATCACGCGAAAACTCTAAACGCACCGAATCGCTCGAAGACTCTAAACTCACCGAATCACTCAAAGACGCTGAACTCACCGAATCACTCGAAGACTCTAAACTCACCGAATCACTCGAAAACTCTAAACGCACCGAATCACGCGAAAACTCTAAACGCACCGAATCACACGAAAACTCTAAACGCACCGAATCGCTCGAAGACTCTAAACTCACCGAATCACTCGAAGACTCTAAACTCACCGAATCACTCGAAGACTCTAAACTCACCGAATCACTCAAAGACTCTAAACTCACCGAATCACTCAAAGACGCTGAACTCACCGAATCGCTCGAAGACTCTAAACTCACCGAATCGCTCGAAGACTCTAAACTCACCGAATCGCTCGAAGACTCTAAACTCACCGAATCGCTCGAAGACTCTAAACTCACCGAATCGCTCGAAGACTCTAAACTCACCGAATCGCTCAAAGACTCTAAATTCACCGAATCACTCGAAGACTCTAAACTCGCCGAATCACTCGAAAACTCTAAACTCACCGAATCGCTCGAAAACTCTAAACTCACCGAATCGCTCGAAGACTCTAAACTCACCGAATCACTCAAAGACGCTGAACTCACCGAATCACTCAAAGACTCTAAACTCACCGAATCACTCGAAGACTCTAAACTCACCGAATCACTCGAAGACTCTAAACTCACCGAATCACTCGAAGACTCTAAACTCACCGAATCACTCGAAGACTCTAAACTCACCGAATCGCTCGAAGACTCTAAACGCACCGAATCACTCGAAGACTCTAAACTCACCGAATCACTCGAAGACTCTAAACTCACCGAATCACTCGAAGACTCTAAACTCACCGAATCACTCGAAGACTCTAAACTCACCGAATCACTCGAAAACTCTAAACGCACCGAATCACGCGAAAACTCTAAACGCACCGAATCGCTCGAAGACTCTAAACTCACCGAATCACTCGAAGACTCTAAACTCACCGAATCACTCGAAGACTCTAAACTCACCGAATCACTCAAAGACTCTAAACTCACCGAATCACTCAAAGACGCTGAACTCACCGAATCACTCAAAGACTCTAAACTCACCGAATCACTCGAAAACTCTAAACGCACCGAATCACGCGAAAACTCTAAACGCACCGAATCGCTCGAAGACTCTAAACTCACCGAATCACTCGAAGACTCTAAACTCACCGAATCGCTCGAAGACTCTAAACTCACCGAATCACTCAAAGACGCTGAACTCACCGAATCACTCAAAGACTCTAAACTCACCGAATCACTCAAAGACTCTAAACTCACCGAATCACTCAAAGACTCTAAACTCACCGAATCACTCGAAGACTCTAAACTCACCGAATCACTCAAAGACGCTGAACTCACCGAATCACTCAAAGACGCTGAACTCACCGAATCACTCAAAGACTCTAAACTCACCGAATCACTCAAAGACTCTAAACTCACCGAATCACTCGAAGACTCTAAACTCACCGAATCACTCAAAGACGCTGAACTCACCGAATCACTCAAAGACTCTAAACTCACCGAATCACTCAAAGACGCTGAACTCACCGAATCACTCAAAGACTCTAAACTCACCGAATCACTCGAAGACTCTAAACTCACCGAATCACTCAAAGACGCTGAACTCACCGAATCACTCGAAGACTCTAAACTCACCGAATCACTCAAAGACGCTGAACTCACCGAATCACTCAAAGACTCTAAACTCACCGAATCACTCGAAGACTCTAAACTCACCGAATCACTCAAAGACGCTGAACTCACCGAATCACTCAAAGACGCTGAACTCACCGAATCACTCAAAGACTCTAAACTCACCGAATCACTCAAAGACTCTAAACTCACCGAATCACTCGAAGACTCTAAACTCACCGAATCACTCGAAGACTCTAAACTCACCGAATCACTCAAAGACTCTAAACTCACGGAATTTTTTTAAATCGTACCACGTTCCCCTCCCTCGAGCCGTTATAAATCTGTTGGAGTAAATTCGCTGGAGTAATGAGTTTGACTATCTTTGATGACAGACTGTTCTATGAAATGAAAAGCTGAAGGTGGCCTCAGAAAAGGCACAAAATCTAAAAAGTAGATGCGGCTAAATGTAGAAAAATTCTGAGCAAAAACTTTGAGCTAATCAATCTCAGCTCCATATTCAGCACCCTGATTTGTTAACCCCTGAAGAGCATCATCACACTTTAGGTATATCATAAATTGTAAAGAGTCGCATCACTCGGCTCAATGCTGAAAACCTCATCATCACAAGCTCTCGAGAGGAAGCCATCGCTCTGCACTGCTCTATGTCTCTAACGCTGCTGCCATCACCCCGCAATCCCCGGTCCCTCAAAAACCACTCTGCTGATTGGAGTATTCAATCTCAGAGCACTCCGGGGTCAGATCCCGAGGCCTTGAGATCTCACCGAACACAAAGATCCTCCTCTGTTCTCCTCGACAGGACAGAGGTGGCCCTCAAACGAGGACGAGGCGGTGATGAGCGAAGCGGAGGACGATGAACGTGTCTGAGGTTAAGAGAGGAGTCGTAAATGTGAGGTCCTCAGTGAGACGCTTAAAGAGACGGCGCACTCAATATTGCCATCATCTAACACGCGTCACTTTTACGAGGAGGTAGAGGTGAATCAAAACAGATTTGAGCTGATTAGTTACATGAAATAAAGGTAGAAATGTAATGATAAAATGTTAGGAAAAAAAGTTGCCTTGTCAAACAAATCTAGAAATAAGCAAAGCCTTTTTAAGGAAATCTGCAACAACACAAAAAAGCATCTTTTAGCAGTAATATAAGCAGTTTTATGTTTAGACTGTATTACTTATAATTTTTTTCAGCCATCACTCAATTCATTGAAGAGCAACACCAGCATTATGGATGTGACATTTACAGTATCTAATTGAAAATAAAATATAGATGTTAACAATATGCTTAAATATCTGTTTTTCTAAGCCATTGTGTATGACAAAAAAACCTCTGTGTATACACCTTTAAATGGTTAATTCTGGAAATATGCATACATTATGGACCTCACAAAAAAAGAATGCTTGCTTCTGCTTCTCTTCACCCCAGGAACCACATTTTGTACTTTTGCACTGTTAAAATGCTGCAAAATGTAAGCGTTTAACCTGAAAATACATTGGAAGAATCCCAGGAAGTTCCAGGAACCACAGTTTGTACCATTAAAAGCCTCAAAAGTTAGGCATTTAAGATAAAAAAAATAAATAAAAAAAAAAACACTTGAAACATCTCAGGAAGTTCCAGAAACCACAGGTTGTACCATTAAAATCCTCAAAAGTTAGACATTTAAGATAAAAAAAAACACTTGAAACATCTAAAGAAGCTCCAGGAACCACAGGTTGTACCATTAAAATCCTCAAAAGTTAAGCATTTAAGCTGAAAAATCACTGGAAACATCTCAAGAAGCTCCAGGAACCACAGGTTGTACCATTAAAATCCTCAAAAGTTAAGCATTTAAGCTGAAAAATCACTGGAAACATCTCAGGGTGCTCAAGGAACCACAGTTTGTACCATTTATAACCTCAAAAGGTAAAAATTTAAGCTGAAAAATGACTGGAAACATCTCAGGAATCTCTATACTATACACTATACTATAGTTTGTACCATTAAAATCCTCAAAAACTACGCATTTAACGTGAACATTTCTTCAGGCAAACTCCACAAACAAGTCAAGCAGTATAACAAGTTCATGTGTATAATCCAAGCTAAGAACGACCCCCCCCTTCTCTCTCTCTCTCTCTCTCTCTCTCCTCCTAAACGTCTCCTCTCATGGTTGTAAATGTGAAAAACAATCTGTGAATCGTCTCCAAACTAAATAAAAACAAAAACACTTCTCAAAATCACTAGATTTACCCAGCGAGTAGATTCCTTTAAAAGTGTTTTCCATTAAATATGAGCTCTACTGCGCAACGTGTCAACAAAACAATCAATATGCCTTCCTTTCCCATAATCCCTTGTGCCCTGAGCGATCCATAGCAGTCCATTTACGCGGAGCGATGCTCGAGTTCATCGCGCGATCAATTAAACGCAGCGTCTTTAGCTTCAGTGATGGAGAACTTTAATATTCCAGCACCGGAGCTAATCTAATTCTGTATTTCCATCAGATCCAAAGCGACTCATCTCTCTCTCTCTCCATTCTCTCTCTCTCTCTCCTTTTCTACCTCTCCCAACTCTCCCCTTTCTTTCTCTCTCTCTCCTCTTCTACCTCTCATCTCTCTTTCTCTCTCATCTCTCCTCTTCTACCTCTCCCCTTTCTTTGTCACTTTCTCCCCTATCTCATCTCTCTTTCTCTCTCATCTCTCCTCTTCTACCTCTCCCCACTCTCCCCTTTCTCTCTCTCACTTTCTCCCCCTTACCTCTATAATTCTCTCTCTCCTTTCTCTCTTTTCTGAGACATCTCTTTCTCTCTCTCTTCTAGCTCATCTCACTCTCTCTCCTCTTCTGTTCCTCCCTCTATTACCCCTCTCCCTCTTTCTTGTTCTCCCCTCTTTCACTCACTCACTTTCACATCTTTCATTTTCTCTCCTCCTCTCTCTATCTCTCCCCACCCTTTTTCTTCCTCGTGTTTCTCCCTCTTCTCTGTCATTTATCAATCTCATCTCTCTCTTATCTCTTTTTCTCTTCTATCTTCTCTCACTCTTTGATCCCTCTCTCTTTCTCTGTCTCTCCTCTCTCTCACTCCCCCTCTCCTCTCTCATATCTCTCTCCATAAATGCTCTCTCCTTTAATCACTCTCCTTTCTCTCTGGTATCACTCTCTCTCTCTCCTT
The DNA here is from genome assembly GCA_900490495.1 of Danionella dracula. Taxonomy (NCBI): domain Eukaryota; kingdom Metazoa; phylum Chordata; class Actinopteri; order Cypriniformes; family Danionidae; genus Danionella; species Danionella dracula. Next base: position 26,944 of record UELW01000981.1, read on the forward strand.
TCCCTCTCCTTACCGCTCCTCTCTCTTTCTCTCTTAATGAAGTTTTCAATCATGTTTAAGTCAGTTTTTGAGACGCGCTGAAGTCGAGTTATGAGAGGGATAAAAATAAAAGGCGTTAAAGGTCAAAGGCGCCGCTCCGAACGCTTGATCAACTCAGATTGATGAAGAGCACATCTTTCTGCGTTCTCTGAGGCAGCGCGCACAGGAACCACATTTACAGATGTTCTCCAATCCATCGCTTTGCTTTGAAACACAAACTAGAGCGCGTGGACAGGTGAACGGCTGATGATGGGCCCTGAGCGATCCTAGAGCTGAGATGTTGCTCTCTGGCAGAAGTCTCCCGGCTTGAAACACAGCGGTGAACCTCGAGGCGAGACGGACACAGACGCGAGCGCTTCACGTTTCAGAGACGAACGCCGGCGGTGCACAGGTCAGCGGAAACCCTGCACACGCACGCATTTCAGCCGACAGAGAAAACGAGGAAAACAGGGAGAGCGCATCACCACACGCCGAGAGATAAAAAGAAATAAAGATTTGCCGAGCAGTATAAAAGCAGCACTGGAGCGGCGATCGAAAATAGAGCACAACACCAAGAGAGGCACAACTCACTTCCAGAAGAAATCCAGAGACACTCACAGAGAGCGAACCCTCGTTTTAATATTAAAAGCATGATCATTTAGGGATGCACCGAAATACTCGGCCACCGAAAATATTCGCCCAAAAGTGCATTTTTGGTTTTTGGCTGAAAGAGATTTTCCACCAAAACACGCAGAAACAGTGATGAAGCAATCACAGCCTGCACGTGTTTGTCGGAAGCGACGGTTCCAGCGAGACGTGAGTTCGCGGTGGAGCAGCACTTATTACATGCTGCAAAGCCTCTTTGAGCAAAAGCGAGTCTTGGCTGCAGATAGCGCCGATCACGAGCTCCCGGCGACATTCACTGCACACCTCTTAACAGAGAACATTCTCTCTTATTGCTCTCTTTGAGCAGCTACCTCCAGAGCGCAGCTCCTCTGATGCGTCTGTAGCGACGTTATTCCTTTAATCGCAGCGCTGAAGCGTCTCTTAAGCGAAGAGGTCGAGACGGAACAGCAAGGAAAAGTTCTCTCTTAAGAGTCTGTCAGCACACGTTTCTATTTGGATCCTCGGCACTTTATCGCGACTACTTAAACCGCGTTATAAAGATCATTACTTGTATGAGGAAATACAGCAGCGCGCACGAGAACTGATCCAGAACGCGGAGAACCTGCAGAGAGACGGAGCGGGAGACGCCCTGCACATTATTATTGAGCGCACGCATGAGTGCGGTAAAGTTAAATATTTAGGTTTGAATTTTATTTTTACAAATTTTGAAATATTTTTATAGATTAAGATTAGATATATATCCCGGGCCTCGACCGATCCGGTATGGAAATCGAATTGAGGATTTGCATATTTGGTTTTGGCATGTTTTATTTATCCGGGCTTGGGATATAGATTTCTTCTTTTAAACTTTATTATGAATTTCTGGAATTGCAGTGCGTTGATTTGAGTAAGGTTAGAACACAGTCGTAGCCCTAAAGGCAATGGTACCAATATTTGGCTAAATTTCTTTGGGGGTTTCAGTTTTTGGTTTTCTCTTTTTCGGTTTCCCTATGAAAATTGTTTTGAAAGGAGACCCTCGAGGAATACGGCTGTGCAATTAATTAATTTTGGTAATGCTTGCAGCCCAAAAAGAATAAAAAACTATCTAAATCAAGAATAATATTTCCTATAGATTCGCACTCTAGCTTCTCTCAGCCAATCAGGAGCTGTAAATATGGCTGCCTCCTTATGTGCTGCCAACTGAAGGACACCTGGTCGCTAAATGATATTTTAGGGACAGGATGTTTTATATATTCCATTTATACATCGTTTTCTGGTTAAATGCTTAAACTTGGAGAAATTTAAGAGCAAAATTATGAACTGCGAAGCATAGACTCCAGAAAATGTTACGGATTTTCATTTAAAGTGCTTTCCTTTTGTAAATCCGATAGATTTTTGTAACATTTCTGGTTTAAAATTTACATTTGGTGCATTTTATGTGGACAATGGTGGACCCTTGAGCATGATTTCTTGAAAATGTTATATGAAATATGTGAATATGTTATAAAAATTGTATTTTTAACCCTTAAACTGCACACTCAACCGTAGCATATCTTGAATTGCTTTATTGTGCCTTTTATTGTTAACAAGTTAAAAATCTAAGCAAAAAAAAAACTGCCTGTGTCAAATGAAAGCCTGAAATATTTTAAGTAATATCTAAATTCATAAAGAATTAATAATCTTTCAAAATACATTTGTATAAAGTTACTTTTGTGGAGGATTTTCATATAAATGTGTGCAGTACGCTTACCAATAAAAAGCTATATCAAGCATTTAGTAGTCGTCGATATTTAAAAAATTGTGGGAAGTGGAAATGATTAACTGATTTAATGATGATAGTGAAATTAGGAGCTACGAGCTACGAAATACCAACAAACAATTTTCCAAACTAAATAATATTGTTTTTTCTTGGTGTTAAAATGTTACGTTGAAGTAATTAAGAACAATATATTTGAATAAAATAATGTGTGATAAATGTTTAGTAAAAAAAAGTGTTTTCAAAAGAAGTGCATAAAATATGTTTGTGAAAGATTACTTTATTCAATAAAAGGGTGATTCTTACACAACTAAGTTCAGACCACATTCCACAGTCACATAAATCTACAAAAAGAGGGATTTTTCTTTCCCAACCTTTAGATGTTACACAGGCTGAAAACCAGCCCCAAAAATATGATCATGTCAGGTCAATTCTGCCCTTTGTTATTTTGAAAATTATGCCTCCATCACAACCTGCAGATGGTCTCTGGGCTATTTAAGCATATACATATAAACATATCTATGAGAGCTAACAGGAAACGTTCTCGTAACGTTATTTAAAGGTTGTCTGAATGTTAGCTCGTGACATTCCCAAAAGAACGTTCTAGTAACTTTCTAAAAGCGTTCTTTCTAAACGCCATTCTCAGAACATTCCAAGAAACGTTTTCTGTGAGTGATGAATGTTCTAAAGCGTTTTAATAACCTTGAGAGAACGTTCATTGAATGTTTAAAAAACTGGACAAGCTAACGTTTAAGCAACGTTCCCGGAACGTTTTTTTTTGTAAGCTGGATTCCTGGGATGTGATTTATTTGATACATTATTTACATTAGCTGACATTTATGATATTTTAATGAAACCAGTGAAAAAAAAATCAACCTAACATGACCATTTCAGCCTCAGAGGATGCTCACAGCAGCGAGTGTACTGCAGTCTGAGTCTTTCTGTCTCTCTGAAACCAGAAAGTCATCTGAAGCGCGTGCTTTGAGAAGATTTGTTCTGAAGTGCTCTTCTGAAACACATCTAATCTCAGTTCATGCATCTCTCTCTTTCTTCCTTCCTTCTGTGTTTCAATGCGAGGAGCAGAAGGGGCACCAATCCCTGAGACTCTGAGAGAAAAGTCCCGCCCTCCTTGACCTCTGATAGGCCGAATCGCGAGGAGCACGATTTAGAAGAAGCAGTTACTCACTTTTAACTAAAAGGATGCATTTTCTTTGACGGTTTGGAAGATCCTGTAGATGTTACAGGAGATGAAAACCAGCCCCAAAAATATGATCATGTCAGGTCAATTCTGCCCTTTGTTATTTTGAAAATTATGTCTCCATCACAACCTGCAGATGATCTCTGGACTATTTAAGCATATACATATAAACATATCTATGAGAGCTAACAGGAAACGTTCTCGTAACGTTATTTAGAAGCAGTTACTCACTTTTAACTAAAAGGATGCATTTTCTTTGACGGTTTGGAAGATCCTGTGTTTAGTGTGGCACTCCAAACTACAGGCCAAAACACATACGTATCGATTTAAATCAGAGCGAACTTATTTTCTCAAAAATGTAAGACTTGCGTATTATGAATAAGATCTCTCTTCAATGGAAACCACTCCGGAGGCAGAGAGAGAGAACACAGCACCACAAAGTTTTATTTCACGCTTCTAAATAAAAAAAAAACACTGAAATGAACTAAATCTGGAGTCTCTACGCATGCGTTGGTGAGAGGAAAGGATAGATGAGAGCCCTCCAAGTGTTTTTATGCTCTTTCTCCAGAAGGAGGACACATAACAGTTGAGAACGCCCGCTCTCTCTCCCACCCACGCTCTCCCTCAGAAGGCAGGAGCTTGAATCATGTATTCAACATGATAACGTGAAAGGACTCAGACTGGACTTGGACTCAAATAGTACCTCCGACTTGACTCAGAATTGACTCAGACTTGGACTCAAATAGTACCTCTGACTTGACTCAGACTGGACGTGGACTCAAATAGTACCTCTGACTTGACTCAGACTGGACTTGGACTCAAATAGTACCTCTGACTTGACTCAGACTGGACGTGGACTCAAATAGTACCTCTGACTTGACTCAGAATTGACTCAGACTCAGACTCAAATAGTACCTCTGACTTGACTCAGACTGGACGTGGACTCAAATAGTACCTCTGACTTGACTCAGACTGGACTTGGACTCAAATAGTACCTCTGACTTGACTCAGACTGGACGTGGACTCAAATAGTACCTCTGACTTGACTCAGACTTGACTTGGACTCAAATAGTACCTCTGACTTGACTCAGACTGGACTTGGACTCAAATAGTACCTCCGACTTGACTCAGACTTGACTTGGACTCAAATAGTACCTCTGACTTGACTCAGACTTGACTTGGACTCAAATAGTACCTCTGACTTGACTCAGACTTGACTTGGACTCAAATAGTACCTCTGACTTGACTCAGACTGGACTTGGACTCAAATAGTACCTCGGACTTGACTCAGACTGGACTTGGACTCAAATAGTACCTCTGACTTGACTCAGACTTGACTTGGACTCAAATAGTACCTCTGACTTGACTCAGACTGGACTTGGACTCAAATAGTACCTCTGACTTGACTCAGACTTGACTTGGACTCAAATAGTACCTCTGACTTGACTCAGACTGGACGTGGACTCAAATAGTACCTCTGACTTGACTCAGACTGGACTTGGACTCAAATAGTACCTCTGACTTGACTCAGACTGGACGTGGACTCAAATAGTACCTCTGACTTGACTCAGACTGGACTTGGACTCAAATAGTACCTCTGACTTGACTCAGACTGGACTTGGACTCAAATAGTACCTCCGACTTGACTCAGACTTGACTTGGACTCAAATAGTACCTCTGACTTGACTCAGACTTGACTTGGACTCAAATAGTACCTCTGACTTGACTCAGACTTGACTTGGACTCAAATAGTACCTCTGACTTGACTCAGACTGGACTTGGACTCAAATAGTACCTCGGACTTGACTCAGACTGGACTTGGACTCAAATAGTACCTCTGACTTGACTCAGACTTGACTTGGACTCAAATAGTACCTCTGACTTGACTCAGACTGGACTTGGACTCAAATAGTACCTGACTTGACTCAGACTGGACTTGGACTCAAATAGTACCTCTGACTTGACTCAGACTGGACTTGGACTCAAATAGTACCTCCGACTTGACTCAGAATTGACTCAGACTCAAATAGTACCTCTGACTTGACTCAGACTTGACTTGGACTCAAATAGTACCTCTGACTTGACTCAGACTGGACTTGGACTCAAATAGTACCTCGGACTTGACTCAGACTGGACTTGGACTCAAATAGTACCTCTGACTTGACTCAGACTTGACTTGGACTCAAATAGTACCTCTGACTTGACTCAGACTTGACTTGGACTCAAATAGTACCTCGGACTTGACTCAGACTTGACTCAGACTTGACTTGGACTCAAATAGTACCTGACTTGACTCAGACTTGACTTGGACTCAAATAGTACCTCGGACTTGACTTGGACTCAAATAGTACCTCTGACTTGACTCAGACTTGACTTGGACTCAAATAGTACCTCTGACTTGACTCAGACTTGACTTGGACTCAAATAGTACCTCGGACTTGACTCAGACTGGACGTGGACTCAAATAGTACCTCTGACTTGACTCAGACTGGACTTGGACTCAAATAGTACCTCTGACTTGACTCAGACTTGTCTTGGACTCAAATAGTACCTCTGACTTGACTCAGACTGGACTTGGACTCAAATAGTACCTGACTTGACTCAGACTTGACTTGGACTCAAATAGTACCTCTGACTTGACTTGGACTGGACTTGGACTCAAATAGTACCTGACTTGACTCAGACTGGACTTGGACTCAAATAGTACCTCTGACTTGACTTGGACTCAAATAGTACCTCTGACTTGACTCAGACTGGACTTGGACTCAAATAGTACCTCTGACTTGACTCAGACTTGACTTGGACTCAAATAGTACCTGACTTGACTCAGACTTGACTTGGACTCAAATAGTACCTCGGACTTGACTCAGACTGGACTTGGACTAAAATAGTACCTCTGACTTGACTTGGACTCAAATAGTATCATGACTTGACTCAGACTGGACTTGGACTGAAAAAGTAGCTCTGACTTGACTCAGACTGGACTTGGACTCAAATAGTATATGTGATGCACCGTTGTTTGTTTATTTGTTTGTTTCTTAGTGCAATCTCAGCAAAAAGGCTATCTTCATGGAAAAAAAAAATGTTTGTCATTGTCCTTCAGAAATACAAGGTTTTACAAATAATTAAAAACATGTGAACATCATTTTAACAGGAAGTTTTCATTTGTGATGCACAGAAGCAGCAAATGTAGCACTGTAACGCAGTGACTGGCTGCTAGTATCTTCTGAACGCGAGAGAGACGAGACCAAGAGAGACGAAAGGACTCTCCCTCTCGATGCGTAACAGGAAGTGACTGAACTGCAGTTCCTCGAGCGGCCTCTAGGGGCTGAGCAAGTTCTCCTTCACTCCCATGTTAAAACTGACCAACATTGGAGCTGAAAAAAAAAACATGATTCTATCCTTAGCTCCGTTAGGTTTGTTGAGTCAGTTATGATCTTCATGATTTATTTGTCTAAGATATATACAATTTACACCTTCCAGCCAATCAGACACCTTCACTACGGCCATGTCATGCCTCTGAGGACGATAGGGAAATACAGAACAAAGGTGAAAAGTATAAGTTATTTTAACTTTTGATCACGAAAACAAAAATCCTGGCATGAAATATTGTTCTTATTCTTCCAAGAGTTAAAAATCATTTAATTAAATGAACACGGTTATTCTACAATTCTGAGCTGACATCTGACATTTTGGTAAAAAAAATTGATTTATGCAAATATTTTGAATGTTTGATGTCTCATTCACATTATGTGAGATGTTTTATTAGCAATACGTATAATGTTTAAAGAGATATTTGCACTTGCTACATGAAATACAAAAATTTTGAATCTCAAAAACCTCTCTGAACGCAGACAGAAGCTTAGAACTTTAATGGAACGACTTGTCCATCCATCCATCTTCATGTCGGCTTTCTTCCCTTTCGGGGTCTCCACAACGGAATGAACCACCAACTCTTCTGGAATATGTTTTATGCGGCGGATGCCCTTCCAGCCGCAACCCATCGCTGGGAAACATCCACACACACTCATTCTCACTCAAACACTACGAACAATCGTTCTTACTCAATTCTCTTATTCCGCATGTCTTTGTTCTTGTGGAGGAAACCGGAGCACCCGGAGTAAACCCACGCGATCACGAGGAGAACATGAGAACTCCACACAGAGATACCAACTGATCCGAGGCTCGAACCAGCGACCTTCTTGCTATGAGACGACCGTGCTACCCACAGCGCCACCGTCAAGCCCGGAACAACTTGATAAAAAACAAAAAAACTGTCGTCTTTTGTACTGTAGTGTTTTGTTTAAGTAAAGTAAAGTAAAGTTAGATCAGTAATTTATGAAAAATAAGAAACAACACTTGTTTAAAATAATCTTGATTTCAATTATTTGAAACATAATCCTAATGATCATTTCCCATAATCCAGCAGCTCTATCAATAAGGGTCCCTCACTGTTTTTATCCTCGAGAATCCAAACCCAGGTGGATTTTCTGAGGGATAGAATATCATTAACTATGAGAGAACCAGCGAAAGTTCTCCCTGAGCCGGGAGAGTTTTCTGCTCAAACGCGCAAGAGATGGATCCACAGGACGAGAGGAGAGTGGCACGAATCTGAGAGCTCTGAGTTAATAAAAAAAACACGAGAGATGCTTTCAGATGATCCACATCGGCTCTGCAACACATCATCAACACATTTCCCCAGATTAACATCTTAAAATCACATCTTATAAGTGTGAATTTCAATCCTCTCTCAGCTCATTCCCTCCAAAAAAGCACGCCAGGAAGCGGTTCGTCTTAATTAAATCACAGCCAAAATTTCCTACCAATCAAGATCCTTCAGCGGTTTATTCTTAGAAAACGCTCCGAGTGGCTTCTTCACACGCTCAGAGTTCCTCAAACATCTCTCAAACACTCCGGCAAGAAAACACACGATATGAACACATCCACCTCAGCAGAACTACAGAGCATGAACGACAAGTGCTCGGACTCACAGCGGGCGAGAGAGAGCGAGAGAGAGCGAGAGAGAGCGAGAGCGATAGAGAGAGAGACAGAAGAGGCTTCAGGACTCACCGTGTGTTCCCCTCAGCTGAGCCGTATCTCCTCCTCCTCCTCGGATGAAGAGCTGCAGGAAGCACACGGCGTTCTGGAGACAGGAGAGCAGGAGTGAGGATGTGTGAGTGGGAGAGAAATAATGAGAGATTGTGTGAGCGAGAGAGAGAGAGAGAGAGAGAGAGAGAGAGAGAGAGAGGGTTTGTTAGAGCTGCTGAAGATTTAAGGTTTTCCACACATTTTGTCACATCGCGCAGTGAAAGTGAGACTGGGAGATGCAATTAAAAGAGAGAGCTAGCGCCATTAACCCTTTAGAGGCCAGCAGGGGTGCGGGCTAGGATCTTAAGAGTCGTGATATACACACTCTGGATCTTCAACTCAGATCAGATTAAGTTTTTATGCTGGTGAGGTGATTAGCACCTGCCTGACCTCACTGAAGGTTGCTCACTGGGGAGATCTTTCTCTGCAGGTATGTGTGGGTTTACTCCGGGAGCTCAGATTTTTTCCACACCAATAAAAAAAACAAGTGTATTGGTGTCTTCACCACAAAAAAAATCAGTTTAAACCAGGCACGACAACCCAACACAAACGTCCCCTCACTCTCACATCGTTGTGTGATGCTTCGGAGCGCCACCAGATTCAATTAACCAAAGAATGGTCAATTAGAGCAGCGTTGTGACCCGAGCCCCACGAGGGAACGCGTGATGCATGGTCTGGAGCTCCGGAGGGACTCGCTGCTGATGGACCCATCCATTCAGGCTCACAGGGACGAGCACACGGCTGCCAGATCACACGCTTGGAGCTCGCCGCTCCCTCAGCCAAATACAGCCGCCACCGGCAAGAACACTCTCTCTCTCCCTTTGCCCGTTCTCTCTCTTCCTCTTTCTCTCTCACCTTTTCCTATCTATCTATCTCTCACAATCTCTCTCTCTCTCACTCTCCCTATCTTCCTGTTTCCCTATCTATCTATATATCTCTCACAATATATCACAATATATCTTTCTCTCTCTCTCACTATCTATCTCTCTCACCCTTTCTCTTACTCTTTACCTATCTATCTATCTATCTATCTCTCACAATCTATCTCTCTCTCACCCTTTCTCTTCTCGTCTATCTAACTCTCACAATATCTCTTCCTCTCTCACCCTTTCTCTAACTCTTTACCTATGTATCTAAATATATTTTCTCTCTCTACCTATCTTTCCGTCTCTCTCTCCTAGACATTTCTCCTCTTTATTTCTACCCCTCTTCCAACTACGCCTTTCCCCTCTCACTCTCTTCTATTTATCTCACCCCTCTTTCTCTAATTTCTCTCTTTCTTTCCCTCTCTAACTCCTTTCCTTCTCTTTCTACTCTCTCTATACTAATCCCCCATTTCTCCCTTCTCTACCCCATCTCTCACCCTTCTTTCTATTATTTCTCTCTCCATCTCTCTTTCCTCCACTCTCGATCTCTCCTAAATCTCTCACCCCTTCTCTCATTTCTCTTTCTCTATGCTCTCTTGCTCATCTCTCTCTCTCTCTCCAGATGGAACTAAACCAAACAGACTTTGAAAATGATCGATTCTGATCATTGTAATGAATACGGGGATATTTGGCTTGCTCTAGCCATCAATCACTTTTCGGTCTTTATTAAATTACCCACAATGCATCTGTGATGGACAAGAAACACACAGAAGAATAAAATCATAAGCAAATGTGAGCTTGACCTGCGACGCAGAACGGATCCCATCAAGCTCTTGGGTTCGTGATCGCCAGAAGAATGTTCAGCGAGGGATCGGTTTGGACTGGTTTTGTTTAAGGGAAGCTGGTGTAACGGGAAACATTGAAACATTAATACGGATATTAAAGTCTGGTTAAATTATATTTACTTTGGTAGAGCAAGAGAGAGAGAGGTTGGGTTCAGCCACTGGGGCTTTACATTGTGGGTCAAGCAGATCGGTTCTTGCACGCTTTCCTCTGGAATATATTTGTACGACTTAAGTTTCCTTAGTAAAGCTGCAACTGTGTTTCTGCGTTCCATGTCTCTTGAGTAATTATTTCCATAACACTAGTTGAGGTTGGTTGAGGTCAGTTCAGTGTCAGCATCAGGTCGGGTCGGTGTGCTGCGTTATCGTTGTCTATTTTAGGCTGACTAAATCAAATATAAACATTAATCCTGGCTACTAAGTTGGTTTAGGGTAGCTACAGACCGTTCACAGGTGGCTCAAAGGTTAATTTATGTATGTTGAACCAAGTTATAAGATGCCTTTTGGTGTGAATTTTTGTGTGCTAATGCGCCTCAGGACAAACATTTGGGTAAGCGATGAATTTTTTTTTTTTTTTTTGTGAAGCAGAATCTTGTGGGCAATCAAAAAAAGCTGGCTTTTAATCGTCTAATCAGAGAGCTGTTGGAACATAACAGAGCAGCTGGGTGGCGCTCAATACACACTCTTGTTTAGACCTCACCACAGGAAACAGAGAAGAAGAACAACGAGAAGAAAAGAGGAAACATTCAGAAGCTCGTCTTATGGGTGTTCAACCATCAAGAGTTGTTCAACGAAGCCCTAAAAGATAATAAAATGGCCGGGCATGTCACAGCTGTCCCCTGAGCGCCACCCAAAGGCAAGGAGCATCACTGCATCAACATTAAACAGCAGAGGTGTGAAGCTAGCGCCCCCTGCTGAAAAGCATACGAGCGAGCCAATTTCAATTCATCTCAACCTTAAGGCTCTAGTTAAGTTAGCTAGGGCTAGTCAGGAGATTGTTTTAGTAAAGTCTGGTTCGTTTCTGTTAAAGTTATTTAAAGGCTGGTAATGTTTGTTTTCCTTACTTTCAGACTTCTTGGGGCAATTTCTGTTGGTTAAAGGTTTATTTTAATCTTGATAGCTGAGGTTTGTTTAGGCTGGAAAAGGTTAGTTTTGTCTCATGTTTGTTTAGGTCAGTCGAAGACTTAAGTTAAGGCTACTTCTGTTTGTGGTTTATGTTAGCTAATGTCTGGTTAAGTTAGTTTATGGTAATTAATGCTGGTTGCTTGTTTAAGAGATTAACTGCCGAGGTTTGATTAGACTGGTCTAAGGTTAATTTAGGCTAGTTATGGATGGTTTCGTTCTTTGAGGTTAAATTATAAGCTGGTTTAAGTCTTAGTTACTAAAACATATTTGTTCTGGTTAAATATTGAGTTAGAAAGTTGGCTAAAATTAACTAAAAGTGTGTTTGTTTACTGAGGACACTTGTTTATACTGGTCAAACACTAGTTTAGGCAAGTTACGAGTATTTGTTTTTTTTTTTTAGTTATTTAAAGACTAGACGGGTTAGTTTAGGTAAGTTAAAGACAGCTACATTTACAGAGTTGCCTAGGTCAGAAAAAGAGCCAGTTAAAGTGTGTTTGGGCTAATTCTGTTTGTGGCTGATATAGGTTAGTTAAAGGCTGGTTACGTTTGCTTGGGGGAATAAATGAGTGTCGCTAGTTTAAGATTCTGACTGGATGGTTATGTTTACGTAAATTAAAACTAGTTTAAGTCTTATTTACCAATGCAAACTTAACACTTGTTAAATACTAATTCACAAATATGCGAGTAAGCTTAAGCTAAAGTTCAAATAGATTAACAAAGCCTGTTTGTTCACTGAGTTTTGGGTACGTGTTTGCGTAGGTTATTTACTGGTCACGACTAGTTTGGGTTAGTTACGGACGGTTACATTTATAAAGGTTAATTATAAAATCATTTAACTCCTGCTTATTGAGGTTTGAGTTGGTTTGTCCACAGACCCATCTGGTTTGGAGACACCTGTAAAGGCAGCCTGGTTTAAGTTTTAAATGCTAATCTGTACGAGGCTGGTTATAAGTTAAGCAGGTAGCAGGTAGGCTACACCCATTTCTGTGAGTAAAAACAAAGTTTAAATCTTCACTTCCAATTCTCACACTTGTTTAGGCTCTATAAATGCTTTTTAAAGTTTGGTGATATTTGTGTAGGCTAGTTAAATGCCGGTTATGTTTATTTAGTCTAGTCAAAGACTAGTCGGGTATATTTTGTTCGATTGGTTAAGGTTTGACTAGACTGGATAAGGTTGTTTGTGTTGGTTAAGTTAGACCTGTTAAGGCTTGTTTATGCATTTGAGGTGGTAACTATAATTAAAACCAGACTAAATCATATTGGAATAAGAACTAGTCTGGTTTTGTTGGTTCGGGGTAGTGCGCTGGGGGAGTGGTAGAGGAGGTTACCCGCTAAATGCAATCTTCTCCTGTTCAAATGCTTTTAATGTTTGCTTGTGAAATCAAATCTAATTTTAATTGTTTCTAAAATATAATGCGTTCTGGGAAAAAGAAACATGATTACAGCAGAAGAAACTAAAGGAGCTCAGCGAGACCAGATTGCACAGAAGAAAGAAAAAAAAGAGAAAATAATTGCACATTAGTTTGGTGCATGCATGAAAAATTTATGGTAAAATATACAACCACACAACTGCGGAGGAACTTCTCGAGAGTGACCTCACGGACACCAGGAGACGGCGTGCAGGAAACAGACACCCTCTCACACCCCCGCTGTCCTTCGGCGGACCGGGGTGAGTCCCAGACGGGCGTTTCAAGCGTTTCCTGCTCATCTGAGGCGGCGGTGATTGACAGCTTCAGAAGCGCAGCATATTGAGCTTGATTACAGGAGGAAAAGCGCTCGACGGATGAATATTCAGCAACACCTGTCCAAACGATGCTCAAACAATACCTGAACGGCGCCACACTCTCCGCAGATCGTCCCTGCGAGCGAGGAGAGAGAGATGCTGCAGAGGAGACCGCGGGAAGCTGATGGATCTGCTCTGAGAACAGAGAGGCTCGCGCTCAGCCTGCAGCAGAGCGACAGGAAACCGTTTTTCATGAAGCCGCACATGCTGAGGAACACGTTTGCTTGGCATGATTTATTTGCAAATAGATCTTAACCGAAAGTGACGATGATGATTTACTTATAAATACACATATTTAGAACAACTTCAATTGATCAAAGTGATGAACAGCAGTGAGAAAACACAGGGACAAACCAAGGTTAAAGCAAACTGACATGATTGTTAAAAACACAGTGAACAGTTAACACGTATAAAAGTCAGTAAAAACCATTCAATTAAACTGAATAAAATCTTTGATAAAAGAAATAAGATTTACAGACCATAAGCTTTGGGGAAGAAGAGCAGAGTTAACGTTTAAAAACAGACAGTGATGGTGCTTGTAAAGTGACTCCTGAGGAACAGGTCTAATATTTATAGTTTAATATTTGAGTTGAAATCAAGTGAAATATGGATATATTTCATGAGAAATTTATATTTCTACAGAGCACAAATCTTGCAAAACTTTAGGTCCAGCACATCAAGTGCATCTTTAACGTACGATTTATTCACTAAACAACAATATTGTTTAAAACAATAACATCTTACACATCAACAAACTATTTCACAGAACGAACATGCTTTATTAATTACATCAGGAGGAGGATGAGGGGAATTAGGAGGAGGAGAATGAAGAGAAGAGTAGAAGGAGAAAGAGGAGAAGAATAGAGAGGAGTAGAATAAGGAGGCTGAGAAGAAGTAGTAGGAGGAGATGAAGAATGAGGAGAAAGGATGACGAGGAGAAGATGAAAGAGAAGGGGTTAGGAGGAGAATGAGTAGAATAAGGAGGCTGAAAAAGTAGAAGGAAAAAAGAAGGAGAACTAGGAGAGAGGGGAAGAAGAGAATAAGGAGGGCCGAGGAGAGGAAGAGAAGAAGGGTAATAAGGAGAAATAGGACGAAGAATCGGAGGCCGGAGAATGAAGAGAAGAGGAGAAAAGAGGAGAAGATAGAGAGGAGTTAAAACAGAATCCGGAGGCTGAGACGAAGTATATGAGGGAGCTTAGAATGAGGAGAAGGATGACGAGGAGAACGAGGAGAAGAGGGGAAGAAGAAGAATAAGGAGGCCGAGGAGAATGAAGAGAAGAAGGGTAGAAGGAGAAAGAGGAGAAGAATAAGGAGGCCGAGGAGAATGAAGAGAAGAAGGAGAAAGAGGAGAAGAATAGAGAGGAGTAGAATAAGGAGGCTGAGAAGAAGTAGTAGGAGGAGATGAAGAATGAGGAGAAGGATGACGAGGAGAAGATGAAAGAGAAGGGGGTTAGGAGGAGAATGAGTAGAATAAGGAGGCTGAAAAAAGTAGAAGGAAAAAAGAAGGAGAACGAGGAGAAGAGGGGAAGAAGAAGAATAAGGAGGCCGAGGAGAAGGAGGAGAATGAAGAGAAGAAGGGTACAAGGAGAAAGAGGAGAAGAATAAGGAGGCCGAGGAGAATGAAGAGAAGAAGGAGAAAGAGGAGAAGAATAGAGAGGAGTAGAATAAGGAGGCTGAGAAGAAGTAGTAGGAGGAGATGAAGAATGAGGAGAAGGATGACGAGGAGAAGATGAAAGAGAAGGGGGTTAGGAGGAGAATGAGTAGAATAAGGAGGCTGTAAAAGTAGAAGGAAAAAAAGAAGGGGAAAAAAAGAAGGAGAACGAGGAGAAGAGGGGAAGAATAAGGAGGCAGAGGAAAATAAAAAGGAAGAGTTAAGATAAGTTAAGTTTTTAAGGATGCAAAAAGAGGTGACATCACTTTTAAGGATGAGTATAAAATGGTGTTTTATTTCTGCTCTAAGATTTTTATTTTTGGCTTTATGTTCTACATTATCGGTATTTATCTGCGCACAGTGCAGAATATAGATTATTTCTAACAATACAATAGACTTCTTCAAGCTGTGAATAAAATCTTAACTTATGAGGAGGATAAGTTTGAGTAGAGTGAGGAGCAGTAGGAGGAGGAGGATGAGAAGAAGAAAGAGAAGGAGTACAATAAGGAGAAGTAGTAGGAGGATGAGAAGAATGAGAAAAGAAAGAGGAAGAGTAGAATAAGGAGGACATTCAGTAGTTAGTTTATATAGAGACACAGGGCAGCTTCATACGAGTACATTAGCAGAACACAAAAAACAACAACATTACAACAGAACAGGGAGCGGTAGAAACAGGCATAAGAGGAAAAAAACAAAACCAAAACACGAGTCAGGAGGGAGAAAGAGGAACTAAAGATGAGAGGATCTGGTCTCGAAGAGTTGAGCGTCTCGTGAGATGACCTTGAACCACACTGAAACCATTTGAAGAGATCTACAGGTTTAGTTAATTCACTAAAAAAATGTTTTAATAGCCTGCATGCATTTCTGCCTGGATATCTTAGATTACCCATGATCCTGCTTGTGCATTAGCCTTAGAGGATTGCTGCTCTTAAGAGAAAAAAACGAGGGCTGCTCCAGGTCTTGCACATCTTGGTGTCTATTGTCCTACTACTGTTAAACGTGTTCACAACAGTAGCAGAAATATCAAAACATCTGTGACGATAGAGGAAGAAATGAAGAGACTAGAAGAGCTGCTGCGATAAAAAAAAAACAATCTGCTTCAGTTTCCATAACAACTCTGCTCCTGCTGCAAACCTGACATTTATTTAAAACCATCACTACTTCGGCTCTAGAGGAATAACGTACGCGTGCACCTGATCTCACTCCGCTTGCATGGTAATAAAAAAAAATCCACTGCAAAAGCTTTGTTCAAAAAGACTCCACGGTGTACTTTTATCAGCTTTGGTTTACTCTGTAGCGCGATACGCAGGACAGAAAACGCGAGTTTATCTGTTGGGATCGATCTCTCGCGGTCGCTCTCTTGATGATGCTCCAGGGGGAGCTGTGGCGCCACCAGCCGAACTACCCCTGCGCTGCTCCTGTGATTAACGGTGATTCAGGAGTCAGGTGTGTTTCACCTTATTTCATATTCACTGATAACGTTTCGCTCCAGATCTGGAAAACAAACCAAATAAATGCACTCTTCAACGAACCACTTCAGCTGCGATGTGATTCAGATGAGTCGTTTGAGCATGATTCGATTCAATCGCGGAACTGAATCGCTGCTTTTGGTGCTATCACAATAGGATTTTTTTATTTGTGTATTGATTTTTTTGTATTATTATTTTCTATGGCTATGATTTTCTTTTGTAAGTGCAATTAGGAATAATGAAATGTGCTAATTTGTTTTTGTTGGGGAAAAAAAAAAATCTTAATTCTGTCCTTTACAAGTAGTGTTTAGGCCGATCCGTGCCACAAGGTCTCTGATTGGCTGGTGCGGCATAGAGCTCGATTAATATTATATTGATGAAATAAATAAAAAAAAACACAGAAAAGCAACCATCTGTGTTGTTTTCATACATTGATAAGATCCATCTTCAACAGAAATCGCTCAGTTTCAGTTGCCACAGGAAGTCAAAGAACAAGTTTAGACCGCCAACTAGTGTTTAGGTTGTGTAATTGCAGAACTCTTGGACGAAGAGTGTTTAGTAGGAATGGCTTTACAAGCTTCAGGCTAAGGGCAGAGGTTTCTCAGAAGATTGCTCTTCAGCCACAGAAATAAAGATGTGTTGGTGACGATCAAACCTGGGACCGAGTTCTCTCTCTCTCTCTCTCTCTCTCTGTGTTCTCTTTCCTCTCTCGCTCTTCCTCCCTTTTTTTCTTTTGTGAACTGAATTTGTTTGTATTATTATTTTCTTTGGCTATGATTTTCTTTTGTAAGCTCAATTAAGAATAATGAAATGTGTTAAAAAAATTTGAGAAAAAAAAAGCAATTCTTTTTAAATATTTTTTAAATATGTCCTATTCTGCTAGTTTATGTCTTTGTCACCCATTAAATATGTTAAATATTTTTCAATTAAAAAAAATGTGTCGTCTTGTATCGAATGAGCTCCTGCCTCGTGGAGTTTGGTTGAAGGAGGAAACTACACCTTATTTGAGCATTTATGAGGTTCTAGCATCTCTGGCAACCTCAAGCAGCGATAAAAACACGTATATCAGATGAGCTTTACATGAATTTCAGAAAAATCTATGTAAGACCTAGAACAGTGCTTCACCACTTTTTCATTGCTAAAATTTGAAGAGATCCTGTAGAAACCCTCGTGTGAAAGACTCATCTGTTGCTTTTTGGCCTCCTCTTGTTAAGAGGTGTCATCGCTTTCCTCCATTTAATATTATTCTTTGCACAGACTAGCCACATCTTCTCCAAAACTCTCTTCTCTGGTCTTCAGCAATCCATCCGAAACATGTCCAAGCTTCCTCCATCTGGCCTCTCTGACTTTATCTCCGAAACACCTGACACGGGTCGCACATGGGTTCCGATCCATCAGCATCGGATCTGAGTCGAACCGATGTTTCCGATTCGAACATAAAACATCCTCGCTCCTAAGAAGGTGATGTGATGGAGAGAGCTGTCGGTTTAGTGCAGTGTTTCTCAATTATTTTCTGTTGCCCCCCCAACCCCCCCCCCAAATAGTATTATTTGTCTTTAAATGTGTTATAAGTGCACCTCTGCATAACACAGTATCCTTATTAACGTATAAGAGAGAAAAGAAAGAAATATGGAGCAATTCACAACAAAGAATAGCTTTATTAACTGTAGCAGAAAAGATTTAAGGCGCATCTGAAATGTAAAAAACATTAAATCCTTAATAAAACTATAAACATTGTTTGGCTGATCATGATTGCTGCCAATATTTGCTCGTTTTCTCTGAAAAAACTCAAGCAGTTTATCAGCGTGATTGGAGCGTAACGTCTTTAAGTGACGTCTTCATTTATTTGGCTTCATGCTGTCCGCTGCAACATGTTTAGACTCAGTAAGCACACCTGTCTCTCCTCGTCTCCCACCGCAGTCACAGTGAAGCCAAGCGCTACAAACACGTCATATTTCCTTCGTCTTTCGTTTGTCTCTTTATCTCCTTCTCTCTCCGTCTGTCTTCTACACTTCTGCCAATGAGAGCACCACTGCCCCCTAATGTAGTGGAGTGCTATTGCACTTTATTCTAGAACAGTAAAAAAAAATAAATAAATAAAAAATCTTGTTCCCTGAGGTCAAACACACCCCCCTTGACGGCCCCCCACTATTTGAGAACCACTGGATTAATGAATGGTGCCCTCTGCGTGGCTGGGAAGCGTTCGGGTGCTTTTTCTCCCAGCGGGCGTCATGGCAGCCCGCCGCCGAATAAAGGTGCCCTCTCTGATGAGTGGAGAGACAGAGAGGTGAGGGGCTCATTGTTTCAGAGGGACACCGTCGTTTGAAACCATTAGAGAAGGGGACGCAGCTGGTTTCACCTTCAATCCAGAGCCACGGTGAACTTCATGAAAACCGAGAGTCTGGCTTGTTGTGACATTTTCTGATTGTATTCTTTACATGAATCCAAAGAATGAACTGTGATGAGCGCGTACTTACTGGCCAGATCTCGTTCCTCTCACTAAAGCCCAGTTTATGCTCGGACTCACTGTCCCTCCTCTGCTCTCAGAAATGAAGTTATATTTATTTAACTTCTTCACCTGTTCGCAAACACACCAACGGAACGCTGGAGGATGAAGGTCCATGGGAAAAGTGAGTGAGTAAACGGTGTCAGGCATTCATTCAGGAATATTCCACGGGTTTTTAACTTCCAGGTCGATTGTCAGGTTAATTGTCAGCCAGGAACATCTCGCAAACACGATGTGTGTGGCGTACATAAAGATTCAAATAAAACACAGTCAAACAAGGTACAGTCCAGATATCATCATCTGGTGAGTGAACCTAGTATAGAAGAAGCTGATGCACAGAGAACACACTGAATAGAGAGCTGCATGATTTACTCCAGCTAATTAACAAGTGTTAAGCTACTTTCTGTTTGCTAGCGCAGCACCCTTGAAGGGTCGAAAAAGGGCAAAAAAGGCAGTAAAGTATGAGCGGAGCTGAGATGGCAGGTCTATGGCGATCAGTGCAGCATGCATATCATTAATTAAGTTTAATTTTGAGGTTTTAATTTTAATTTAACATGCTGCTACCAGACTGTGAACATGATTTTTCTGGTGTCATATTTTAAAAGGAAGCCTGTTGGGTCTGTAGCAGCCTCTGGTGGCCAGATGGAGAATTTCAGTTGCTTTATGAGAGATAAAATTGTTATTTTCGATTGCTAAAAGGCTAAACCATATTGTCTGAACAAAACGATCAGTTGCCTGAACCGACAGATTGAATCTTTCAGCATAGCCATAAGCTTTTTAGAACTATTTTTCTGCATAGTGTTTCGTGACTGTTCAGTGGTGTTTTTACCTTTAATCGACTTGGTACACAATTTGACAACAGAGTTCAGTTTAGAGCACACATTAAACAATTCTGAGGTGAAAGTTTGGTTTTGCAAACATAGTTTGAGGTTTTGTGAATGTAGCTTGAAAGGTGGATTCTGTGTTCAGAAGAGCAGCTTTTAAGAAAAGTGTCTTAGCAATCGCTGTAAAAAAGGTAACCTCTTGGTCCTGCTCGCTGATTCTTGTTTATTTGAATCGCTATGTTGGACGTGGAAGTTCATCCTATCTTGAAACGACGCAGGTGCAGACGTTTAATATTATTATAGCTGGGAAAACACTCCCATCTCAAAACATAGAGCTTGTACTAAAAAACAAGAGACAGAGAGAGCGAGAGAGGGGAAAAAGAGAGGAGAGAGAAGATATAGAGAGAAAATTGGAGAAAGAAATAGAATAGAAGAAGAGGGAGGTGAGAATAGCAAGGAGAAAGTGAGTTGACAAAAAAAGAACAGTCATAGGAAGCAGTTTTTTAGCCCGTCTCCCTCCCCCTCTCTCATCATCATCTCTCTCATCAACTCTCATCGTTTCTCTCTCTCTCTCTCTCTCTCATCATCCCCCCCCCCCCTCTTTCTCTCTCTCTGCCCCGTAACCCTGAGAATGGCCATCAGCAGCTGCAAAGTCACCATTAATATGAAGCGCTGGGGCGTATCCTGACCCTGACACCCCGCAGCCTCTGGGGCTTCCTGCAGGGCGCCCAGGAACAAAACAGAGAGAAGCCTCTGGGTAGCAGGCTGATGGGTTGAGCGACCTCTGCTCAAAGTCACTCGGAGCTGGATCTGAAGCGAGAGGAGCTGAAGAACATGAGGACTGCTATGTTTCCTAGTGCAATATTTAAATTAAACAAATAAACATCTTCCTAAATCAGTGATGCTCTGTCAAAGGTGGCATGTATGACCTCGGGGAACAAGCTTTTTTATTTTTTTATGTCGTTTTTTTTACTGTTCTACAATAAAGTGCAATACCACTCCACTACATTAGGGGGCAGTGGCGCTCTCGCTGGCAGAGTATGAAGTTTAGACAGGAAGTGTAGAAGACAGACGGAGAGAGGAGATAAAGAGACAAACGAAAGTCTCCTGAAAGCTAAGACGAGGAAATATGACGACGCGTTTGTAGCGCTTGGCTTCACTGTGACTGCGGTGGGAGACGAGGAGAGACAGGTGTGCTTACTGAGTCTAGAAATGTTGCAGCGGACAGCAAATAAATGAAGGTGTCACTTAAAGACATTATATATAATAATATATAATATTGGCAGCAAGCACGATCAGCCAAACAATGTTTATAGTTTTATTAAGGATTTAATCTTGTTTTATATTTCAGATGCGCCTTAAATCTTTTCTGCTACAGTTAATAAAGCTATTCTTTGTTGTGAATTGCTCCATATTTCTTTCTTTTTCTCTCTTATACGTTAATAAGGATACTGTGTTATGCAGAGGTGCACTTATAACACATTTAAAGACAAATAATACTATTTATAGTTGCGCAGGGGGGCACAAGATGTTTTTTTCTTCTTAGGGGGGGCGCGACAGAAAATAATTGAGAAACACTAAGCTAAATGATCACACAATGCAAATTTTTTTTTGGCAGCAATCCTATTCAAAATTTTACACAAGATCATGCTGCTGTGCATTCCTCCTGAAAAAAAAAATAGTATTTTCTGACCGTAAGTGTGCTGGGGGCGCTGTTCATGGAAGGGCCCCCAGGGGCCGAGAAGCGATGCAGGCCTGTGAACCTCCCTGAAGAAAACATGAAGTTAAAGATGGAGGAGCGAATTCTCCATTTCATTGTCAACTTGTATGTGAAGTGACTCTTTTATATCTTCGAGAGAAGCAGTAAATTCACCTAAAGATTGTTCTCTAATAATATAAACGTAGTTGCGTTCACAGATCTGCACTTCAGGGCGAAATCTTGCCTATTTATTTACAACGAGAGTGCAGTGAAATTTATATTTTCAGAGAAAAAAAAGCGCTAGCACTGGAATAGCTCTGAACGCTCTGTGAACCCTGATGAAGAGGATTCTCGTGGAAACAGCAGAAGCTTCCTGAGTGAGTCCGTCCTTGATGTCCATCTGTACCCGTCTCTCTCTCTGAGTCTCAGGGGGACCGAGTCCTTGACGCTGAAACAACGCTGCAGGAGTCTCTGAGGAGGACGTGGAGACAGGAGACGAGAAACCAACGCTTGGTGATGGTCCTCTCGTGAACATCCGTCACGCTGAATCATCTCCTTCTGCGCTTTACATGAAGCTCGAGGTTTGGACAGAGAAACTGAAACATGTTGGATTTAAAGTGATCCTTTTTTTTCTTTCATGACTACAGAAATTCTGCAAAAGTTGGTTATAAATAAAAATTGTTTAAGCGATTCTGTGGCCCAATTATTGTGGATTTCTTTAATATTTCGTCCTGCCAAGGATCTCCTCCTAACAGAGGAACTCCACCACGATGTGTTTAAAAGGGAATCAGCATCGACAATATTCTATCCTCCATCTTGTTTGTAGTTTCTATCACCGGGTATTTGTTGTGTAGTTTGTTCTTTGTTGTCAATCCTTTATTACACATTTATCTAATAACGAACGAGCACCAAAGATAAAATCCATGACAAAAATATAAGTTGAAAGAAGTGTCCAGGTCCACTCGTGTTTACACCAGCTGTTGCGGACGTTAGCCAACAAGTGTGAGTCCTCGTTAGATCTTTGTTTTTTAGAGTTTCATCGTTCATTCGCACAAATGTGGTTCGGGGTAATCGTGAATTTAAAAAAGATCTGCCAGCTTCACTAAACCATTTTCTTAAAATCAGAATCAGAAAGATGTTTATTGCAAAGTGAGTGCAGGGTGCAGGAGCTCTCTCCGGTGTTGCTACAAAAAAAACGGTGCAATAACGTTCACAGTAACACAGGTTATATAAGTAAACTGCTCAAGTTAAAAGAAAATAGAATATAGTAATATTCTAGAAATAGAGGAAGTAAAATATAAAGTAATAGAACTATAACTGTAGAAGTCCAAGGTGTTTAAGATATCAAAAGTAGTGATCTGAATCAACAAACCGGACTGAGCACCTAACACATGCTTTTTTCAGCCCCAAAGTTTGTGAGTTTTGTCATTGGAGTCAATGAGAACCTTCTCTGTTTTGGAGTCTGCTCAGGGAACTCCAGCTCAGTCTCTTCTTGTTTTGCTTCAAGCGGGAAAGGGGGAGGTTGCCCCTTGATCCAAACTAGTGGTTCTCAAATAGTGGGACACGAGGCTCTGTCAAAGGGGGCGCGTTTGTCCTCTGGGAACATGCTTTTTTATTTTTCTATTTTTATTTTTACTGTTCTAGAATAAAGTGCAATACCACTCCACTACATTAGGGGGCAGTGGCGCTCTCGTTGGCAGAGTATGAAGTGTAGACAGGAAGTGTAGAAGACAGACGGAGAGAGAAGGAGATAAAGAGACAAACGAAAGTCTCCTGAAAGCTAAGACGAGGAAATATGACGAGCGTTTGTAGCGCTTGGCTTCACTGTGACTGCGGTGGGAGACGAGGAGAGACAGGTGTGCTTACTGAGTCTAAACATGTTGCAGCGGACAGCATGAAGCCAAATAAATGAAGGCGTCACTTAAAGACGTTACGCTCCAATCACGCTGATAAACTGCTTGAGTTTTTTCAGAGAAAACGTGTTGTATATTGGCAGCAATCACGATCAGTTAAACAATGTTTATAGTTTTATTAAGGATTTAATGTTTTTTTTCACATTTCAGATGTGCCTTAAATCTTTTCTGCTGCAGTTAATAAAGCTATTCTTTGTTGTAAGTTGCTCCATATTTCTTTCTTTTCTCTCTTATACGTTAATAAGGATACTGTGTTATGCAGAGGTACACTTTAAACAGTATTATTTGTCTTTAAATGTGTTTTTAGTTGCGCGGGGCGCGAGATGTTTTTTTTCTTTCTATGGGAGCGCGACAGAAAATAATTAGAAACATTGATTTAAGGTGTTTTGAAAGTAAAAAATAAAGGCTGCTTCCTCATATCTTTCTTATATACTAGGAGAGCCATCGCTGGAGTACTTGGGGGAGTGTCTTTGGTGCTCGGAGAGTCAGAGCTGTGATTAACCTTCACGTTTCGAACCCGTCGCTCCTCATTCCTGACCTCTTCATGAACAGATCAATCTTCACCAGATTCCCTCTCTAAAAATATCCTCTCCTCCCCTCGGCCCTCGCTCACTTGACCCTTAACCTTCACCTGCAACCCACACCCCTGACCTCCACACCGGAGAGAGAGAGAGAGAGGGAAGAGAGAGAGGAGGAGAGAGGAGAGAGAAGAGAGGGAGGGATAGAGAGAGAGAGAGAGAGGGGAGAGAGAGAGCAGATGGAGAGAGGGAGAGAGAGGAGAGAGAGAGAGAGAGAGGGATAAGAGATGGAGGGAGAGAGGAGAGGGAGAGGGAGAGAGAGTAGAGAGAGGAGGGGAGAGTAGAGAGAGAGAGAGAGCGAGAGGGAGGAGAGAGAGGAGGAAAAGAGAGGTGAGAGAGGGAAGCGAAAAAGCAGGGTTTTTAGCAGGATGGAAAGAATTAGGAAAAGTAAATAAATAATGAGGTATATATATGATATATCAAACTGATAGTTATTTCTGTAAATATATATATATATATATATATATATATATATATATATATATATTCAATGCATGATATTGTATGTATTGTGTATGTAATGGACATAAAAAAAAGTCAAGGGGTGAGATTTTTTTCTATAGTTAAGGTCTACAATTTGAAAACATTTTGAATAAAGATAAAAGTCAAGGCAACAATATGGAATCAATAAATAATAAAATGTAATAGAAGTGAAAGTTGTGTGCTTTCTCTCTGTGGTGCTCGCCCTGTTTTCTTCCGGTCATATACAACAAAGGCAAAAAAAAAAAGAAAGAAAAAAGTTAATATTAAATAATGAAGTAATACATTGCTGGGATTTTTTCTTCCATTTCGCAAGTGTTCCTATACAATGTTTGTATAGACAATATGTACAATAAACACGCACAAAAAAAGGAAAAATTATTTGGTAACTTAGAACTTTGTACAAGACATTAAAAACCAGACACATCTTTCAAACAGACTCTTCTCAAAATAATTAAATCTGCAATGGAATATTTAAGATAACCATAAAATAGAAAACAATCAAAAAAACCATTTTGCTTACTTGCAAGAATATTAAACACATTTTAAGAGATTAAAAGTGTATATTTATTTAGAATTTACTCAAGAATGTTTGAGTGTGGCGACTCCGAGTGGTGTCTGTTG
>UELW01000215.1:0-12269 GCA_900490495.1 Danionella dracula
TGATCTTTTTATTCGTTTAACAAAAGAAAGTAAGAAAATTATGATTGTTGATTTTGTGCAGCCTTTATGAAAACATGTGTTTTTAAAGAGTAAGATCTGGAGGTGCGGATAGAACAGCATCTACTAAAACATTTGAAACTTTGAAAATCATTGCGTATCAAAGAAAATTGTGATTTTCAACGTTGTCGGTCGTTTGAGCAAGAAGGGGGAGGTGCTAAAAGCAGTAAATATTTATTTGTTTATTAAAATTATATATTAAAATGTTTGTATTTAATTAGTACTAATGTTTTTTTTTTTTAAAGTACGACCTCTAGTGGATAAATATTACATAGTGATTTTTTAAACAACTTAATACACAAACATGTACAATTCGTTTCTAAATATTGCGGACAATTCTGATATTGCGATTGAAGCTTTTCAAGTTGTTTCAATAGATTTTGAGTTCTTCCGGTTTATTTTGGTTTTTAAATGAAAATTTTTAATGTGATCATGTGTAATGACGTTAAACAAGATTTTTACATGAATCCTCGGACTCTGCTCATTGTGTGCGTCGTACCGTCCGAACATAAAACTGTTACGACAATCTTCTATTCGTTAATGAGTCCGCAGACCCTCAAAATGTGTGCTTTGTCGGAAAATCTGTGTACTATTTTGCTTCCAGAACGAATAGGAGCGTGAATTTGAATGTAGGTAACGATCGTCCGAAAACAACGTAAAAAAAAACGAACCCTTAACAAAAAAGATGTTATGATATTATTGAGATATTACGTTTTAAACACTTCCTATTTGTAGTGAATGTCATTGTGTTTAGTGTACGCCAGGGAAGGGGGCGCTGTTTTACACCTAAACTTTGAGTTAGTATCTGCGTAACAAAGACAGGAAGGAAAAGAGACTTAGTCCAACAATATCACGCGACCAAACACGTGTTCTGACATTGTGGCTCATATTCTGCCTTAAAACGCATGCGCTAGTCGATTCAGTCTCGCGCTGTTCTTCGCGTAAAGCGCATCGTTAATCCGTAGATGGTTGCAAAACCTTTCGTTCGTCATTGCGTGCTTAATTTAGTTTTTCAGATGTTAAGGAAAGTATGGCATATATTTCATGATGAGCATGACGTAAATGTTGATCGTTTGTAATCAATCGATTGAAGGGATGCGCTGTGATAGGTCACCAAAACACTCGCTTAGATTTTTTGTAATATTTTTAAAGAGTTCGTAAACCGTTTTGGATTTATCGTTGGCAGCTGCAGATCTTTTTTACGGTGGCTGTTCATCCAAACATTGCGCCACTTTTCAACATTATTTTTATGTATTAGTCTACTGACGTATGTTCGACTAAAGTTAAATTATTACTTTTTAATGTGCTCCATGTGATGATGTAAAAAAAAAAATGGTTGTATTTCTTTACTGTAATACTCCTGTGTGTTTACGAAGAAATTATAACAGTACAAAGTTTGGTCCTCCTAACAGTTAGTAAATGATGTCCCAGGGGGCGCTGTGTCGCCCTTCTGTGGTACGTTTAAAACTACACGGAGGACGTTTTAAATTCCGCGTACGTAGTGATCGTTTAACCTGGTGAAATGCATCGAGATTGGGCAGACTACGCACGTTATCACATTATTAAAAAATCGCAGCTCGTTACGTTTCCACACGTTTTTCAAAGTGAATGTACGCAGCATCGCGACGGTTCTCGAGGAAACGGTTCAATTCGTCACGTGTCGCGGATAACGTTGTGCTTTCGCAGAAAACTGTTGAGATCAGCTCGAATAAAGATGGAAGTCGTGGAAGTGTTGCGCTCGTTTCTGAACGTTTTTTTTCCTGTTAATAGAGACTGTTTGCGTTTTTCTTTCGCGCATATTTATATACGAAAAGTGTTTGTTACATTTTCTTTCGAAAAGCCTTCAATGGTTTTGTTTCTGGAAGCGTTCGGCGCCAGACGTGCCCTCCTTCTCCCTCAAACGGACTAGCGCTAGCGCTCCGCAGCCGACTGCGCGAAGCCGCTAGTATTCCGGCGCTCTGCGACGCACTTCTCCAGTTATCGCCATCCTTAAAGGGACAGTGCGCCTGAAAATCAACCTTTTTGGGTGCCTTTAAAACTCAGAACCTGAAGTAGATTTCGGCGGAGCCCTCTATTCTCGTCGTACACTCTCGCTCTGTTGCCGTCGAGATATTGTGAATGAACTTAAGGAGAAGTTTAGCACTTTCAGGGTTTCCTCCAGAGAAGCCCTTTAGCTTTGTAACCCGCGTGTGTCTTTGTAATCGACGCTTTTGATAGTCGTGATGCTTTTCTAAGAAGGTTTGTCATTTTAGCATCTGGTTTCTGAATATATAGCCTATTTTTATGAGCCGAGTTCTTGTTGCATATATTTGAGTGTCTTGCGTTTAAACATCCGTCATGCTCCGTGTCCTCTGTTCTGGCTTCGCAGTATTTAACACGAAGTAAATGTCCGTTTCTAATAGAGGTGAGCCGATTATATTTATAGCATAATTACTGATTTTTTTTCAGCCTCGATCATCGCCAGCCACTGAGCGTTCGCACTCGATGGTCGGTTAGCTCCTAATATTTGAGAAAATCCTGACTGTAAAAACGTGTTCCGGGTTTAAAATGGAGGGAAGTTCTGGTTTGGAGGGAACGGTGGCAGGTAACCGACGGCGCAGGGGTGTTGTACAATGAGGTGAAATCATTCCAGCGAGGCAGCGTATATTATTACTGTTAAAATGGCACAAATATTCCTACCCTCTCATCCGTGTCCCCTCCCACCGTACACTAGTGCATCAAGATTTACGCTCCGCCTACTGGCTCACGTCTGTCTATAGCTCCACCCACTCTGTCTGCAGCTGCCCCGCCTCTGCTGTATCAACATACCCTTAATCCCAACCATTGCCATTGGCCCCGCCCATTGCACCACCAGACCATTGGCCCCAACCATGCCATCAGCCCCGCCCATTGCACCACCAGACCATTGGCCCCAACCATGCCATCGGCCCCGCCCATTGCACCACCAGACCATTGGCCCCAACCATGCCATCAGCCCCGCCCATTGCACCACCAGACCATTGGCCCCAACCATGCCATCAGCCCCGCCCATTGCACCACCAGACCATTGGCCCCAACCATGCCATCAGCCCCGCCCATTGCACCACCAGACCATTGGCCCCAACCATGCCATCGGCCCCGCCCATTGCACCACCAGACCATTGGCCCCAACCATGCCATCAGCCCCGCCCATTGCACCACCAGACCATTGGCCCCAACCATGCCATTGTCCCCGCCCATTGCACCACCAAATCATTGGCCCCAACCATGCCTTCGGCCCCGCCCATTGCACTACCAGACCATTGGCCCCAACCATGCCATTGGCCCCACCCATTGCACCACCAGACCATTGGCCCCAACCATGCCTTCGGCCCCGCCCATTGCACTACCAGACCATTGACCCCACCCATTTCTCACCGGTTTCTGGTGAGTATTTGTCACGTTTAAACTCGAAGCTCGGTACGCCTCTAGCGGTTACGTGAGGAAGTACAGCGTCTGTGATCGATGCGCAGGTTTACCCCGAACGCGCGCGCTCAAGTTCTGAGCAGGGGAAGCTACCCGAGGGTTCGAGTCCGTGCCGGCACCTCTGCCCCCCCCGTCCCGCGTGAGCTGCGTCAGTGAGTCAGATCTATTTTTCTACGCCTCTCTTCTGTGTCGCTCTGTGCTTCTGGCTCTGCGTGTACATGAACCTGTGCGATGTAAATAGCGGCGTGTGCTGTTCGTGAGCGTGCTCTTTGTAGAAAGGTCTAACAGTATTTTTGTACGAGTGAATTTGCAGATGTACTGTGTACATTCTAAAGGTCTCCGCGCTCCTCTGGTGAAGCTGTTACGAGCAGCACGCCTCGTCCTCGCTCGACCGGAGCAGGACCTCACGAGACTCTTCCTCCGTTTGGTGTCAGACTCTCTCCGGATCCGAAGAAGTGTATCATTTCTTTTAATGAAATAGTCCACGCTTTTGTTCCTCGATAGGATCTCAGAATCATGATTAAACTGGGAACTAACTACTTCGTGTCCTGTTTGTTTTTTTATCGCTGTAGCAGATTCCACACAGGGGAGTTCCCACTCAAGCCAGTTTGAAGCCCTCTATCAGGGTTTCTCAGACCCTGGCGAGGTTCTCCTGGTGGCAGGGGCCTCACCCGTCAGGCTGCTCTTATCGGCGCTCTGCAGACCCCGAGAGAGACGCCTGAGTGCGCCCCATCTAGTGCACACTATAGCAGTCTTTTAAAAGGGTTGAAAAGCAAAAGGAAGCAAACTTCACTGTTTTTTTCATGCAATTTAATTTTATTAACTGTTCTTCATTCATTATGTTGAGTTGTTGTGAATCAA
Source organism: Danionella dracula (assembly GCA_900490495.1). NCBI lineage: Eukaryota > Metazoa > Chordata > Actinopteri > Cypriniformes > Danionidae > Danionella > Danionella dracula. The sequence goes on from UELW01000215.1 coordinate 4,363, forward strand.
AAGAGTACATTTGATTCATTTTGATTATCTAGAGTAATTTTTATATTTGATTCATTATGTTTGATTGAATTTGATTCACTGGGGTAACTTGCAAGCTGTTGCATTTAGATTCAACATAGCATGTTTGATTTATTTTCATTCTCTAGTGTAGTTAAGTATTTTATTTATTTCGTCTCACCAGAGTATGTTTGATTTATTTTGATTCACTGATGTAATTCAGAAATTTGTTCAATTTGAATCACCAGAGTATGATTGATTCAGTTCCATTTTCTGATGTAATTTTGAAAATGATTCATTTTTGTATCACCAGAGTATACTTGATGCAATTTGAATCACTAGAAGATGTTTTATTCTAATTGATTCTCTAGTGTATTTTATTAATTTGACTCGTTTTGAATCATTAGAGGATGTTTGATTCTAATTGATTCTCTAGTGAAGTTTAGAATTTGATTAATTTCAGATTATGTGTGATTATTTTTGCTTTATTTTTAATCATCAGGTTATGTTTGATTCCATTAAATTATCTGGTGTACTGTTGAATTCAATGAAATTTGAATCACTTCAGTATGTTTGATTCAATTTGATTCTCTGGTGTAACTTTGAATTCAATTCATTTCGATTCACCAGAGTATGCTTGTTTCAATCTGAATCACCAGAGTATATTTAATTCAGTTTGATTAATTTCGAAAACCTAGTGTTTTTTATGCATTTGTTTCTCAGGTTCGTCTCATTGTGAATCGGAGAAAGTTTGCAAACGTTTGTACCTAACCCTAGAGTGTTTCAGTCTGAATCGTTTGGAGTCGCTGGAAACGAGCCGATTCAATCTGAATCGCTAGACTGATGGGAATTTAGTTCCGTCAATGGTTTTCGTTCAAGGGAGTTCCCGTTAATCCCCGGTTTTAACCGGATTGTGACGTCATCGGCAGCGGACGCTAAAACCCTGAGAGAGAGAGAGAGAGAGAGAGAGAGAGACATCAGAACTGTGCAGCGGCAGTCAGGCTCGCTCTGCTCCGATCATGGCGGAGTTTCTGCAGGTAAGCTTGAGACCTGAACGCTCATGGCTCTCGTGGTTGATTCCTCTCCGGAGGAACCGTCAAAGAGGACGCGACGCCCGCGGCTGAGCGCGTTTTCGCCGGGGCGTGTTGTTGCCAAGGCAACGCCGGTGATGAACCGAGACCGGTTCGAGGAGCTAAGTTAGTTTATAATCGATTAAAAGTCGTTTTCTCGGCCGTGTTCACGAGTTCTCGGGCGGAGATGAACTCGCCTCAGACGGGTTCCCGCGCTCCGGTGCTCCGCTCCGGTGAGGGCTGCCGGTTTCGCTGCTGTGTACCGAGTGTTTGAGCTCAGAGTAACCCCGGAGTTCCGTGATGTTCACGGTGAGTGTGTGTGGAGCTAACCGAGGAGATGATTGAACGGCAATCTTCACCGGAAGTCCCCGGTTGACAAACGTTTCCCTTTAATAAAGGCCACCGTGAAAAGAATTTATCCAACAACGAATTTCTGTTCATTTCTCACGTTTTATCATGTTTGCGGATTGCTTCCCGTTTTCTTTGAATTTCTTTATTGTGTTTCCTGTCAGATTTTCCTTTACATATTTCCTAAAGTTATTCCTCACTATTTTCCTTATTTCCAGAGTTTTCTCCGCATACTTCCTAAACTGTTTCCTCTCAGCTTTCCTCATTATTTCCTGTCAGATAGTCCTGAGCATATTTCCTAAACCTTTTCCTATCAAATTTCATAACTTCCTTCCTGTCCAGAGTTTTCTCTGCGTACTTCCTGAACTGTTTCCTCTCTATCCACCTCTGCATATTTCCTAAATCTTTTTCACCCTATTTCCTCTAATCTTTATCCTTTCAGATGTCTATTTCCTAAACTTCTTCCTTTCAGATTTTTTTTTGCATGTGTCCTAAACAGTTTCCTCTCTATTTTTTCTAAACTTCTTCCTGTTAGGTTTTCCTTCTGAATTGAAGTTGTCAGATTTTCTCATGTTGTTGCGTTTCTAACTCTTGCAGCTAATAAAAGAGCAAAAGAGGAAGCTGTAGTGTATACTTCTTTCAGGTGTTTGCAGCTGTGATTGGTGAATATTTGCTCGCCCATGGGTTCCGGTCGAAGCGTAGAGAGTTATTTATGAAGCTAGCTCATGGCATTCGCTGCCGAATGCTTTGCTTTCAGATTTCAGACGAGACTGAAGGACACGAGCTGAGCCTCTTCTGCGTCCCCAAACACTACGAGGAGGACCTGGACAGCGTCATCATCCCCAACGGCCTCATCAGAGACAGGTACGGAAAACCACTCAAATCAATACTTAAGTTTTTAAATAGCTAAAAAAAAAATTGTTTCTGTTTATTAAATGATTCGTCTCTGCTCCGGGTTCCTCCTCTAGCTCCGTCGCTGCTCCGGGTTCCTCCTCTAGCTCTGCTCTTTGTCTGCTCCGGGTTCCTCCTCTAGCTCCGCTCCGTCTCTGCTCCGGGTTCCTCCTCTAGCTCCGCTCCGTCTCCGCTCCGGGTTCCTCCTCTAGCTCTGCTCTTTGTCTGCTCCGGGTTCCTCCTCTAGCTCCGCTCCGTCTCCGCTCCGGGTTCCTCCTCTAGCTCCGCTCCGTCTCCGCTCCGGGTTCCTCCTCTAGCCCCGCTCCGTCTCCGCTCTGGGTTCCTCCTCTAGCTCTGCTCCGGGTTCCTCCTCTAGCTCTGCTCCGTTGCTGCTCCGGGTTCCTCCTCTAGCTCCGCTCCGTCTCCGCTCCGGGTTCCTCCTCTAGCCCCGCTCCGTCTCCGCTCTGGGTTCCTCCTCTAGCTCTGCTCTGGGTTCCTCCTCTAGCTCTGCTCCGTCGCTGCTTCGGGTTCCTCCTCTAGCTCCGCTCCGTCTCCGCTCCGGGTTCCTCCTCTAGCTCCGCTCCGTCTCCGCTCCGGGTTCCTCCTCTAGCCCCGCTCCGTCTCCGCTCTGGGTTCCTCCTCTAGCTCTGCTCCGGGTTCCTCCTCTAGCTCCGCTCCGTCTCCGCTCCGGGTTCCTCCTCTAGCTCCGCTCCGTCGCTGCTTCGGGTTCCTCCTCTCGCTCCGCTCCGGGTTCCTCCTCTAGCTCCGCTCTTTGTCTGCTCCAGGTTCCTCCTCTAGCTCTGCTCCGTCGCTGCTTCGGGTTCCTCCTCTAGCTCCGCTCCGCCTCCGCTCCGGGTTCCTCCTCTAGCCCCGCTCCGTCTCCGCTCTGGGTTCCTCCTCTAGCTCTGCTCCGGGTTCCTCCTCTAGCTCTGCTCCGTCGCTACTTCGGGTTCCTCCTCTAGCCCCGCTCCGTCTCCGCTCTGGGTTCCTCCTCTAGCTCTGCTCCGGGTTCCTCCTTTAGCTCTGCTCCGTCGCTGCTCCGGGTTCCTCCTCTAGCTCCGCTCTATATCTGCACCGGGTTCCTCCTCTAGCTCCGCTCCCGCCTCCGCTCCGGGTTCCTCCTCTAGCCCTGCTCCGTCTCCGCTCTGGGTTCCTCCTCTAGCTCTGCTCCGTCGCTGCTCCGGGTTCCTCCTCTAGCTCCGCTCTATATCTGCTCCGGGTTCCTCCTCTAGCTCCGCTCTATATCTGCACCGGGTTCCTCCTCTAGCTCCGCTCCGTCTCCGCTCCGGGTTCCTCCTCTAGCTCGCTCCGTCTCCGCTCCGGGTTCCTCCTCTAGCCCTGCTCCGTCTCCGCTCCGGGTTCCTCCTCTAGCCCTGCTCCGCCTCCGCTCCGGGTTCCTCCTCTAGCCCTGCTCCGTCTCCGCTCCGGGTTCCTCCTCTAGCTCCGCTCCGTCTCCGCTCCGGGTTCCTCCTCTAGCTCCGCTCCGTCTCCACTCCCGGTTCCTCCTCTAGCTCTGCTCCGTCGCTGCTCCGGGTTCCTCCTCTAGCTCTCCTCCGGGTTCCTCCTCTAGCTCCGCTCCGTCTCCGCTCCGGGTTCCTCCTCTAGCTCTGCTCCGTCTCCACTCCGGGTTCCTCCTCTAGCTCTGCTCCGTCGCTGCTCCGGGTTCCTCCTCTAGCTCTCCTCCGGGTTCCTCCTCTAGCTCCGCTCCGTCTCCGCTCCGGGTTCCTCCTCTAGCCCTGCTCCGCCTCCGCTCCGGGTTCCTCCTCTAGCTCCGCTCCGTCTCCGCTCCGGGTTCCTCCTCTAGCTCTGCTCCGGGTTCCTCCTCTAGCTCCGCTCCGTCTCCACTCCGGGTTCCTCCTCTAGCGCTGTTCCGCGTCCGCTCCGGGTTCCTCCTCTAGCCCCGCTCCGTCGCTGCTCTGGGTTCCTCCTCTAGCTCCGCTCCGTCTCCACTCCGGGTTCCTCCTCTAGCGCTGTTCCGCGTCCGCTCCGGGTTCCTCCTCTAGCCCCGCTCCGTCTCCGCTCCGGGTTCCTCCTCTAGCTCTGCTCCGTCTCTGCTCCGGGTTCCTCCTCTAGCTCCGCTCTTTGTCTGCTCCGGGTTCCTCCTCTAGCTCCGCTCTTTGTCTGCTCCGGGTTCCTCCTCTAGCGCTGTTCCGCGTACGCTCCGGGTTCCTCCTCTAGCTCCGCTCTGCCTCCGCTCCGGGTTCCTCCTCTAGCCCCGCTCCGTCTCCGCTCCGGGTTCCTCCTCTAGCTCTGCTCCGTCTCCACTCCGGGTTCCTCCTCTAGCTCTGCTCCGTCGCTGCTCCGGGTTCCTCCTCTAGCTCCACTCCGTCTCCGCTCCGGGTTGCTCCTCTAGCCCTGCTCCGCCTCCGCTCCGGGTTCCTCCTCTAGCTCTGCTCCGTCTCTGCTCCGGGTTCCTCCTCTAGCTCCACTCCGTCTCCACTCCGGGTTCCTCCTCTAGCTCTGCTCCGGGTTCCTCCTCTAGCCCTGCTCCGTCTCCGCTCTAGGTTCCTCCTCTAGCCCTGCTCCGTCTCCGCTCCGGGTTCTTCCTCTAGCTCCGCTCCGTCTCCGCTCCGGGTTCCTCCTCTAGCTCTGCTCCGGGTTCCTCCTCTAGCTCCGCTCCGTCTCCACTCCGGGTTCCTCCTCTAGCTCCACTCCGGTTTCCTCCTCTAGCTCTGCTCTGTCGCTGCTCCGGGTTCCTCCTCTAGCTCTGCTCCGTCTCTGCTCCGGGTTCCTCCTCTAGCTCCGTCTCCGCTCCGGGTTCCTCCTCTAGCTCTGCCCCGTCTCCACTCCGGGTTCCTCCTCTAGCTCTGCTCCGTCTCTGCTCCGGGTTCCTCCTCTAGCTCTGCTCCGTCTCTGCTCCGGGTTCCTCCTCTAGCTCTGCTCCGTCTCTGCTCCGGGTTCCTCCTCTAGCTCTGCTCCGTCTCTGCTCCGGGTTCCTCCTCTAGCTCCACTCCGTCTCCACTCCGGGTTCCTCCTCTAGCTCTGCTCCGGGTTCCTCCTCTAGCTCTGCTCCGTCTCCGCTCCAGGTTCCTCCTCTAGCGCTGTTCCGCGTCCGCTCCGGGTTCCTCCTCTAGCTCCGCTCCGGGTTCCTCCTCTAGCTCCGCTCTTTGTCTGTCTGCTCCGGGTTCCTCCTCTAGCTCTGCCCCGTCTCCACTCCGGGTTCCTCCTCTAGCTCTGCTCCGTCTCTGCTCCGGGTTCCTCCTCTAGCTCTCCTCCGTCTCTGCTCCGGGTTCCTCCTCTAGCTCTGCTCCGTCTCTGCTCCGGGTTCCTCCTCTAGCTCTGCTCCGTCTCTGCTCCGGGTTCCTCCTCTAGCTCTGCTCCGTCTCTGCTCCGGGTTCCTCCTCTAGCTCTGCTCCGTCTCTGCTCCGGGTTCCTCCTCTAGCTCCACTCCGTCTCCACTCCGGGTTCCTCCTCTAGCTCTGCTCCGGTTCCTCCTCTAGCTCTGCTCCGTCTCCGCTCCAGGTTCCTCCTCTAGCGCTGTTCCGCGTCCGCTCCGGGTTCCTCCTCTAGCTCCGCTCCGGGTTCCTCCTCTAGCTCCGCTCTTTGTCTGTCTGCTCCGGGTTCCTCCTCTAGCTCTGCCCCGTCTCCACTCCGGGTTCTCCTCTAGCTCTGCTCCGTCTCTGCTCCGGGTTCCTCCTCTAGCTCTGCTCCGTCTCTGCTCCGGGGTTCCTCCTCTAGCTCTGCTCCGTCTCTGCTCCGGGTTCCTCCTCTAGCTCTGCTCCGTCTCTGCTCCGGGTTCCTCCTCTAGCTCTGCTCCGTCTCTGCTCCGGGTTCCTCCTCTAGCTCTGCTCCCGTCTCTGCTCCGGGTTCCTCCTCTAGCTCTGCTCCGTCTCTGCTCCGGGTTCCTCCTCTAGCTCTGCTCCGTCTCTGCTCCGGGTTCCTCCTCTAGCCCCGCTCCGTCTCCGCTCTGGGTTCCTCCTCTAGCTCTGCTCCGGGTTCCTCTTCTAGCTCTGCTCCGTCTCCGCTCCAGGTTCCTCCTCTAGCGCTGTTCCGCGTCCGCTCCGGGTTCCTCCTCTAGCTCCGCTCCGGGTTCCTCCTCTAGCTCTCCTCCGGGTTCCTCCTCTAGCTCTGCTCTGTCGCTGCTCCGGGTTCCTCCTCTAGCTCTCCTCCGGGTTCCTCCTCTAGCTCCGCTCTTTGTCTGTCTGCTCCGGGTTCCTCCTCTAGCTCCGCTCCGTCTCCACTCCGGGTTTTCTCCTGCGGGTTGAACTCGAGCTGACTCCGCTCCTGAGGCTGAAAGAGAGCTGTGTTTCTCTCCGGAGGTTGAGTTTAATCTCATTAGAGCGGAACGAGAAGCGTGTGCTTGCTCTTAATTTTTCTAACTCATTCCACTTGATCGACATTACAGCCATTGATTGTACGCACACTCACACGCACACACACACGCACACACGCCCGCACACACACACACACACCCGCGCACACGCACACACGCACACACACACACACACACGCACACACACACACACGCACACACACGCACACACACGCACACACACACACGCACACACACGCACACACACAGACACACACACACACACACACGCACACACAGACACACACACACACACAGACACACACACACGCACACACACACACACAGACACACACACACACACAGACACACACACAGACAAGCAGCATATTTTTTGCTTTCCAGGATTAGTCAGGTAGTGAGTGATTGAGAACCATAACTCACTTGACTAGACATTTTAAGTTTCTCTCACACTCACACCTGTCTCTCTCTTCCCGCTCTTCTTATTTTTCTCTGTCTTTCTTTACCCCTCTCTCTATCATTTTCTCTTTCTTCCTTCTCTCTTACTCGCTCTCCCTCTCTTACTTTTTTCTCTCCCCCTCACTCTCTATCCCTCTCTTTCTCTCTTACTTAATGGCTCATCTCTCTCTCTTCTTTTTTCGAATGGACTTCTCTCTCTCTTTCTCTTCCTCTCTCTCTAATCCTCCTATCTCCTTCTCTTTTTTTCTCTCTCTACGCAGGACGGAGCGGTTGGCACGGGACATCGTTCGAGATATGGGCGGTCACCACATGGTGGCGCTGTGCGTCCTGAAGGGAGGCTATAAGTTCTTCGCAGACCTGATGGACTTCATCAAGACTCTGAACCAGAACAGCGAGAGCGCGTCGGTTCCGCTCAGCGTGGACTTCATCCGTCTCAAGAGCTACTCGGTGAGCCAGCAGGGGGCGCTCTGTTCAGAGTGAGGCGCTCCTCAGGGTCGAGCAGAGGATCTCCTCTGAGCCAGCAGGGGGCGCTCTGTTCAGAGTGAGGCGCTCCTCAGGGTCGAGCAGAGGAGCTCCTCTGAGCCAGCAGGGGGCGCTCTGTTTCAGAGTGAGGGCGTCCTCGGGGTCGAGCAGAGGATCTCCTGTGAGCCAGCAGGGCGCTCTGTTCAAGTGAGCGCTCCTCAGGGTCGAGCAGAGGAGCTCCTCTGAGCCAGCAGGGGGCGCTCTGTTCAGAGTGAGGCGCTCCTCAGGGTCGAGCAGAGGAGCTCCTCTGAGCCAGCAGGGGGCGCTCTGTTTTTGTTTCTTAAATGTATTAGATTACGTTTCGTTATCGTTTGTGTTTAATTGATTAGTTTTATATTTAGTTATTA
>UELW01000013.1:0-170728 GCA_900490495.1 Danionella dracula
ATAAAAAAAATGTAAAAAAGATGGTTAGGGTTGCCAGAGTTTGAGAAAATGCTTCTAAATAAAACAAAAATGTAAAAAAGATGGTTAGGGTTCCCAGAGTTTGAGAAAATGCTTCTAAATAAAAAAAATGTAAAAAAGATGGTTAGGGTTGCCAGAGTTTGAGAAAATGCTTCTAAATAAAACCAAAATGTAAAAATGATGGTTAGGGTTGCCAGAGTTTGAGAAAATGTTTCTAAATAAAACAAAAATGTAAAAAAGATGGTTAGGGTTCCCAGAGTTTGAGAAAATGCTTCTAAATAAAATTTTTTTAAAAAATGATGGTTAGGGTTGCCAGAGTTTGAGAAAATGCTTCTAAATAAAACAAAAATGTAAAAAAGATGGTTAGGGTTGCCAGAGTTTGAGAAAATGCTTCTAAATAAAACAAAAATGTAAAAAAGATGGTTAGGGTTCCCAGAGTTTGAGAAAATGCTTCTAAATGTAAAACAAAAATGTTAAAATGATGGTTAGGGTTGCCAGAAATTGAGAAAATGCTTCTAAATTAACAAAAATATAAAAATAATGGTTAGGGTTGCCAGAGTTTGAGAAAATGCTTCTAAATGTAAAACAAAAATGTAAAAATGATGATTAGGGTTGCCAGAGTTTGACAAAACGTTCGTAAAATGCTCAAAAACATAAAAGCTATAGTAAGGATTTCAAATTTGAAGCGTACTGTTTATTATGAAAAATGGTTTGTATTTGTTTGTTTGCCCTGGAGGTAATAATCCATATGAAAGCCCTCACTATGAAGAGCTCAAAGTAAACACACAGTCCTTGGCCTCTCAGAAGAGTTAGATTTTATTGGAAGCGAGAGGGTTTGTGTCGGACGTCCCTGAACGCACGCTTCTCCGCAGGGCTTTCAGCGAGCTGCAGAACGCTCCTCGTCTGGATCATTTCTTCTGCCTGTTCTTTCAGCGCCTCATCCAGCCCTCTCGCCTCATGGACCGCTCCCCGGCGCCGCTCTTCCTGCAGGGCTTACCGGCCCTGCGCTGGCTCACTCTGCCCCCGGAGGTCAAGGTGAGCTGGTTTCAGATCCAGGAGCAGCTCGCGAGACCTGGATTCTCAACGACTGGAAGGGTTTTATTTTAACCTCTATATCTCCATTTCTGCAGGCTGAGCTGGACACAATCCTCTCGGACTTCGAATCGGCAGATTTTGGGGAGATGGTAAGCTGCGGAAAGCTGTTAAGGAGTTATTAGAGGTGTGAGCTTTGAACCATTGTATTGTTTTTTTTTGTTGTTGTTGATGGGTTTGGGTCATTCTGATGTCGCCCTCTACGAGGTGATGTTGTTTGCGTTTTCACTGTGGAGGAATCGTCAAGTGTTTCATGAGTGGAGGAATCGTCTGAATCGTTTCACTGTGGAGGAATCGTGTAGTGTTTCATGAGTGGAGGAATCGTCTGAATCGTTTCACTGTGGAGGAATCGTGTAGTGTTTCACGAGTGGAGGAATCGTCTGAATCGTTTCACTGTAGGAATCGTGTAGTGTTTCATGAGTGGAGGAATCGTCTGAATCGTTTCACTGTGGAGAATCGTGTAGTGTTTCACGAGTGGAGGAATCGTCTGAATCGTTTCACTGTGGAGGAATCGTGTAGTGTTTCACGAGTGGAGGAATCGTCTGAATCGTTTCACTGTAGAGGAATCGTGTAGTGTTTCATGAGTGGAGGAATCGTCTGAATCGTTTCACTGTGGAGGAATCGTGTAGTGTTTCATGAGTGGAGGATCGTCTGAATCGTTTCACTGTGGAGGAATCGTGTAGTGTTTCATGAGTGGAGGAATCGTCTGAATCGTTTCACTGTGGAGGAATCGTGTAGTGTTTCATGAGTGGAGGAATCGTTTGAATCGTTTCACTGTGGAGGAATCGTGTAGTGTTTCATGAGTGGAGGAATCGTCTGAATCGTTTCACTGTGGAGGAATCGTGTAGTGTTTCACGAGTGGAGGAATCGTCTGAATCGTTTCACTGTGAGGAATCGTGTAGTGTTTCACTCTGGAGGAATCGTCTGAATCGTTTCACTGTAGAGGAATCGTTAGTGTTTCATGAGTGGAGGAATCGTCTGAATCGTTTCACTGTGGAGGAATCGTGTTTGTTTTTCATGAGTGGAGGAATCGTCTGAATCGTTTCACTGTGGAGGAATCGTGTAGTGTTTCATGAGTGGAGGAATCGTCTGAATCGTTTCACTGTGGAGGAATCGTGTAGTGTTTCACGAGTGGAGGAATCGTCTGAATCGTTTCACTGTAGAGGAATCGTGTAGTGTTTCATGAGTGGAGGAATCGTCTGAATCGTTTCACTGTGGAGGAATCGTGTAGTGTTTCACGAGTGGAGGAATCGTCTGAATCGTTTCACTGTGGAGGAATCGTGTAGTGTTTCATGAGTGGAGGAATCGTCTGAATCGTTTCACTGTGGAGGAATCGTGTAGTGTTTCATGTGGAGGAATCGTCTGAATCGTTTCACTGTGGAGGAATCGTCTGAATCGTTTCACTTCACTGTGGAGGAATCGTCTGAATCGTTTCACTGTGGAGGAATCGTGTAGTGTTCATGAGTGGAGGAATCGTCTGAATCGTTTCACTGTGGAGGAATCGTGTAGTGTTCATGAGTGGAGGAATCGTTTTGAATCGTTTCACTGTGGAGGAATCGTGTAGTGTTTCATGAGTGGAGGAATCGTTTGAATCGTTTCACTGTGGAGGAATCGTGTAGTGTTTCATGAGTGGAGGAATCGTCTGAATCGTTTCACTGTGGAGGAATCGTCTGAATCGTTTCACTGTGGAGGAATCGTGTAGTGTTTCATGAGTGGAGAATCGTCTGAATCGTTTCACTGTGGAGGAATCGTGTAGTGTTTCACGAGTGGAGGAATCGTCTGAATCGTTTCACTGTGGAGGAATCGTGTAGTGTTTCACGAGTGGAGGAATCGTCTGAATCGTTTCACTGTGGAGGAATCGTGTAGTGTTTCATGAGTGGAGGAATCGTCTGAATCGTTTCACTGTGGAGGAATCGTGTAGTGTTTCATGAGTGGAGGAATCGTCTGAATCGTTTCACTGTGGAGGAATCGTGTAGTGTTTCATGAGTGGAGGAATCGTCTGAATCGTTTCACTGTGGAGGAATCGTCTGAATCGTTTCACTGTGGAGGAATCGTCTGAATCGTTTCACTGTGGAGGAATCGTGTAGTGTTTCATGAGTGGAGGAATCGTCAAGTGTTTCATGAGTGGAGGAATCGTCTGAATCGTTTCACTGTGGAGGAATCGTGTAGTGTTTCACGAGTGGAGGAATCGTCTGAATCGTTTCACTGTGGAGGAATCGTCTGAATAGTTTCACTGTGGAGGAATCGTGTAGTGTTTCACGAGTGGAGGAATCGTCTGAATCGTTTCACTGTGGAGGAATCGTCTGAATCGTTTCACTGTGGAGGAATCGTCTGAATCGTTTCACTGTGGAGGAATCGTGTAGTGTTTCACTCTGGAGGAATCGTCTGAATCGTTTCACTGTGGAGGAATCGTGTAGTGTTTCATGAGTGGAGGAATCGTCTGAATCGTTTCACTGTGGAGGAATCGTGTAGTGTTTCATGAGTGGAGGAATCGTCTGAATCGTTTCACTGTGGAGGAATCGTCTGAATCGTTTCACTGTGGAGGAATCGTGTAGTGTTTCATGAGTGGAGGAATCGTCTGAATCGTTTCACTGTGGAGGAATCGTGTAGTGTTTCACTCTGGAGGAATCGTCTGAATCGTTTCACTGTGGAGGAATCGTGTAGTGTTTCACGAGTGGAGGAATCGTCTGAATCGTTTCACTGTGGAGGAATCGTCTGAATCGTTTCACTGTGGAGGAATCGTCTGAATCGTTTCACTGTGGAGGAATCGTCTGAATCGTTTCACTGTGGAGGAATCGTGTAGTGTTTCATGAGTGGAGGAATCGTCTGAATCGTTTCACTGTGGAGGAATCGTGTAGTGTTTCACGAGTGGAGGAATCGTCTGAATCGTTTCACTGTGGAGGAATCGTCTGAATCGTTTCACTGTGGAGGAATCGTGTAGTGTTTCATGAGTGGAGGAATCGTCTGAATCGTTTCACTGTGGAGGAATCGTGTAGTGTTTTCATGAGTGGAGGAATCGTCTGAATCGTTTCACTGTGGAGGAATCGTCTGAATCGTTTCACTGTGGAGGAATCGTGTAGTGTTTCATGAGTGGAGGAATCGTCTGAATCGTTTCACTGTAGAGGAATCGTGTAGTGTTTCACGAGTGGAGGATCGTCTGAATCGTTTCACTGTGGAGGAATCGTGTAGTGTTTCATGAGTGGAGGAATCGTCTGAATCGTTTCACTGTGGAGGAATCGTCTGAATCGTTTCACTGTGGAGGAATCGTGTAGTGTTTCATGAGTGGAGGAATCGTCTGAATCGTTTCACTGTGGAGGAATCGTGTAGTGTTTCATGAGTGGAGGAATCGTCTGAATCGTTTCACTGTGGAGGAATCGTGTAGTGTTTCATGAGTGGAGGAATCGTCTGAATCGTTTCACTGTGGAGGAATCGTGTAGTGTTTCACTCTGGAGGAATCGTCTGAATCGTTTCACTGTGGAGGAATCGTGTAGTGTTTCATGAGTGGAGGAATCGTCTGAATCGTTTCACTGTGGAGGAATCGTGTAGTGTTTCACTCTGGAGGAATCGTCTGAATCGTTTCACTGTGGAGGAATCGTGTAGTGTTTCACGAGTGGAGGAATCGTCTGAATCGTTTCACTGTGGAGGAATCGTCTGAATCGTTTCACTGTGGAGAATCGTGTAGTGTTTCATGAGTGGAGGAATCGTCTGAATCGTTTCACTGTGGAGGAATCGTGTAGTGTTTCATGAGTGGAGGAATCGTCTGAATCGTTTCACTGTGGAGGAATCGTGTAGTGTTTCATGAGTGGAGGAATCGTCTGAATCGTTTCACTGTGGAGGAATCGTCTGAATCGTTTCACTGTGGAGGAATCGTGTAGTGTTTCATGAGTGGAGGAATCGTCTGAATCGTTTCACTGTGGGAGGAATCGTGTAGTGTTTCATGAGTGGAGGAATCGTCTGAATCGTTTCACTGTGGAGGAAAGTGTAGTGTTCACGAGTGGAGGAATCGTCTGAATCGTTTCACTGTGGAGGAATCGTGTAGTGTTTCATGAGTGGAGGAATCGTCTGAATCGTTTCACTGTAGAGGAATCGTCTGAATCGTTTCACTGTGGAGGAATCGTCTGAATCGTTTCACTGTGGAGGAATCGTGTAGTGTTTCACGAGTGGAGGAATCGTCTGAATCGTTTCACTGTGGAGGAATCGTGTAGTGTTTCACGAGTGGAGGAATCGTCTGAATCGTTTCACTGTGGAGGAATCGTGTAGTGTTTCATGAGTGGAGGAATCGTCTGAATCGTTTCACTGTGGAGGAATCGTGTAGTGTTTCATGAGTGGAGGAATCGTCTGAATCGTTTCACTGTGGAGGAATCGTGTAGTGTTTCATGAGTGGAGGAATCGTCTGAATCGTTTCACTGTGGAGGAATCGTCAAGTGTTTCATGAGTGGAGGAATCGTCTGAATCGTTTTCACTGTGGAGGAATCGTCAAGTGTTTCATGAGTGGAGGAATCGTCTGAATCGTTTCACTGTGGAGGAATCGTGTAGTGTTTCATGAGTGGAGGAATCGTCTGAATCGTTTCACTGTGGAGGAAACGTGTAGTGTTTCACGAGTGGAGGAATCGTCTGGAATCGTTTCACTGTGGAGGAATCGTGTAGTGTTTATGAGTGGAGGAATCGTCTGAATCGTTTCACTGTGGAGGAATCTTGTGTAGTGTTTCACTCTGGAGGAATCGTCTGAATCGTTTCACTGTGAGGAATCGTGTAGTGTTCACGAGTGGAGGAATCGTCTGAATCGTTTCTGGGAGGAATCGTCTGAATCGTTTCACTGTGGAGGAATCGTGTAGTGTTCATGAGTGGAGGAATCGTCTGAATCGTTTCACTGTGGAGGAACGTGTAGTGTTTCACGAGTGGAGGAATCGTCTGAATCGTTTCACTGTAGAGGATCGTGTAGTGTTCATGAGTGGAGGAATCGTCTGAATCGTTTCACTGTGGAGGAATCGTCAAGTGTTTCTGAGTGGAGGAATCGTTCTCGAACGATGTTTTCACTGTGGAGGAATCGTCAAGTGTTTCATGAGTGGAGGAATCGTCTGAATCGTTTCACTGTGGAGGAATCGTGTAGTGTTTCATGAGTGGAGGAATCGTCTGAATCGTTTCACTGTGGAGGAAACGTGTAGTGTTTCACGAGTGGAGGAATCGTCTGAATCGTTTCACTGTGGAGGAATCGTCTGAATCGTTTCACTGTGGAGGAAACGTGTATAGTGTTTCACGAGTGGAGGAATCGTCTGAATCGTTTCACTGGGAGGAATCGTCTGAATCGTTTCACTGTGGAGGAATCGTGTAGTGTTTCATGAGGGAGGAATCGTCTGAATCGTTTCACTGTGGAGGAATCGTGTAGTGTTTCATGAGTGGAGGAATCGTCTGAATCGTTTCACTGTGGAGGAATCGTCAAGTGTTTCATGAGTGGAGGAATCGTCTGAATCGTTTTCACTGTGGAGGAATCGTCAAGTGTTTCATGAGTGGAGGAATCGTCTGAATCGTTTCACTGTGGAGGAATCGTGTAGTGTTTCATGAGTGGAGGAATCGTCTGAATCGTTTCACTGTGGAGGAAACGTGTAGTGTTTCACGAGTGGAGGAATCGTCTGAATCGTTTCACTGTGGAGGAAACGTGTAGTGTTTCACGAGTGGAGGAATCGTCTGAATCGTTTCACTGTGGAGGAATCGTGTAGTGTTCATGAGTGGAGGAATCGTCTGAATCGTTTCACTGTGGAGGAATCGTGTGTTTCACTGTGGAGGAATCGTCTGAATCGTTTCACTGTGGAGGAATCGTGTAGTGTTTCACGAGTGGAGGAATCGTCTGAATCGTTTCACTGTGGAGGAATCGTCTGAATCGTTTCACTGTGGAGGAATCGTGTAGTGTTTCACGAGTGGAGGAATCGTCTGAATCGTTTCACTGTGGAGGAATCGTGTAGTGTTTCACGAGTGGAGGAATGTCTGAATCGTTCACTGTGAGAATCGTTTCACGAGTGGAGGAATCGTCTGAATCGTTTCACTGTGGAGGAATCGTCTGAATCGTTTCACTGTGGAGGAATCGTGTAGTGTTCGCAGCCTTTCACAAGTCTCTTGCTCATGAAGCACTGACGTTAGCTCTCCAATCGAGTAAAAACACTCCACTTTTGTGTGATTTTGCGTTGGGATTTTTGCATTCTTTCGTTTATTTTAATAGTTTTTGTCAGCTCTGAACACGTACTACAGTCAGTAAAAGAGCACTGGAGCATGAAGGGAAGCGTAGTTTTGTTATCTTCAGGATGTTTCGCGTGGAGCGGCTGAGATTTGATCTGGAAACACGGCCTCAGACCCCCGGAGCGCAGCCTCCCCGTCTCGCAGGGTTTATTCAGAAATTCACCACTGTTCGGGTACGGAGCTAGAGATCTGCAAAACAATCTGAGTTTGAATTCTGTTGATTGTAATTATTAACAATTGTAATTTAATAAACCTGAATGTTATATGCCATGAAAAAAGATTGGAATTAAATATTTTAACTTTAATATTGAACTCCGGAAATTTAAAACCACTAATTGGTTTTTAAACGCATACTCATTTATAGATGTATTTTCAAACTTCAGATTTTTTACAAATATTCAGTTTGTAAATACTGCTTGAAGTTTTCAAGAAGAAAAATTTCAAAACATCAAATTCAATATTCTAAAATTCAAACCACAAAATTCTGATCTAACAGAAAGCAGGTCAGGGGTCACCAGCAGGGGAGAGTAGACGATCATAGAGCCGTCGATTAACATTTTTGATAATCTGCAATTTTTGTAGAAAACTAGCACAATTAGCATTTTACTAGCACAATCAACAAATCACTACAATGTTCCTATTGCTTCATCGACTGCTCTGTGATCGTCTACTCTCCCCTGCTGGTGACCCCTGACCTGCTTTCTGTTAGATCTGAATTTTGCGGTTTGAATTTTAGAATATTGAATTTGATGTTTTGACATTTTTCTTCTTGAAAACTTCAAGCTGTATTTTAACAAACTCAATATCTGTAAACTGACATCTAATATTCAGGTTTATTAAATTACAATTGTCAATAATTCCAATCAACACAATTCAAACTCAGATTGTTTCACAGATCTCAGGCTTTGAAGAGTTTAAAGCTATTCGGAAAACTCTGCGTTTGGGAAGCACTCCCCAAGCCTCGGCAGGCCCTGAACGAGCTGAGGTCTTGGAGAGCTGAATATTTACATAATTAATTACATTTTTAAAATACATTTGTATTAGTTTTTAATTCCTTTTGAAGGATTTTACCTTGCAGAGAACATTAAAGATAAACTTCTTTCTTTCTTCCTTCATCAGTCAGAGGATTTCTTCGGCATGAGGCGGCTGTACATGATTCTGGGCTCCTGCGTCTTTTACAAGGTGAGTCTTCGTTTCTGGGAGTGTTCAGCACGCTTGGACAATGAAACTGAAACACGCGGGCGAGATTTAGAAGGTAATGCTTATGTGATACGCTATCTCTCACTGATGCAACAGAACAGAACAGAACTTAACGGATTAAATAAAGTCATTTATTATGAAACATCAAAGTAGATTTATAAACATAAAAATGTGAAAAGTGTTTCTGCGGCTTCATTGCTTGACATTTTAATGTGACCTTGAGTCTTTAATGAGATAATTGTCTTAGAAAACACTACGACGTCAACAGAAAGGGATTTTATGCAGTGCAATAAACAGCCAAAATGAATATTTTTACTATTTTCCAGCTTTGAAGGGTGATATTAGACAAACAGGATCTCTTTCTTCTACTGAACGACACGTTTTATTTGACTAAAACGAAGCAAAGTGGATTCATTTTGAGAGTTTCTTCTCTTAAAGAGAGGGCATGACCATGTTGAGGTTCTGCAGGGAAGAAGAAACTGTTGAAGATGTCCATCTCTCAGTGATCAGAAAAGGAGAAATGTTGAGATACGCATCTGTGAAAATGGTTGCTAGAGTTAACACTGGTTGCTATGGATGTATTGGTAACATCCTTTAATGTTCCTCTTGTCAAAACCTTATATATAAGACAACCCCCATGTCTGAACTCTTTTTCCTTAGCTGAGATGTAGAGCTGTGAAAATGGTTGCTAGGGTAAACACTGGTTGCTATGGAGGCAGCGTTGACATCCTATAATGTTCCTCGTGTCAATATGATGTATAAACCAACCCCCATGTCTTAACTCTTTTCCTAAGCTGAGATATAGATCTGTGAAAATAGTAGCTAGGGTAAACAGAGTGGTTGCTATGGAGAGTTTGGTGACATCATATAATTTATTCCTTGTCAATATGATATATAAACCAACCCCCATGTCTTAACTCTTTTCCTAAGCTGAGATATAGATCTGTGAAAATGGTTCGCTAGGGTAAACACTAGTTGCTATGGAGGTAGCGTTGACATCTAATAATGTTCCTCGTGTCAATATGTTGTATAAACCAACTCCCATGTCTTAATTCTTTTCCTAAGCTGAGATATAGATGTGTGAAGATGGTTGTTAGGGTAAACAGTGTGGTTGCTATGGAGAGGTCAGTGACATCCTGTAATGTTCCCCTGTCAATATAGCCAGTCCTCATTAGAGTTCAGTAAACAGTCAAAGTTGAGGAATATTCTGCGCTGAGCTCCTCCTCCTGACTGACTCCTGCTGTGCTCTCAAACGCGCTGTAGAGGGCCGAGTCTGCAGGGCTGCCCCAGGGTTCTTATGGAGATTTGTTCATGCCTCACCCTCCTCTGCCTCTCTCAAGGGTTACCTGGTGGTGAATCACCTGCCGCGGGAGGTGCTGCTGGACGTGGCGGGGTTCTGCCTGCAGTACTGTCTGCTGGAGCTGGGCAGCGGGCAGCGGCTGGCGCAGCTGGTCCTCTGGAGACGCGTGTTCCCCTCTCAGCAGAGCCAGAGCGCTCCTCACTTCCTGCTCATCGTGGGCCTGGTGAGAGCTTCCACAGGTGTCTTCCAGCTGCTGATGGTACTCTTGACCGGTGTCTTTATTTCCACGTCACTAGATAGAACTCGTAAACACTGTACACTACGAGACAATCTGAATGAAAAGTTTCAAGATGGAGGTTTTTTTTTATCTTTGGAAGTTGTTTATAAGAAGATTATAGAAAAGCTCTGCTAGTGAGCAATTTAGCCCTTTACAATTAACTGTTTGGTGGTAAAATTAAAAACTGCATATTTTTGATCATAGTAGACCCTCTCTCGCCATCTCTTTCTCTCTCTCTCTCTCTATCTCTTTATCTCTATCTCTATCTCTCTCTTCCTCTTACTCTCCTCTTCCCTTTTCTTCTCTTTCTTTTATCTCCCCTCTATCACACATCTTTTACTTTTACTCTATTTTTTGCATTGTCTTCTCTCTCTCTCTCTCTCTCTTCCATTTTACTATCTTTTGTCGCTTTCTTTTCTCTCCACTCTCTCTCTCTTATTTCCCTTTCTCTTTCTTTCTCTATCTTCTTTTATCTATCTGTCTCTCTACCTCTACCTCTTTTCTGTCTCTCCTCTATCTTTCTCTCTCTCTCTTTCTCGTCTGTCTCTCTCTCTCTCTCTTCTCTCCCTCTCTCTATGTCTGTCTCTCTCTCTCTCTCTCTCTCTTCCATTTTACTATCTTTTGTCACTTTCTTTTCTCTCCACTCTCTCTCTTTATTCCCTTTTCTCTCTTTTCTTCTCTCTCCTCTTGTTCTTCTCTCTTGTCTCTCTCTACCTCTCTCCCTCTCTTTCTGTCTCTCTCACCTCTTTCTCTCTCTCTTTTTTCTCTGTCTGTCTCTCTCCTCTCTATCTATCCTCTCTTTATGTCTTGTATCTCTCTCTCTCTCTTCTCTCTCTCTCTCTCTCTCTCTTCTCTCTTCCATTTTACTATCTTTTGTCGCTTTCTTTTCTCTCCACTCTCTCTCTCTTATTTCCCTTTTCCTCTCTTTCTCTTCTCTCTCTCTCTTTTTCCTCTCTCTTGTCTCTCTCTACCTCTCTCCCTCTCTTTCTGTCTCTCTCTATCCCTCTTTCTCTCTCTCTCTTTTTCTCTGTCTGTCTCTCTCTCTCTCTCTTCTCTCCCTCTCTCTATGTCTGTCTCTCTCTCTCTCTCTCTCTCCCTCTCTCTATGTCTGTCTCTCTCTCTCTCTCTCTCTCTCTCTCTCCTCTCTCTCTCTCTCTCCCTTTCTTCTCTCCCTCTCTCTGTCTGTCTTCTCTTCTCTCTCTCTCTCTCTCTCTCTCTCTCTCTCTCTCTCTCTCTCTCTCTCTCTCTCTCCCTCTCAGCGGAGCTTCCTGCAGTGTGTGCTCCTGCGCTCCCTCCTCCTCGTCCCCGCCGCTCTCTCCTCCAGCTCCGGACTGTGTGTACGTGGATCAAGTTAAAGCTACGCTCCTCCAGATGCAGAGCCTGGACTCCGCCCTCCAGGAGC
The DNA here is from genome assembly GCA_900490495.1 of Danionella dracula. Lineage (NCBI taxonomy): Eukaryota > Metazoa > Chordata > Actinopteri > Cypriniformes > Danionidae > Danionella > Danionella dracula. The sequence goes on from UELW01000013.1 coordinate 11,521, forward strand.
ATCTCTCGGCCCCGCCCACTCCCTGCCTCGCTCAAGCCGATTCCTTCCTTCCGTCGGGGGGGAGGGGCCGCCTTCAGAGCTCTCCCATCATCACCCGGCTCTCAGCCGCGATCAAGCCGGGGGGGGCAGTCCGCAATCGGCCGGACTCTGAGAGCTAGGAGCGAGAGTGGAAGTGAAGGTGGGTTTGTTCGTTCACTCTGGCTTCTCTGGTTAGGCTCCTCGTCATCTGCTCCGCTCCATTATCAGATCGCAGCGAGGCCCCAGTGGACGCACCGCTGACCAGCGCTCGCAGAGACTCCCTCGGCTCTGGAGGCTCCGGAGGAAGCTCCAACAGCATACTAGGAAGCAAGGTGACTGCAAAGCTATCAAGCATTTGAATGCGTTCACCAGGAAAAGTTGGAATCAATGTAAAAAAGCCTTTTTAAAATGCTTAAATAAGACACAAACCGTCAGTCAGTGTCAGAGTCAGTGACATCCTGTAATGTACCTCTGGTTAAATAGAGTTATTTGAACCAACCACATGTCTTAACTGTTTTCCTAAGCTGAGATGTAGACCTTTGAAAATGGTTGCTAGGGTAAACAGTCTGGTTTACTATGGAGGAGTCAGTGACATCCTGTAATGTACCTCTGGTTAAATAGAGTTATTTGAACCAACCACATGTCTTAACTGTTTTCCTAAGCTGAGATATAGACCTTTGAAAATGGTTGCTAGGGTAAACAGTCTGGTTACTATGGAGGAGTCAGTGACATCCTGTAATGTACCTCTGGTTAAATAGAGTTATTTAAACCAACCACATGTCTTAACTGTTTTCCTAAGCTGAGATATAGACCTTTGAAAATGGTTGATAGGGTAAACAGTCTGGTTGCTATGGAGGGGTCAGTGACATCCTGTAATGTACCTCTGGTTAAATAGAGTTATTTGAACCAACCACATGTCTTAACTGTTTTCCTAAGCTGAGATGTAGACCTTTGAAAATGGTTGCTAGGGTAAACAGTCTGGTTACTATGGAGGAGTCAGTGACATCCTGTAATGTACCTCTGGTTAAATAGAGTTATTTAAACCAACCACATGTCTTAACTGTTTTCCTAAGCTGAGATATAGACCTTTGAAAATGGTTGCTAGGGTAAACAGTCTGGTTGCTATGGAGGGGTCAGTGACATCCTGTAATGTACCTCTGGTTAAATAGAGTTATTTGAACCAACCACATGTCTTAACTGTTTTCCTAAGCTGAGATGTAGACCTTTGAAAATGGTTGCTAGGGTAAACAGTCTGGTTACTATGGAGGAGTCAGTGACATCCTGTAATGTACCTCTGGTTAAATAGAGTTATTTAAACCAACCACATGTCTTAACTGTTTTCCTAAGCTGAGATATAGACCTTTGAAAATGGTTGCTAGGGTAAACAGTCTGGTTGCTATGGAGGGGTCAGTGACATCCTGTAATGTACCTCTGGTTAAATAGAGTTATTTGAACCAACCACATGTCTTAACTGTTTTCCTAAGCTGAGATGTAGACCTTGGAAAATGGTTGCTAGGGTAAAAAGTCTGGTTACTATGGAGGGGTTGGTGACATATATAAAAATGGCCATAATGAAGAACATAATCTAACCGCTGTGTTTCTAGCTTGTCTCGCCTTTAAATGAATGTGAGAACCTTTACTCCCCCTTTACCCCTCTCTCTCCTCTCTCTTCCTCTTTCTCCTCTCTTTCTCAATCTTTTCTCGTCTTTCTCTCCCTCTCCTCATACCGGTACCACTAAAGGATTCTGGGTAATCGCTGGGAATTTTGGAACATTTTCCCATTGACTTAACATGGCATAAAACTTTGCCAAGCTGTATCTCAGTCTAAGAATGTCATAGAAACTTCAAAATCACAACATTTAGAGAACTTATCAGTCTGAGCAAAATTATGCTGCGCAAAGTGAAAAAGTATCTAGGAGGGGTCAGAGGTCACAACAATGAATTGGAAATGGGTCCCACATGATCTCAAACTCAAACAAGCCGAGACATGTGGGTTGGGATATGTTATTCATAGGAGCAAGTTAGAATTTTTAATTATACCGGCAACCCCTCCATAGCAACCATATTAGTTACCATGGCAACCGTTATTAAAGCTCTATATCTCAGTTTAGGGCAGTGTTTCTCAATAATTTTCTGTGGCCCCCCCCCTCTAGGAAGAAAAATCATCTTGCCACCTTGCTTAATTTTGTTATAAGTACACCTTTTCTTAATGTAGCAGAAAAGATTTACGGTGCATCTGAAATATAAAAAAACATTAAATCCTTAATAAAACTATAAACATTGTTTTATTGTGATTGCTGGCAATATTCGGCACGTTTTTGCTGAAAAAAACTCAAGCGGTTTATCAGCGTGATTGGAGCGTAACGTCTTTAAGTGACGCCTTCCTTTATTTGGCTTCATGCTGTCTGCTGCAACATTTTTAGACTCAGTAAGCACACCTGTCTCTCCTCGTCTCCCACCGCAGTCACAGTGAAGCCAAGCGCTACAAACACGTCATATTTCCTCGTCTTAGCTTTCGGGAGACTTTCGTTTGTCTCTTTATCTCCTTCTCTCTCCGTCTGTCTTCTACACTTCCTGTCTACACTTCATACTCTGCCAATGAGAGCGCCACTGCCCCCTAATGTAGCGGAGTGGTATTGCACTTTATTCTAGAACAGTAAAAAAATAAATAAATAAAAAAGCATGTTTCCCGAGGTCAAACACGCCTCACTTGAGAACCACTGGCTTAGGGAATGAATTAAGACACGGGAGTTGGTTATATGACTCATTTTGACAACTAGAACATTATAGGATGTTACTGACTCCTCCATAGCAACCATATTGGGTAAAATTGCAACCATTTCCAATGTTCTATATCTCAGATTAAGAGAGACGTTAAGAAGACATGGGGGTTGGTTTATTTCCTTTGTTCTGACTCGATCTTTAAAAGTTTGATGAAGCTTTATACAGTTGGAAAAAGGTTCAAAACTTTTAGCTGCTTAAAGTTTGAAACTACTTTTTAGACTGATTGAAACTTTGTCAAACTTGGTAAAGCTTCATCAAACTTTTAAAGATCGGCTTTCTCAAGCCAACATAATATTTGCCTACCAAATTTTTAAATAGTTGGCTCTGATGGCATGTTCCCGTGTTGATCAGACGGCGAGGCCGAGGCACTCGAGTCCCTTTCAGCTGAGCTCTCTGAGGAAGAGCCTGAGCGAGCGCGAGCCGGAGGAGACGAGGTGAGTCTGCAGGAGCGTCCTCCAGGTGTTCGAGTCTGTTGACGCCGCTGTGTTTGTGCCTCAGGCTGACGGCGGGCCCCGAGAACACCCTGTTCCATTACGTGCTGATGGAGCGCATGCAGGGGGTGTTCGTCGCTCCCACGGACCCGGAGCAGGAGCGGCTGAGTGGCACGCTACACGCGGAGCTGCTGCAGAGCTTCCATCGCTGCTGCCTCTCCATACGGCAGGTCTTCCAGGTACGGAACGCTAACAGCGCTCGCACACACTGCTGTTCCACGGACGCTCCGAAACAGACACGCTTGCCGAGGGTGATCGACCCATCACGCAGTTACAACATCACTGAGAACGAGTGCAAGCTGGTGGGGTTGCCAGATTGGAGTCTCTTGCTCAAAATTGCTAGTTAGGGTTGCCAGGGATTTGAAAAAAAGATTTGTTCAGTGTAGTTGGTTAATGCATCATAAAAGTGAAATCCCTCTCGCTCTCTCTCTCTCTCTCTCATTCTCCTCCCTTTCTCTTTCTTCCACTTCCTATTCTCTCTGTCTCATCTCTCAACCCTCTCTTTCTCTCCCTGCTTTCCCTTTCTCTCTCTTTTATTCTCTCCTCTCTTTCTCTCCCCTCTTGCTTTTATAATTGAGCGAAGTGTTTCTATGAGATTAACACTTTTGTCATCACCAAAATCCATTTGTTAAATCTGAGAGTGATCCGTTTGTGTCAGGCCCAAACGAGTTGATTTTTTAAAAATCCCCTCTCTCTCTCTCTTTCATTCTCCTCTGTCTCCTTCACTCTCTCTCCTCTTGCTCTTTCTCCCCCTCTCTCTATTCTCTCCTCTCTCTCTCTCCTCTCTGTCTTGCTACTCTCTCTTTCATTCTCCTCTGTCTCCTTCACTCTCTCTCCCCCCCACTCTCTCTCTTTCTCTCCTTTCTCATTCTCCTCTGTCACACTCACTCTTTCTCCTCTTTCTCTGTTCTCTCCCCTCTCTCTTCTCTCCTCTCTTTCATTCTCCTCTGTCTCCTTCACTCTCCTCTCTCTTTCTTTCTCTCCTTTCCCTTTCTCACTCCCCCACTCTCTCTCTCTTTTTCTCTCTCCTCTCTTTTACATTCTCCTCTCTCCTTTCCCTATCTCCTCTCTTTCTCTCTCCTCTCCCTCCCTCTCTCTCTCTCTCTCTCAGGAGCAGCAGAGGCAGCAGGGTCCGGGCCCTCGAGGTCTGGGTCCCGTCAGAGAGCACGGCGTTCTGTTTCAGTGTAAAGCCCAGAGCTGGAGCGACCCTAAGAAACCGGCGCCCACCATGAGCTACTGGGTGATCGGGTGAGCTCTCCTCTCGCGGCTGTTAAACCCAGAATCCTAACCGGTTAGTTGCCGGTTTAACCGGTGTTCTCCGCTCCGCTGCAGGAGGTTGCTCCCGGAGCCGGCTCCTCAGGAACTCTACGTCTGCTTCCATGACTCGGTGCCGGAGCTTCCTGTGGAGATGGCCTTCCGCCTCTCCTTCGCTCTGGCTGTGTAGCTGAAGCCACACACGGCTGCCCCGGGGGAGCACCTTCAGGAGTTACGCTGAAGCCACACACGCCTGCCCCAGGAGAGCTCTTCCAGGAAGTACGCGCTGGATTCAAAGGGATCAAACCAACAGAAACACTTTTAGAAACCGTTCTGTCTTCTGCTGAGCGAAACCAAAGATGTGAAGTCACGCAGAAACGTTTAAGTAAAGTTTGTGTTCTGAAGGATCTTCTGTAATGTCCTCCGTGCGTTTTTTTAATGTTTTGGAATCCTCCACAATTGCTTTTAAATTCTACAGGCAGCTAAAATAACACCAAAATTCAATTTTGTGAGAAAAATCTGGAAAGCTTTGGTGTTTGGTGCTTTAAGTCTTTAAATCAGAGCTGCTGCACGAGGTCACAAGGCTTTTGGGGGAATAAATGCAAGAGAACGGTTTAAAAGTGACCTGAACTGAACGAACTCTTGAGAGAAAAACCTTCAGAGCGTGCCTCCGTTACCGCAGAGCTCTGACCGTAGCTCTTGTTTCATCGTCTGGAGAAGTTGCTGCTGTATCTCCTGAAAGTGTGTGATTTCGGGTTAGAAGATGTGGACACCTGGGGAATAAAGAAATGAATAAACAACTAGAGCAAACTGCTCGTATTATTTGATTCTGCAGGTCTGACGTGATAAACGTCCTTGGTGTTTCACTGATTGAACTTCTTCCCAGCAGAGCAAAGATGACTCGGGTTTCTCCTCAGTTTTCATTGATTTATTTTCTTTCTTTATATAACCGTTCATAAAAAAAACTCCAGTCAAAAATGACGTGCTTCTTTCTTTTCTTTTTCTTTCTTTCTGTCAGAGTACACTTGAGTTTTAAAGACTGTTAATAGAAAATATTATAAACTGAACCTTTGGTTTGTTATCCTTCCTAAAGAGAGTACCAAATATTAATGCAACATTATATTATTTATAAATACAAAATTGTATTATAACGTAACACAATATTAGCGCGACATTGTATCACATTGTGAATCAAATGATTCTGTTAAATGATTTGTTCAGTGCCTTGTTTCCAAAAGGAAGTGATGAAACAAAAGAGGACCCAAAACGGAGCCCTGAGGGACTCCTTAAATTCCCTCCCTTTGTCCCTTTAAGAATCAGACAACAAAACCAAGAAATGTGACTAGATCTTTTTTAATGTTGAAAAAAATGTTAAGCTCCAAATAAAAACAACTTAAACTGGCTCAATGATTTAAAGAGGACCAAATACTGAGCCCTGTGGGACTCACTCTTTCAGTTCTTTAGATAATTAAACCTTAATCGCCGTTTTTTAGAACACATTCAAACAATGGACGTCTTCATTTTCTGAAGTAATCCTCATCCAAGCAGCCATCGTCTCATCTTCAGGTGAAACCCTGTTCACGCGGCCCCCTCCAGCAACGTCAGGTTCTTCTTGTAGCACTCCAGGCTGCAGAGAGGCATCCCCGTTTTAGAGCAGCTGTACCTCTTCAGCTGGCCGCACCCCAAAACACCACAGTTCACGGGGGCTGGAGGTGGAGGCAGGGGTGTGGTGGGTACTGGGACGGGTACTCCAGAGGGGTACGAGACGGAGGTCCCCTGAGTGCTGCTGCTGCTGTACCTGTGGAGGAAACCATGCCTCATTACTTACAGTCTCAAAGCCTTCACAGGAAGAGAGATGGAGGCTTCAGGACCCACCTGACCATGGGCACCTGGTTTTGCTGTGCCCGCCGCTCCTTGAGACTCCGGATCTTGGCTTTGCTGGTTTTGGTGAGTCTCTCGATCGTCTGGTTTTTGTTCTCCTCAGCTTTCCTGGCGGCCTGCTGACGTCGCTTCAGGGCCCGCTCCTCACGCTTCTGCAGCATCTCGGCCGTCACCTCCTTCTGCTTGTGTCCCATTGGGAGCTCCAGCAGTGGCTGCAGCTGCTGCTTGTGCAGGAGTGCTTTCTGAGAGGGGGAGCAGGTGCCGTTACAGATGGTAAATCATCATGTAGATGTTTACACAACCAGAACTACACAGAGACACATTTAGCTGACTTTTCTTTTAACGTTTCTGGAGATAAACAGGCCTTTAGAAGGGCAGCATTAGTGTTACATTTAGCGTAGTGTAAAGCTGGGTTTATAGTTGTGCGCCAGGTTTGCGAATTGCGCATTGCGCATTGTGTAGGTGCGCAATGCATGAGTCATCAACAGCAAATATTCTTCTGCGCTTGGTCTTGCGTTGCTCTGTGATGACGCTTCCTAAACGATACCTGGCCGTCGCTAGCTTTTTAGGGTTGCGCTGTATGGGCTTCCGCTCTTCACATTTGTTTTGTTTTTGGAGCTGGTAACAATGGCGTCTAAAATCGAGAGAACTTTGTTGCAGTTTGGAGCTTTTTAACGTGGAACAAGAGTTGCTTTTGCTACAAGCAATTAAAATAAGAGACACATCGTGGGAGATGGTATGTGCAACCAATCAACCAGCTCCGAAGCGCTTGCTCAGCACCACAGCGACCAATCACAGAGCTTGTGGTCTGCGAAGAGTTAGTTACAGTTTTTAAGAGGTGCGCGTCGATCTTCACGTAGCGTCAGCACGAGGTTATGTAAGCACAGAGCTTTCGCAGAGGACAAAGCATAGATCAGGCTTAAGACAACAATACACTTTTGACGTTACAAGTTGTATCATTATATAAATCAACATTTTAATACAGTTTCTACCTCCCGTATCGTAGCTTTAGTGCTACACTGTATCATAACATAGCCCAACATTAACACTAAATTCTATTATAACATAGCACAACATTTTCGCAAAATTGTATCTTAACCTAATGCAACATTAAATCTATATTTGAAAATATAACGCAACATTAGCACTACATTTTATTAGAAAGTAACGCAACATTAGCGCAAACTTGTATCGTAATCTAATGCAACATTAAATCTATATTTGATCATAATATAACGCAACATCAGCACTACAGTTAATTATAATGTGATATTGTGTAATACATTGTATTATAACGATTCACAACATTGGAACTAAATATTATTATAATGTAACATAAACTAGCACTACAATGCCTCAAAACAAAGAGCAAGCTTGTATCGCGACGTAACAAAACATCATCACTACAATGTGCACAACAAAATTAATCATTAGCGCTACATTTTATTGTAAGTTGTTATAATATTAAATTATATTGTAAGTCAATATTGTGTAAAGTTGTATGATGCTGTAATGCAACATTAACCGTAAAACATTTGTGAAACGTCAAGTTAATGTCACAATATATTTAAAAACAAAAGCAGATCAAAAACTGAGCCCTGAGGGGCGCCACCTTTCCAAACAGACCCATGCAAACGACTGTGTTGATCGGCTGGCGGATTTAACGGCTGTTGATGAAATAAACTCAGGTTCGAATCCCTTCATTTATTAATTTTTTTTAACAAAACCACCCCTTAAACTCAAGCACCTCCGCCCCAAGGCCCTTTCGCGTATCTCACCTGTCTGACAGTGAGCAGAGACTCGTCTATCTCTTTCTTCATCTCTCCGTTGTCATCCAGCTCTCCTCGCTCCAGAGCCTCCAGCCAGATCTCCTCTTCATCCCTCGCTCCGCAGAGAAGAGGCGGGGGAGGAGGGGACTCGACGCACACCTCAGCCAGAGGAGACGCCTCCAGGTTGCTGTCCTCGTCTGGCGAGCGCACATTAAAAACAAGTGATTTAATACCTATATCTACCTATACCTATATCTGTGTCCATCTTCTACAGCCGTGTTAGAAACTTAACGAGGGCTTTTGAGTTTGTTAGCTCATCCTGATGAACGGCTTCATCTCCTTTCGCAGACGAGCACGTCACTGCACCTCTCACTCCTCGTTGGTGAATAATGCTCTGACTCATGCTGCCTACACACCGAACGTGGGTGATCCAGTGAGAGCGGCTGATTTCAATGTAAAGACGCGATAAGGCTCCCGCGGCGCAAAGGGTCCGGACCACGCGGGGGACCCGAATGCTGCGAGAGACGAGACGCGGCAAACCAGACTGATCGCGGGAGTAGGAATATGTTCGACTTAGGCGAAAGTTCATCTGTGCGGCAACCAATCAGGGGCTTGCTCTTGTAGTCACATGATTGTTCTACGAAGCGGGAACATGACCAACAACAATAGAGGAGAGAAAACATCAGTTTGTGGCCAGCCATAATTAATAACTTGTTTTATTATCCATGTGAAAACAAAAGCGACCCTGCTTGGAATTAAGTGGCTGATAAGTTAAACATTTTTAATGAATCAACCTGATATAAATTGATATTGTGCTGATGTTAGCTAAAGCTAAGCATGCTAGTTAGTTTATTTATCAGAGGGAGAGTGCAGGAAGAAGTTGAGAGGGTTGAGGGACACTTTTTGAAGGAGAGGAGAAAGGAATATGAGAGAAAGAAGGTCAGCAGCAGGTTTTCTCCGGTCTCGTCGTTCCCGAGTCTGTCTCGGCGAGCTCGCGCTTAGTTCCGCGCCGTTCACGGAGTGGACGTCCTCACGCGAGAGCACCCGGGTTTGAAAGCGGTCAGATAGGCGCAGGAGACGCGTTCTGTCTGCGTGTTTAGCGCTTGGTCTGAACGTCCTGTTAGAGTGTGCTTGCTCACCCAGCCAAGCTCTGTACTGCTCTATAGGGACTCCCTCTGAAGGAACACCTTCATCAGAGTCCTCAGAGTCGACACCCTCCTCCTCCTCCTCCTCCTCTTCTTCATCATCATCATCATCGTCCTCCTCATCTTCATCATCGCCGTCGTCATCGTCGTCTTCATCATCATCGTCATCGTCATCAGTCTCCACGTTCAGAGGAGACACCGAGCGCAGCGAGTCTGGCAGAACGGTGAACGTCGGCACACTAAAAATACAAAAGCAAAACATCCAAAATTAAATTTAAGCTTTTTGTTGGATGATTTTTTTACACACATTTTTATTTTAATTTCTGAGTTTTAAATTCGTAACTTCATCATTTAAATCAACTTAACTTTAAGAGCAGAACTTTTGACATTTTTAGAAATTAATATTTTTTGGCTCTAAATACATAGACTGTAAACATTTAGTTTGTAGCAAAACCGTTTGTAGTTATCATAATCATAATTCACTATTCTCATATTCAAACCCCGAAGATCAAAAAGTAGGTCTTTAATGCGCTCTCTTAACATATTTAACAGATCGTTATCATGTTCTTAACATGATTATTACGTTGACGGCATGTTTGTTAGATGATTAGCAAATCGCTAACATTTTCCTAGCATGACTTAAAAGTCCTTAACGTAAAGTGTGGACTGTGTGGAAGGATGAGCTTCGGCTTATGTTTTAAATGAAAAAGAGGAGGCTCTCCTCCTCGTGTGCGCTGGTCCCACTCTAGATATTTAGCTGGTTGTGAGCGCTAACCTCTTGGTGCCGAGCGTCTGTCCTCCCAGTTTGATCTTGAGCTTGAGTTGAGGCGGTTTGAGGAGCATCGGTGCCGAATCGGACTCTAGCGCCTCGTCTCGTGGGAAGTGATGCTTCTTCTTGTGCTTCTTGTGCTTTTTGTGCTTCTTCTTGTGGAGGCTGTAGTCGTCCCCGCCCCCTGCAGGATAGGAACCAATGGTTTATCTTCTTCAGAGCTTTATTACCGGTCTAATTTCAAGCTTTGCCTTGTAGTTGTCATGGAAAAACAAAACTTCTACAAAACAAGACTTGTTGGCAATCCGCAGAGATTTAAAACATCTTTGTGACGCTATTGGTCAAGGGCGTGTTTCGGGTGTGTTTCAAACATCTAGGTGCCATTCTTCTTCATAACCATGAATCAATCAGAGGTTCCGACTCTAAAGCATTTACAGAGAGAGAAAGAGCTATATATATACAGACAGACAGAAAGAGAGAGCTGTCGTTCAATTTAAAAAAGTAACGAATTAATTTTTTTTATTAATTTTTTATACATGAATCACGATTAATTGCAATTTTAAAACTATAAACCTGAAAAAAAATGTAAATCTGTAAATGTAAATTGTAAATAATTAATGCCAATTGAAGACAGAGACTAATTAAATTCAAATTGTTTATCTCGTAGCTCAGGTTTTTGTCACGTAAACAGCATCGCTGCAATAAACCATCAACATCCTCCAAATGAACTATAGCTTCTCTTCTTCGGTGGTGGTTCGTGTGTGCTCTCGTCAGACTCTCGTTCTCCAGGACTCTTAACCGCTCGCTTAGTGAAGAAACTTTAGTTCTTTAAACCTTGGATCAATTGCAGTAGCGCTCTTCATCCGTGTGAGGTTAGTGCTGTCCTTCCTTTTAGAGAGTCTGAGCTAAATCATGTTTGAGTTTAACTAAAGGCTGATCGTCCTCTTTACTCCATCATTTTGTAAGTGGCTCAAGGCTAACGACACCACCGAGCAGAACATTTATTTTACTTACATTACATTATTAAACACCCTAACTATTTCTTCTTCAACTTTTTAATATTGTTTTACACTACTCTGAACTTCATACCTTGACAGTGGACACACGTAGACTTCATTTAAAGCATGTCCGCCACAACAGGAAATTTTTAAAGGTGTTATACCTTTCTAATTATTTGCATGTTTAAACTAAACTAATGACTTCCTAATAATGCTAACAGGAACATGCTAACAACCCGCTAGGCATACTAGGCACAGGCTAGCTACCTGCTAAATGTGCTAGTAACATGATGGATTCCTGCTAATCATGATAGTAACATGCCAGCTACCTGCTAACCATACTAGGAACATGCTAAATACCGGCTAATTGTGCTAAGAACATGCTAGCAACCTGTTAATTATGTTATTAACAGGCTAGATTTCTGTTAATTGTGATCGTAATATGCTAATTGAATTGATAAAATTAATAGTTTACCAAAATTTTATATTATTTCAACAAATATATGTAAAGAAAATTGTAAAAATAAAGATGTAATTAAGCAACTTTAAGATAATTCGTTACAATTAATTATAAATACTTGAAAAAAACATTGCATTACTTGAAATACAAGTAATAAACAATGATAAATGTGTATATGTGTTATTAAAAACTGTTTAGCTTGTTAGTTTTTTGCAAAACAAACTTAAATAAGACAACCTTTTTCCAGGAAAAATACAATTAAATAAATGTAAATGTATTGAGAATAAATAAAATAGACCAAAACTATTCTAATTAATTTTAATGTATATAAAATAAAAAACGTAATACAAGAACATCTTACTCACTGCTGTTCATCCTGAAAGTGATTAATTGTTAACTGTATGACAAACAGGAAAGAGATCAAATACAAGAGGTCAGGTCTGTGTAGCGTTAACGAAAATAAAAGACTGAAAAACTGTTCGCATTTATCCTGATGGAGAGAATTCACATTAAACTCACCTGAGAGGAACCTGGGGTGAATCATGTCTTTCCTCTTCCCCATGAGCTCCCGACTTAATTAATCACCAGAAAATCATGTTTAAAGAATATTTGCTTCCAGAACGCGTGCTAATAATGAAGCTAACCCTAACTTTACGGCATTGCTTGCGCTTTAAAACACTTAAAACAACACGAATAAAGATATCCACATATAAAATAAAATATAAACAGTTCAATGATGATCATCAGATCGAAACATTTCCAGAAACATGTTTAAAGCGTTTACAGTGTTCGGTTAGTTATTCTGGCGTGTGTTTACAAATATGCCTCCGCTCTACGCATTGTGGGTAATGTGGTTCATTTGCTCATTTAAGGTATTTAACCCTAACCTTTCAAACTTGACTAAATGGGCCCACATGCGCTCACTGTAATGTTTGTTTGAATTATTTAGCGATTAATTGATTTTCGATTGATTTTATTTAATCCGGTTGTAGTATTTACTCCAACGTTATTTAAAAAGTAAGAAGTACACAGAAGTTAATTTAAAGAAATAAAAACACCAACCCCAATGTTCCATAGCCATCAGAAAAAAGATTTGTAAATTGTTGTGAGAAAATTGCGCTAAAATCAAACAAACAACGAGTTACAAATAACTGAACACTGCGTCATGAAACTACGTGTCCCAGCAAGCTCTGCGTATAAAGGTCACCGGAAGTTACCTAAAGACGGTTAGTAACGCGTTGTAGATGTGAAACGTTCTGGCTTAAAAGTTACCAATCGTTTTTTTGTTTTGTAATACTTTTAGTTTATTTTTAGACTTATATTTGTGTTTGCCCGCAAACGTGATGTTTTGAGATTAAGTTTAATGTTTGTTAACATTGTTGAAACGTAAGAAACGTGCACGAGCATAATCTCCCTTTATTGACAAACGTATGTTTCATAACAACTCTTCTAAATCACCGGTTTTTATTTGTAGCCCATCATTTTTATTATTATGATTTTTTTTGCTTTTTCGTTTTAATGCCAACCACCAAATCGACAAAGTTTCTTTTAATGCATTTACATGTATTCCAATTTTTGTATTTGCAATATTAAACCGATACATATTCTAATAAAACGTGAATTGATTAATTAAAATGTAGCTTTTTTTAACATACAAGACATTAACGGTCATAAATATGCAACCTTATTATAAATACAATTAATCAATATGTGATTGTTTAGATATTAGATATTTTGCTTTAATTATTGCAAATGTAATAATTGTATAATAAATGTATACTATAATAAAAACACTATTAAAGTGGCATTATAGTACAAGTTAAATACATTTTAATTTATTTTGAAAATGAAACATTTGTTCTCTCTGATCTACTTTATGTTTTCTTTTTGAGGAAGACTGCATACATCCTTTGAGTTTAAATAGAAGTAACACAATTTCTCTTTCCTGGGTTTTTAATTTCGCGTCGGTTCTTTCTCTAGGTTTCCAGAGGCATCATGAACTACGCTCGCTTTCTGACGGCTGTGAGCGCAGCGCGAAAACCTTCAGCTATTCGCCTTCTGAGTGAGTCTGCAGGGTCAGCGTTCACAGAGAGATACAAGGCAAAATAAGAGTCAGGGTCAAGATTTAATTTCCATCCATCCATCTTCTTCCGCTTATCCGGGGCCGGGTCGTGGGGGCTGAAGTCCAAGCAGGGATGGCCAGACCTCCCTCACCTCAGATACTTCCTCCAGCTCTTCTGGGGGAACCCCCGCGGCGTTCCCAAGCCAGCCTCACCAGCATAGGTCTTCCCCAGGCCTCCTCTCGGTGGGACATGCCTGAAACACGTCTTTAGGGAGGCGTCCTACACAGATGCCCAAGATGACTCCTCTCGATGTGGAGTAGCAGCGGCTCAACCCCAAGCTCCTCCCGGATGACTCGAGAGATTAATTTTTCAAAGATCATGATCACGAGAGGAGAGAAATATCTTAGTATATCTTGAATGTTCTGCATAAATAAGCAGCTTCCAGGAATCATATTTCTTCGCTTGAGTGATGTAAAGAAGACATTTCTGATGCAGAGCTATAGAGCTGCCTGAGTGCGTGCTAGGAGAGGTATTTTGGTTGCCAGGTTGGGTTCCATTTCTCTCATTTTCGAATCGTCTTGTCAGCCTGATTGCTTATTCTCAGTAACAAACAGTCATCTCTGAAAGATTTAGAGCGGCCTGAATGGTTTCTAGGGTAAGTCTTTTTGTTGCTTGGGTAGGTAAATCTTTCTCGTATTAGGATATTCATACCAGCACCATTAATTCTTTATAAATGAACAAGAGATAGAACTTCCTAAATGGTTGCTAGGTTAGGTAATTTGGTCGCTGGGGTGTGTTAAATTTTCTAATGATAGAATCTTCCTGTGACCTTGAGTGATTATTTACAAACACCTGTCAAAGTTAGGGTTAGAGTAACCCTAACCCAACAAAGATATAAGCCTTCTGGATGGTTGCTAGGGTAGATATTTTGGTTGCCGGGATAGGTTATTTCTCTCATATTAGGTTTTTCTTGTCAGCACGAATAATTATTGATAAACACTCACCTCACAAAGATATAGTGTTCCCAAAATGGTTGCTATGGTAGGTATTTTGGTTGCCGGGGTAGGTAAATTTTTTCATTTTAGGATCTTCTTGTCAGCATGAGTAATTATTTATTAACATCCATTTACAGAGATATAGAGAGCTTCCTGAATGGTTGCTAGGGTAAATAGTTTGGTTGCTGTTTTTTTCCCAGTAACAGCATATTTTGTTCCATTTGGCAGAGTGAATGATATTCCACCCTTTCTCTGTGATTTGTTGTTGCTAAGGGTGTAAAGTTAGTCAATGTTAATGCGTTATAATAGTTGGCTGATAAATAGCTTGTGTCCTACAATCTATCCTTTGTGTCTGTATGACACTGCTTCTCAAAGAAATTCACATAACAGGAGTCTATGGGTTGCTAGGGTTACTTAAATGGTTGCTAGGGTTTGGTGTTATTCATTAATTTTTTAGAGTCTCAAATGCTAGCTGATTGAAACGAGCCCGCCACTATCTACTAACCAAACATATACAGTATGAGTCCTTTAGCATTGCTGTCTATGAGTTTTAAGGGGCGTGGCTTTACTGGAAATGGTCATGATTTATATTTACTAGAATGACTAGTGAGTGTGATTTTTTTCATCTATACCAGCGGAGCTCCAGCAGCGCTCGCCCCCGTCTCTGATCTCTCTGGCCGGTGGAGCTCCGAATCCCGACACCTTCCCCTTCCTGTCGGCACGGGTGCGGCTGAAGAACGGCGCTGAGCTGGAGATGAACGAGCCGCTCATGAGGAGAGCGCTACAGTACTCGGGTTCATATGGGTAACTCTTCTCTCTACAGAGCTTAAACTTTTAGCTTTAAATGTAGAGTTGTGTAGATCTGGGAGATCTTTGCATGTTCAAATGCATGATCAGGACTTCGGTTTTTTTTAATCAAATAACAGAGGTTTAATATTCTGATACAATGACGATCATACAGCTGGGTGTTCTCTGCCACGTGCCAAGAAAAGACACTTCTACGTAGTTGTTACAAACATTTATACTAGAGCTCCTCCTTTCTCATCTGATCGTCCTTCCTCGAGAGAGCGGTGAGGACCACGTGGGCAGTGTAGTCCTGGGCAGTGTAGTCCCTTCTTCCTGTTTCAGTTACATTGTTTTCTGAGAGATGCGGTTCTAGACGCCCCCACTCTGACCTTCAACAGAACTTTCAGATCCTCTCCTATCTATTCATATCAGGGACTTTTCAGCCCTGCTTCTAACGAGGCATTACCCACACCTGGATCTACACAGCGTTATCTGACTGAATGTCCTTGAAGACTAACAGTGAGTTCTGCACGCAGGCAGTCTGTTTCACTGGAGAGACTTTAGTTTTGGCTTGTCCTCTATTATATCTAACTACTTCTTGACTATTCTCATACACATATTAAAACACCTATTCTTTCTAATACAATATAATTATCATTACTGGCCTACGAATGTAAAACCCTTAAACCCCCACCCACTAAATCAATGATCCCATATACAATTATCATTTACTAGCATACTAACAAGAATCCCATAAACCCCCACCCATCAACTCAACAATCCCATAATGAGTGGAGAAAGACTGAAGAGTAATGTTTCTTTTGATTAAGCTGTAAAGAAGTTCTGTTAGCAGTTGATTATATGACAGAACATTAATAAGCATTGATTAAACAATAATAAAAATCCCACAGTCGTCAATAAGATGCCTGAAACCATATGACACGGCCTTAATTATATGCAATTTCTTATTTAACATCTTTTTTTAACATATAAATAAAATTTACCCTTGTCACAACAGTCGAAACTAGTGTTATAAAAAAACGAAATGGTAAAAAATTTGCCTTTGAAAATAAAATTTCAACGTACTACCGGCCTCTAGTGGTGTATCGATGAATTGCAGTTTGTCGTATCTGTGACGGCTTAATGTCGGAGAGTAGGTTGTAGTCGCTTGGTATTAAATTCAATATTTAGAGAGTTTAGCTTTGTACAGTCCATTCATTTATCATGTTAAGAATTAACTTAATCACTATTAGTGTCTGTTGCTAGGGTGGACGATAATGTCTGAAAGGGGCGTGGCTAGTCGGTGTTAATTGGCCGACGTCTGCTTCGAGTCCAAAAACCCGTCTCTTGTTTATGAATGGAATGACTGCCTACAAAGCACAATGTCTTTCTGTTGCTAGGGTTGTTTTAAGTTGTTGCTTGGGGGTGTGGCTTGCTGGTTACATTTGATTAATTATTCGGTTTAAGGAGTCATTGCTTTGGCTCATTTAAAGGAACTCCTCCCTTGTCTTTTAAATGCATTTACGAAGTGTGTCTAATAGAATGAGAGGCAAGGGGTTGCTAAGGTTTCTGAAATCGTTGCTAAGGCCGTGTCTTCTTTGGTTGATTATTTAAAGAGTATCAATGGTTGGCTGATTCCAGTCAGCTCTCCTTATGTCTTTACGACACTTTAAACTAAATATATCTATAGTGTGTCTAATAGAAGGGAAGTTTAGGGGTTGCTATGGTTTCCGAATCGGTTGCTAGGGGCATGGCTTCACTGGTGTATGATAATAATAGGTTGGCTGATTCAATTGAGTGCCCCTCTTATGTTTGTGACTCTATTAATCCAATTTATTCAGTCTAATAGAATAGGAGTCTAAGGGTTGCTTGGGTTTCTGAAATGGTTGCAGGGTGCATGGATTCTCTGGGTAATCACCGTTTCAAGAGTATTATTTGTCGGATGGTTCCAGTGACAGCTTCCTATGCTTTTAGGAATGCTTTTATGTTACTTATCTGTTAACCAAATATAAATGCAGTGTGTCGTACACAAATATAGAGTTCTGAAACGGTTGCTAGGGCCGTAGCTTCACTAGTTAGTGTTGATTTAAAGAGTATCAATGGTTGGCTGTTTCAAGTGATCTTGCATTAGGTCTTTATGACTCTTTAAACTATATATATATACAAGCTATACATATATTTACAAGCTAATGTAACGTCAAATATATTTTATGTTGTATTATCTGGATATTTAGGATAGAAGTTTGTTGACCAGTAAGATAATTTTTTGCCCATGGAGCAACAGAAGCAATGGGGGTTTGTTCACTTACCCTTGTGTGGTTTTTAGGTTGATTTTGGTATGTTTTCAGGATCCCGGAGCTGCTCTCGTGGATGAAAGATCTGCAGAAGAGTCTTCACAACCCTCCCACCGTCCTCCTGACCCCCGAGGAGGGGCGCATGGAGATGTGTGTGACCACCGGCAGCCAGGAGGGACTCGGAAAGGTGCACACGCACACCCCTCACACTCTCCTCGTTGCGAGGAACCTGATGTGAATCTTCTGCGTTGTGTATGAGCAGATCTTCGAGATGCTGGTCAGCCCTGGTGACAATGTCCTCCTCGACGCTCCGACGTACTCTGGAACCCTGGCCGCAGTAAGAGCTCCGTTTCTTACAAAACCAGTGCAATGTTTACAATTGAACAAAAATGTTACTCATAGGAAGAAGAAAACATCTGCCCCCCCCCCCCCCCCCCCCCATAACACCTACCCCACCCTCCCCCGCGCGACTATAAATAGTATTATTTGCCTTTAAATGTGCTATAAGTACACCTCTGCATAACACAGTATCCTTATTAACGTATAAGAGAGAAAATAAAGAAATATGGAGCAACTTACAACAAAGAATAGCTTTATTAACTGCAGCAGAAAAGATTTAAGGTGCATCTGTACTTTAAAAAATAATAAATCCTTAATGAAACTATAAACATTGTTTGGCTGATCGTGATTGCTGGAAATATTCGACACGTTTTCTCTGAAAAAACTCAAGCGGTTTATCAGCGTGATTGGAGCGTAACGTCTTTAAGTGACGTCTTCATTTATTTGGCTTCATGCTGTCCGCTGAAACATGTTTAGACTCAGTAAGCACACCTGTCTCTCCTCGTCTCCCACCGCAGTCACAGTGAAGCCAAGCGCTACAAACGCGTCATATTTCCTCGTCTTAGCTTTCAGGAGACTTTTCTTTGTCTCTTTATCTCCTTCTCTCTCCGTCTGTCTTCTACACTTCCTGTCTACACTTCATACTCTCCAATGAGAGCGCCACTGCCCCCTAATGTAGTGGAGTGGTAAAAATTAAAAAGCATGTTACCCGAGGTCAAATGCGCCCCCTTGACAGAGCCTCGCGCCCCCATTATTTGAGAACCACTGCTTTAAAGAGAGCTAGAGCTGAAAAAGACATGATAAAACCAACACTCTCTGGGTTAGAAATGTCCTGGTCTGAATGATTTAAGATACATGCGTTTTTTTGTTTAGAAAATATCAAAGAAATTAAAGATCCAATACTCAAGTAGGATATTTTATGTGGCTGCTCTTCATCACAGCTTCAGCCTTTGGGGTGCAATCTGATCAGTGTGCCCAGCGATCAGGACGGCATGATGCCGGTCGGTCTGAGTCAGGCTCTGGAGCGCTGGCAACCCTCCGACCGCCAGAAGCCCAGAGTTCTCTACACCATCCCCAACGGCGGAAACCCCACCGGAGCCTCCATCAGCCACGAAAGGAAGATGCAGGTCTATGAGGTGAAGTTGCTCATGCTGTTTTGATCACTATTTGAGCTCTTTGTTACTTCTGAAAACCCAACTCACATCATCATAAAGACAAAAATAAGCTTAAGAGGGCGTCATGGTGGTGCAGTGGGTAGCACGGTCGTCTCACAGCGAGAAGGTCTCTGGTTCGAGCTTCAGCTGGGTCGGTTGGTATCTCTGTGTGGAGTTCTCATGTTCTCCTCGTGATCGCGTGGGTTTACTCCGGGTGCTCCGGTTTCCTCCACGAGTACAGAGACATGCGGTTTAAAAGAATTGAGTAAAAACGATTGTTCACAGTGTTTGAGTGAGAATGAGTGTGTGTGAATGTTTCCCAGCGATGGGTTGCAGCTGGAAGGGCATCCGCCGCATAAAACATATTCCAGAAGAGTTGGTGGTTCTTTTTTTCACCCCGAAAGGGAAAAAGCAGACAAGATAATGGATGTATGGATTGAAAATGTGATTTAGGATCTATTTTGTTGGAAAAGAGTAGCATCTAGTGGTGAAACCTCCACAATTTAAAGGCAATCTAAAGTTAAACTTTATCATAGTGTGAGTTTAGGTTGGGCTTGTTGTCTCAATTGTGGTCATTCAATGACTTTCATGATTTAAAGCGAAACGTCCAGAAGCTTCTCAAATCATGATCCCCTCATGTTTTTTTACAGATTGCAAGGAAACATGACCTCCTGATCATCGAGGACGACCCGTATTACTTCCTGCAGTTTCAAAAAGTGAATTTCTCTTTTTCTGTGTGCACATGTAGAGGTGGTGTCCTTCCCCACGTTGTGTCCTCTCTGAAGTCTTTCTTTCCTCCTCTTCTTGCAGCCTTGGGCTCCTTCTTTTCTCTCTATGGATGTAGACGGGCGTGTCCTGAGAACTGATTCCTTCTCCAAAATCCTTTCCTCGGGGTGAATGTTTGTTAATGAAGCTATATTTTGAGGATTGGATGAGTTTTTTCCCTGAAGTGCCTTGTGTTCCTCAGAATGCGCATTGGCTTTATCACCGGACCGAAGCCGCTGGTGGATCGAGTGGTTCTGCACATCCAGGCTTCCACCATGCACACCAGCAGCTTTACACAGGTTTACTTCCTCAATGTTCTACTGTTGCGCACCAGTAACTTTTACAAAAGTATTCTCCAGCTCCAGTGGGTTAAAACTGATCAGGCCTCAAGTCTAGGCTCAAACACTGTTAAATAATAGCATATCATATAATAAAATGCACCATTTCACCATGTAATATCTTTTATATTGCTGTTTATTCCACATGGAGCCTGTGTTATTGTGTTTGGAACTGCGGAAGTGTCGGTGTTTGCTCCCCAGGTGTTTCAATGTTGGTTTACCCGGATGTTTCAGTGTTTATTCCCCTGGTGTTTCTGTGTGTTTGACTCCCTGCCTGAGTCAATGTTTTGGTGTTTGCACCTCATGTGATTCTGTGTTTGCTCCCCGAGTGTTTCAGTGTTTTTTCTCCAGGAGTCTCAGTGTTTGCTCCCTGAGTGCTTCAGTGTTTGTTCTCCAGGTGTCTCAGTGTTTGCTCCCTGAGTGCTTCAATGTTTGTTCTCCAGGAGTCTCAGTGTTTCAGTGTTTGTTCTCCAGGAGTCTCAGTGTTTGCTCCCCGAGTGGTTCAGTGTTTGTTCTCCAGGAGTCTCAGTGTTTGCTCCCTGAGTGCGTCAGTGTTTGTCCTCCAGGTGTCTCAGTGTTTCAGTGTTTTTTCTCCAGGAGTCTCAGTGTTTGCTCCCTGAGTGCTTCAGTGTTTGTTCTCCAGGTGTCTCAGTGTTTTCTCCCTGAGTGTTTCAGTGTTTGTTCTCCAGGAGTCTCAGTGTTTGCTCCCTGAGTGCATCAGTGTTTGTCCTCCAGGTGTCTCAGTGTTTCAGTGTTTGTTCTCCAGGAGTCTCAGTGTTTGCTCCCTGAGTGCTTCAGTGTTTGTTCTCCAGGTGTCTCAGTGTTTGCTCCCTGAGTGCTTCAATGTTTGTTCTCCAGGAGTCTCAGTGTTTGCTCCCCGAGTGTTTCAGTGTTTGTTCTCCAGGAGTATCAGTGTTTGCTCCCTGAGTGCGTCAGTGTTTGTCCTCCAGGTGTCTCAGTGTTTCAGTGTTTGTTCTCCAGGAGTCTCAGTGTTTGCTCCCTGAGTGCTTCAGTGTTTGTTCTCCAGGTGTCTCAGTGTTTGCTCCCTGAGTGCTTCAGTGTTTGTTCTCCAGGAGTCTCAGTGTTTGCTCCCCGAGTGTTTCAGTGTTTGTTCTCCAGGAGTATCAGTGTTTGCTCCCTGAGTGCTTCAGTGTTTGTCCTCCAGGTGTCTCAGTGTTTGCTCCCCGAGTGTTTCAGTGTTTGTTCTCCAGGAGTATCAGTGTTTGCTCCCTGAGTGTTTCAGTGTTTGTTCTCCAGGAGTATCAGTGTTTGTTCCCTGAGTGCGTCAGTGTTTGTCCTCCAGTAGTCTCAGTGTTTCAGTGTTTGTTCTCCAGGAGTCTCAGTGTTTGCTCCCTGAGTGGTTCAGTGTTTGTTCTCCAGGAGTCTCAGTGTTTGCTCCCCGAGTGTTTCAGTGTTTGTTCTCCAGGAGTCTCAGTGTTTCAGTGTTTGTTCTCCAGGAGTCTCAGTGTTTGCTCCCCGAGTGTTTCAGTGTTTGTTCTCCAGGAGTCTCAGTGTTTCAGTGTTTGTTCTCCAGGAGTCTCAGTGTTTGCTCCCCGAGTGTTTCAGTGTTTGTTCTCCAGGAGTCTCAGTGTTTGCTCCCCGAGTGTTTCAGTGTTTGTTCTCCAGGAGTCTTAGTGTTTGCTCCCCGAGTGTTTCAGTGTTTGTCCTCCAGGTGTCTCAGTGTTTCAGTGTTTGTTCTCCAGGAGTCTCAGTGTTTGCTCCCTGAGTGCTTCAGTGTTTGTTCTCCAGGTGTCTCAGTGTTTGCTCCCCGAGTGTTTCAGTGTTTGTTCTCCAGGAGTATCAGTGTTTGCTCCCTGAGTGCTTCAGTGTTTGTTCTCCAGTAGTCTCAGTGTTTCAGTGTTTGTTCTCCAGGAGTCTCAGTGTTTGCTCCCTGAGTGCTTCAGTGTTTGTTCTCCAGGTGTCTCAGTGTTTGCTCCCCGAGTGTTTCAGTGTTTGTTCTCCAGGTGTCTCAGTGTTTGCTCCCCGAGTGTTTCAGTGTTTGTTCTCCAGGAGTATCAGTGTTTGCTCCCTGAGTGCGTCAGTGTTTGTCCTCCAGGTGTCTCAGTGTTTCAGTGTTTGTTCTCCAGGAGTCTCAGTGTTTCAGTGTTTGTTCTCCAGGAGTCTCAGTGTTTGCTCCCCGAGTGTTTCAGTGTTTGTTCTCCAGGAGTATCAGTGTTTGCTCCCTGAGTGCGTCAGTGTTTGTCCTCCAGGTGTCTCAGTGTTTCAGTGTTTGTCCTCCAGGTGTCTCAGTGTTTCAGTGTTTGTTCTCCAGGAGTCTCAGTGTTTGTGTTTGTTCTCCAGGAGTATCAGTGTTTGCCCCCTGAGTGCGTCAGTGTTTGTCCTCCAGGTGTCTCAGTGTTTGCTCCCTGAGTGTTTCAGTGTTTGTTCTCCAGGAGTCTCAGTGTTTGCTCCCCGAGTGTTTCAGTGTTTGTTCTCCAGGAGTCTCAGTGTTTCAGTGTTTGTTCTCCAGGAGTCTCAGTGTTTCAGTGTTTGTTCTCCAGGAGTCTCAGTGTTTGCTCCCCGAGTATTTCAGTGTTTGTTCTCCAGGAGTCTCAGTGTTTCAGTGTTTGTTCTCCAGGAGTCTCAGTGTTTGCTCCCCGAGTATTTCAGTGTTTGTTCTCCAGGAGTCTCAGTGTTTGCTCCCCGAGTGGTTCAGTGTTTGTTCTCCAGGAGTCTCAGTGTTTGCTCCCTGAGTGCTTCAGTGTTTGTTCTCCAGGAGTCTCAGTGTTTCAGTGTTTGTTCTCCAGGAGTCTCAGTGTTTGCTCCCCGAGTGTTTCAGTGTTTGTTCTCCAGGAGTATCAGTGTTTGCTCCCTGAGTGCGTCAGTGTTTGTCCTCCAGGTGTCTCAGTGTTTCAGTGTTTTTTCTCCAGGAGTCTCAGTGTTTGCTCCCTGAGTGCTTCAGTGTTTGTTCTCCAGGTGTCTCAGTGTTTTCTCCCTGAGTGTTTCAGTGTTTGTTCTCCAGGAGTCTCAGTGTTTGCTCCCTGAGTGCATCAGTGTTTGTCCTCCAGGTGTCTCAGTGTTTCAGTGTTTGTCCTCCAGGTGTCTCAGTGTTTCAGTGTTTGTTCTCCAGGAGTCTCAGTGTTTGTGTTTGTTCTCCAGGAGTCTCAGTGTTTGCTCCCTGAGTGTTTCAGTGTTTGTTCTCCAGGAGTCTCAGTGTTTGCTCCCCGAGTGTTTCAGTGTTTGTTCTCCAGGAGTCTCAGTGTTTGCTCCCCGAGTGGTTCAGTGTTTGTTCTCCAGGAGTCTCAGTGTTTGCTCCCTGAGTGTTTCAGTGTTTGTTCTCCAGGTGTCTCAGTGTTTCAGTGTTTGTTCTCGAGGAGTCTCAGTGTTTGCTCCCCGAGTGTTTCAGTGTTTGTTCTCCAGGAGTATCAGTGTTTGCTCCCTGAGTGCGTCAGTGTTTGTCCTCCAGGTGTCTCAGTGTTTCAGTGTTTGTTCTCCAGGAGTCTCAGTGTTTCAGTGTTTGTTCTCCAGGAGTCTCAGTGTTTGCTCCCCGAGTGTTTCAGTGTTTGTTCTCCAGGAGTCTCAGTGTTTGCTCCCCGAGTGGTTCAGTGTTTGTTCTCCAGGAGTCTCAGTGTTTGCTCCCTGAGTGTTTCAGTGTTTGTTCTCCAGGAGTCTCAGTGTTTCAGTGTTTGTTCTCGAGGAGTCTCAGTGTTTGCTCCCCGAGTGTTTCAGTGTTTGTTCTCCAGGAGTATCAGTGTTTGCTCCCTGAGTGCGTCAGTGTTTGTCCTCCAGGTGTCTCAGTGTTTCAGTGTTTGTTCTCCAGGAGTCTCAGTGTTTGTGTTTGTTCTCCAGGAGTCTCAGTGTTTGCTCCCTGAGTGTTTCAGTGTTTGTTCTCCAGGAGTCTCAATGTTTGCTCCCCGAGTGGTTCAGTGTTTGTTCTCCAGGAGTATCAGTGTTTGCTCCCTGAGTGCTTCAGTGTTTGTTCTCCAGGTGTCTCAGTGTTTGCTCCCCGAGTGTTTCAGTGTTTGTTCTCCAGGAGTCTCAGTGTTTGCTCCCTGAGTGGTTCAGTGTTTGTTCTCCAGGTGTCTCAGTGTTTGCTCCCCGAGTGGTTCAGTGTTTGTTCTCCAGGAGTCTCAGTGTTTGCTCCCCGAGTGTTTCAGTGTTTGTTCTCCAGGAGTATCAGTGTTTGCTCCCTGAGTGGTTCAGTGTTTGTTCTCCAGGTGTCTCAGTGTTTGCTCCCCGAGTGTTTCAGTGTTTGTTCTCCATGAGTCTCAGTGTTTGCTCCCTGAGTGGTTCAGTGTTTGTTCTCCAGGTGTCTCAGTTTTTGCTCCCCGAGTGGTTCAGTGTTTGTTCTCCAGGAGTCTCAGTGTTTGCTCCCTGAGTGCTTCAGTGTTTGTTCTCCAGGTGTCTCAGTGTTTGCTCCCCGAGTGTTTCAGTGTTTGTTCTCCAGGAGTCTCAGTGTTTGCTCCCTGAGTGGTTCAGTGTTTGTTCTCCAGGAGTCTCAGTGTTTGCTCCCCGAGTGTTTCAGTGTTTGTTCTCCAGGTGTCTCAGTGTTTGCTCCCCGAGTGTTTCAGTGTTTGTTCTCCAAGTGTCTCAGTGATTGCTCCCCGAGTGCTTCAGTGTTTGTTCTCCAGGTGTCTCAGTGTTTGCTCCCCGAGTGTTTCAGTGTTTGTTCTCCAGGAGTCTCAGTGTTTGCTCCCTGAGTGGTTCAGTGTTTGTTCTCCAGGTGTCTCAGTGTTTGCTCCCCGAGTGGTTCAGTGTTTGTTCTCCAGGTGTCTCAGTGTTTGCTCCCCGAGTGTTTCAGTGTTTGTTCTCCAGGAGTCTCAGTGTTTGCTCCCTGAGTGGTTCAGTGTTTGTTCTCCAGGTGTCTCAGTGTTTGCTCCCTGAGTGCTTCAGTGTTTGTTCTCCAGGAGTCTCAGTGTTTCAGTGTTTGTTCTCCAGGAGTCTCAGTGTTTGCTCCCCGAGTGTTTCAGTGTTTGTTCTCCAGGAGTCTCAGTGTTTGCTCCCCGAGTGTTTCAGTGTTTTTCTTTGAACTTTTACAGCAGAGTCACTGTAGACATTTACCGCTGTAAGTTTGTAGCACGTCTAAAGATAAATCATAATGATGTAATGGAGGTCTGTGAGGTTTATGAGGGTTGTGTTTGTGTGTCTTCAGCTCATGGTCTCTCTGCTGCTTCACGGCTGGGGTCAGGAGGGCTTCCTCAAACACATCGACAGGTGCTAGCGTGTCTGTCTGTCTCTCTGATGTTGAGAAATTATCTGCTGATGCGTGTTTCCTCCTCCTCCTCAGCGTGATCGAGTTCTATAGCTCTCAGAGGAACGCCATGATAGCCTCCGCAGATAAATGGCTCAAAGGTTCGCTGGTTTCCTCACTCCACACGGCTGGTTTATCTCATCAGAGAGTGAGTTTAGGATCTGTTGTGCTGCAGATGTGGCAGAATGGCATCCTCCGAGGGCCGGGATGTTCCTGTGGATCAAGCTCAAGGGGGTTAAAGACACAAACAAGCTGATCATGGAAAGAGCGCTGGAGAAGGAGGTGCTTGCTTACCTATGTGTTACTGTTTCTGCTTGGAGAGGTGCGTAGTGGGTAATTTGGGGCGCAAAAAGGCAAGACAAATTTATTTGTATAGCACATTTTTGTACACTTTTGCCAATTCAAAGTGGTTTACGGACGCAAACATTTAGTTAAAACGCACAATAAAAACAGATCATAGATAAAAGACTGCAGGAGGACTCAATGGGGGCTTAAAGAGGCTTTGTTGTGGAGGTGCAGGAGTACTGGTGACAGTCCAAAGAAGACTGATTTATTGAATCAAAAGCAGAGTATACAAGCGATGTGGAGCACCAAGATATTTCCCTCCTGACTTAAGTCCTTCGTTTAGTTTTTTTCTTCACTCTCGCCCTTCTGTGATTGCTCCAAACCAAAACAAAGTGTATTTCTTTATTAATTCCTTCTTCATTATCTTAAGCAAACACATAGACACACAAAAGTATGGAGATAAAATCGCTGTCAAAACAAAAGTTCATAAGTCATTTGTTTGCATGTAATTCTAAATCAATCGCAATTTATTTATTAAACAATGCTGCTCTTTCTTTTTGTGATTTACATTAAATAAACTACTTTACTTCGTGTTTAAGCAAAAAGTGATTACAGCGTACGCTGCGCAAAACGCTCCGCATCGCTACAGCATCAGAGCAGCAGTTACACAAAATAACCTGCAGGTGTCAGCCCGTTCAAAACATAAACACATCAACGGTTCATTTTAGATGGAAAGTGTCTAGAGTAACTTTGAAGCACTTAAAATCAATCAAGTTATTATATATATATATAGCTTCACAGAGTCCTCGTGAGGATCAGGTAGAGTAGAGAGGAGTTCCTCCGTGAGGCCCCTGGGAGCCTCGCTGACTGAGGCAGGTGCTAATCACCTCCCCAGCATAAAGAATATACAAACTTAAGATCCATCGACGAAAAGTTCACCGAACAGCACCTGAAAAAAACAAAACAAACAAAGACAAAAGAGAAACTAACAAATGAAAACACACTGTGGAAGTTGAAATGAATAAGGAAATAATAAGAATGAAAAACACAACCCAAATGCCCCGTGAGCCACATTTGTTTAGGTTAGAATACCATTACCATACTGCAAAGATATCTACATACATAAACACAACAACAACAACAACAAAACAAAACACCCAGAACACAGAGGGAAAGCAAGGGATGGCAGAATCGGCCTGCTGTGGAATCTGAATAAGTGAAATCAACACTTATTATAGCGTGTGTGTGTGCGTGTGTGGAATTTCCTGTGGTACAATGGAGCCATCAGTTCAAACAACATCAAGTACAGTAAAGTGCAACACAACTAACAAGCAGTTAACAGAAGGCTATATGAGATAGAATGAAGAATTGGAGCAGTTAACATATGACGTGGAGATAAGAGTTAAGAGTTCAGCAGATGGATAGCTTGGGGAAAGAAGCTCTGTTTGTGCCGTACAGTCCTGGTGTTAGTGGCCCTGAGAGGGCAAGAGCTCAAAAAGGTGGTGGCCGTGGCGAGTGCGGTCCAGAAGGAGTTTGTTAGCCCTCTTTCTCACTCTGGTGGTGTACAGGTCCTGGAGGGAGGGTAGGGGAGCACCGATGATCTTCTCAGCCGTATGAATAGACACACACACACACACACACACACACAACACCCGCTGACAGACACACACACACACACACACACACACAACACCCGCTGACAGACACACACACACACACACACACACACACACACACACACACCAGGAATGTACGAACATGACGTGTACAGTGAGAGATCACTCACAGACATTACTATTCGAGTGCAAAGCAGTAGATTCCCTGTGATGCGGGAGTGATCGATCACACTAGACAAATTCTTGGTGAGATGTTTTGGAGCTACTTATTGCAAAACTCCGCTTCACTCACAGATTTTGATCGAAAGCCAGAACGCATGAAAGTGAAACAGCAGTTCACCAGCTGGCCACTAGAGGCTGGTCTCTGGAGGTGTACCTAAAGCATGTATGAGTCAGTTAAGGTTGTGTTTGTTTGCAGGTTCTTCTGGTTCCTGGAGGAGTGTTTAACATCAACAGTTCGGATCCGTGTCCATACGTCAGAGCAGCTTTCTCTCTCTCCACGCCGGAGCAGATCGATGAGGTACAAACACCAAACGCCATCAAATATGGAGGACGCAAGTTCACCTGTAACTGCAACAGATCATTTAGAAACAATAATATAACATAGTTTAAAAATAAAAAACAAAAATGTCGAGTCAGATCAGCAACCAATCTCTAATAGATAAACCAATCTTTCTAATAGATAAATAGTTTTTAGAAAAGTCTATTAACATTTTGCATTAAATGTCTTGAACGAAAAGCTCAAACCCCGCTCAAAGATCACACGGCACAGAATTCGACGAGCCGTGAAACCAGCGAACATCTTCGGTCTCTAAACATGGGTTCACAGGAAGCTCCTAAATCTGCTCGTACTGACATCAGTCGTTCATTGAAATGACTTCACAAACTTCATGCTGTCCGCTGCCAACATGTTTAGACTCAGTAAGCACACCTGTCTCTCCTCGTCTCCCACCGCAGTCACAGTGAAGCCAAGCGCTACAAACGCGTCATATTTCCTCGTCTTAGCTTTCGGGAGACTTTCGTTTGTCTCTTTATCTCCTTCTCTCCGTCTGTCTTCTACACTTCCTGTCTACATTTCATACACTGCCAATGAGAGCGCCACTGCCCCCTAATGTAGTGGAGTGGTATTGCACTTTATTCTAGAACAGTAAAAAAAAAGAAAATGAAAAATGCATGTTCCCCGAGGTCAAACGCGTCCCCCTTGACGGATCCCTGCGCTCCCTCCAGGGGAGCGTGCCCCACTATTTGAGAACCACTGCATTATATGAAGTTGTGTCTGTTGCCTTGCAGTGTTTTGAGTCTCTGTGCTTTGTTTCCAGGCTTTCAGGAGACTCGCAGAGCTGATCAGAGACGCGGAGTAAACCTGAGCGCAGCTCCTCTTCTGTTTCTTTTTCCAAAGAAAAAGAGCGGATGAGAAAACTCACACTGCACCGGTTCAAAGCCGAGTATTTGATTTGTTCTCGAGGTTATTATTGTGAAAGAGTGGGTGATGTCGGAAGGTTTAGGAACCTTAGCTTATACATTTTAAATGCAGAGAAAATCTCTTTCTTGGTGTTTTTATGTGAATTTTAAACCCATCCTCGTTTGCTAATTGCCACTCGAAGTCAACCGTTTATACACACTTTTTCAGTGTTTTGCATATTAGCACAATTAATAGACTATGAAGTATATTTTTGTTGAGTCAGTCAAGGAAAACTGAGTACAAATTTATTCAAATAGGGTTCTAAAGTACTTTTAATATCTTAAAGGAGCCCTATCATCCCCTTTTAAATGGTTGAGAATAAGTGTTTGCCCCCTGGAGATGATCACTTTATAACCTTCAAAAAGCAGTATTTATCCTAAACAATGTCTCTAAATATCTTGAAATGGCCGCTGCTCAAAACGAGACATATATCCCCTGTTCCTCCCACTGTTCCTGTCGGGATGTGTTTGTTGGCCCACTGGCAATCCTCCTATTTCCCACAAATATATTAATCTTTTAGAGCGTCAAAAAACACTTTTGGTCTGGGACAGCTGAAACTTTCATTCTCATTGTTTAGTGGCGCGGTTCGGATACGGTTCACTTCCGGGTCAGTCACTGGGTACGTTCTTCATTGAGATGAGCTGCATTAGTGCTTCGTCTGATTGGTTAGTGGGCGGCGCTTCAGCCAGGGGGCGTGGCTACAGCCATCAGGTCATTTTGAGCTCCCAGAAAAAGAAAGTAAGATTACACAAACATAAATCCGAATATGACTCGAGGCGTGTTTTTAATGAGGAAACAATCCTAAACATGAAAGAACACTTTTTGGACAGAACAGTCAAGCTGGGATCAATGACAACGGAGTCTAATTAGACCATTAGACCAGTGTTGATTTCACTATTTCCCTATCTATCGTATTGCTTAGTAATTATTTAATCCAGAGATGTTAACAACAAAGTTTCTGGTCCGCTTAATTATCCTCTTCAGATATTGTTTTATAAATCGTCAGATCTCCGATCAACAGCAAAAAAAAAACCTCTATTCGGGTCTTTGTCGCCTGGTGTGCGTTTAATCACGCGAATCTTCTTCTGCATCCAAAGCTTCATTTATGCAAGTGCGCACTCGTTAATTGCGGATTGATTTGCACCATTGATGGATTTCACATGATCGATTATATTTAAGCATGAACGACAAAATCAGCTTAGTGTGTTTTTTCCTAAATCAAATCCATGGTTTTGTGTTAAAAGAAAGCCAAAAACAGTAATTTTTTTTCCAAAACATTTGAATCCAAGTGATGTTATCCTTAGCAAAAACATGAACACACAATTAAAAGTGTGTCACGCTTGCGAATAGTTTGGTGCGAGGCACCGCACCCATTCGTCACCTACAGCATCTATAGTTCTGCGCTTCGTCGCTTCTATACTGACTTGATAAAAATGCTAACTGTTAGCTAGCCAAAACCCAACACAGATGTTAACAAAAACAGGTAGAACTTACTTCGTCAGATATCCCGTTATATAAAGCGTTAACATATATGCATCTGCGGCTGCTGTAGAAGCTCTACCCTTGCGTGTATCAATATTCCAGCGTGATGCGATAACAATGCTAACAGTCCTGAAGTTATTAGGAGAGCTTAGGTCTCTTTGCCCGAATGTACTGCTGGCTTGCTAGCGACGCAGCTAGCGAGCGTGTAAGGGCTAATGTTAAGGAATGTATATCTGTGATGTTACTGTTACTGAAGCAAATAAAAACCAATTCGACTTCTGAAACTGTCAGCGATGTGAGCGATATTTTTTTTACTTCATGGATTTGATGGCCCTTTCAAAAACCGTATAAATAAAACACTTTTATATATATATATATATATATATATATATATATATATATATATATACATACACACATATATATATATATATATATACATACACACATATATATATATATACATACACACACACATATATATATATATATATATATATATATATATATATATATATATATATATATATATATATATTATACAATTATACAATTTGTTGCACAGTCAAAGTCTATCTCAGCTTGCTCATAATAGCAGTTGTATGTATGTAAGTATGTACATTAAATATTAAATAATATTTAATTTGAAATGTAACTAGATAAACATTCAATACACTGTTTATTCAGAAGTGGTGTATTCTTTTGAGAAGGAGAAAAGTGGTTAAAATGCTGAACATGAACTTTGTGTCAAATATGCAACAAATTCATACTATGCGAAGAGGATATTCACCAACAAAAATGAAAAGAAACTGGAGAAACTGGACCAGTGGCGTTAAAAGAGAGAAGTCAAACGATGCAAATGGTTTATTTGACTGCTATTCCAATCATTTTGTGTGGAGTTCAACCAATACTTATAACATAAACATAGTACGATACTTATTGTAATGATCGCACATTTCAAGCGTTCAAGATACATAAGACATGACCATTTGAGACCTGAATGAAACTCCCTCCACAAGCATCTGATAGATGGCTCTCAGCAGAAGAAGCTGTTCAATAAACCCAATAAAAGAAATTCGATATATGCTTAGACTGGTGTGGAGTCAAATGGTGAAAACAACCAGTAACTGCAGAAACTGGGTCAGCTGACTTCTCAGAGAGAGAAAAAGAACCAGAGAGGGAGAGGAAGGACCCGATAGGAGGAGTTAAACGCGCTTTTTGAAGCACATTATTGGTGAAATCCGTCCAAATCTCGAGAGATTAGCGTGTTCTGACTCGAGCGTCGTCTGAAACCCAACCCTCACACAACAACCCTCGTTTCTGCTCGAGCTTGAGAGGAATTAAACCAGGAAACATCATGGTGTAAGTTTGCTGCTTAATAACACAAAACATCGACGCGTTTCGGTGACTTTTGGAGGTATTTATGAAACGGAAACGCTAGTGTTGTGGATGCTAACATGCTAGCGGTATGACTAGCCGTGTAAATTAAAACTGGTTTTCGCGTCGAACGCGATCTTTTAAACTGATTTTATTGAATTGCGATGTTTAAGGTGTCGAATTTGGTTTATAATCCGTATTTTAATGTTCGTCGCTGTGTGTAACGTTTTGCAGTTGGTGATAATAGGTGCTTGTGTTTTGTTAGCCTTTTTTCAATATTTGTTATTATGATGGAGAATGTGTTTTTGGGCAAAAATGGCTGGTAAAATAGTATTATTTGTACATGTCAACACTCATTTCTATGTGAATGGATTACTTTCTATGTAAAATAAAATAATTAAAAAGTTTACCCCTGTAAATAACAAATTTAACGTTAACTAAAACCTATTTGAGCTCCGCATTATCGAAGAGAGTCGTATTCAGTGTTTACAAGCGATTTTTGGGTGTTTAGTTTGTATTTATTCAAGATGTTGCTTATTTTAGAAGACCTGGAGATAGTTTTAGCATTAGTGGAATGAAGGATCGTCCATTTAATTATAAATAAACAATTTTAATATGTACCAATTTTCTAATTGAATCGGGATTTTACTTTTACTAAAGTGCACTTGTTAGCTTTGATTGCTCCTTCAACTTTATGCTTACAATTCATCAGAAGTCATTGTGCTAAATTACCTAAAGATGGTGGACATTTGAGTTTTTCTAAGGGTTAGGAATCGTTTTAACTTGTGATTTTTTTTCCTATAACGTTATATTTTACGTCTTTATTTTCTTGAAAGGATTCTCAACAATATGTTTGCATTGACGGTTCATTTTAAAATGTATAAAAACTTGCTGTTTTTTGGGGAGAAAAGTTGGCATTGAATTAAAAAAAGTGCATCAATAGTCATTTAACAAAACTGGAATTTGGTTTTCCCTTCAAAAGGAAAGCACAGAGTCAGTCTATCATCAAAAATCATGAGATTATTTCTTGAGTCGTGAAGCTGGGATTAAACTACTTCATACTTAATACATTCAGGGTTTGATAGAAGTTTGCGGATCGGGACGATTTCTGTGTCTGCTGTTATTGAAAACCTCATAAAAATATTTAATCACTGTAGGACACTAATTTCATGTGCAGAATAAAGATATTAGACTTAGTTACATTTTTGAAGGAGATCAAAATCTCCAAATATGGCTTGTTTTATCAAAATATTGTATTCTGTGGTCAACGCAGCCTTCTTTGCGTTACGGATATACAACGGTTAAGCGTGCATTATTCAGTTTTAAACACACAAGATGGGGGTGAAGACCCGTACAATGCAAAGCGAATTTAAAAGAGAACATTAGGAAAAAACCGAAAGCTGTTCTGTTGTATCAGAGACATTTTATTTACGCTCAATCGCTTCATACACCAAAAATCATGGTGGATCGTTGACATGTTTAGAATAATTGGAGTTTATTCATGATTTCTACGGCGTGAGCGATTCCCTTCCCATAGTAGGATCCATATATAATTGCTCAACAAGCAGAGCTCCTCAATGATAAAAAATTTGCTGTATAATTTAAATAATGCAATTTCTAAAACAATTCAAGTAGAGCAAATATGTGGGCTGTACTCTAGCACGCTCACATTGTGATCATCTAATGTTCGTTACTATCGTTACCAAGGTAGCGCAAGGATACACGAACTCACCTGCACTACCTATCGAGAGGTGAATAACACCTGCCAGCCAATCAGAATCCAGTATTCAGACAGACCGTGGTATAAGGAGTTATATAATTTTTCAGAGAAGTCTAAGTTTGGGATGACGTTTCTTTTTAAATAAAATTTTGGCAAAGCTGTTTTACCAGTTCTCTTTATTTTAGATGGATGTTCTGGGTGTGTTTGTGTATAACATTTCATTTCATTGGTTCGTTGTTCTTGTTTTTAATGCGTTAGAAGTGAAGCTCTCGCACAAACACCTTATTAATTAAAAACTTTATTAAACCCTGGATGCGCTTTCATCAGTATGGTTTCAGCACCAACTCCCAATGTTTGATTTGCAAAATAGTAATAAAAGTGTATTTTTTTTTCTAAGAGTGGAACCCTTGTTCTCAGGTTGAACTTGGAAATAATTGATTTGTGTTGTTAAACAACCACACAGAATGAAAGAAGGGTGACTTATCATTGAAAATGAATGTAGCGGTGAAGATTACGGTCTTCAGCAGACAGAGACAATTGTATAGATGTTAACATCTAAAATAAAAGTGTTGTGGGACTCTAAACCATTCTGGCTCTTCCTGTGGATCTCATCTGTGCACCCTGCAGGGAGGCGTTGGGCGGCCGGAGCGAGCCCGCCAGCGAGCCTCAGAGCCGAGCCGTGTGCAGATAGTAACATGAGGAGCGGTGCAGAATAACGTCTCTGGAGGATTCTGAACATGAGATACGGGATCATTTATTCGGCGCTCCTGATCGGCTGCTGCGCCGCCGGGGCTCTGAACATCTCTGCCGTGGATGCAGACGCTTCAGGGAACGGTACGGAGGAGGACGGCGCCGGTGCGGTTCCGGTGCTGCTCCGCACCAGGAGCCAGATCATCGCCCGCGAGGGGAACTGCGCTCTGATCGACTGTAATGTCACCGGGGACCCCTTCCCCCGCGTGCAGTGGTTCAACTCTCACGGAGTGCAGCTCCACGCGGAGGAGAGCGGTACGTATGCACCCCCGGGCCCCGCCTTCAGCTTATGACAACCTTGTTTTTACCTAATGCAGTGGTTCTCAAATAGTGGGGTGTGAGGCTCTGTCAAGGGGGGCGCATTTGACCTGAGGGAACATGCTTTTTTATTTTTCTATCTTTCTTTTTTACTGTTCTAGAATAAAGTGTAATACCACTCCACTACATTAGGGGGCAGTGGTGCTCTCGTTGGCAGAGTATGAAGTGTAGACAGGAATTGTAGAAGACAGACGGATAGAGAAGGAGATAAAGGTGGTCGGGGGCACGAGATGTTTTTTTTCTTCCTGGGGGGGTGCGACAGAAAATAATTGAACTGATATAATGAATGTTTTACCGTTACGGATTCTAAAATAGGTTTCAACAAGGCTACGCTAGCTCAACAGTGATTGGACGTTTCGTTTATTTGGTGACTCTGTTCAACAGAACAACTTTTTGAACTATTTTTCTTATCGTTCATCTATAAATAATTATTTATTGATTAGGGTGGCCCACGCGTCATTTTTAGGTTCTGACGTGTGCTCATTAGAGCGCCCTCTATGCGCACTTATGCGTCGATGCAGGCTTCTTACAACCCAGAATTCTTTGCGATAGACCAATCAGAGGATTGCTGAGAGGAGCTCCCTCAGGTCGGAGATATGAGAAGAAAGCTCTGAAGTGATAAAGCGTTTATCAGAGAAGTGACCTAGCGATTTGTTATTTAACTAAATAAACACTCGCGTAAACAACATGTGATTATACAGATCGTGTACCAAAACACAAACGTGACTCAGCACTTATTGCAGTTCTTTTAAGAGTTATAGCTCCTAATTCTCTGTGCATTAACAAGAAATAACCAACAATAAAAACCTCTTCTGCAGCATTAAAAGCCTTTTTTGTAGGAACTGTGATGAATTCAAAGCAGGTGATGTTTTTATTACGTAGAATCGCAGCTGTAGAGTAAACACCAGCGGAGCTTCTCCTGCTTCCGTTGAGTCTCGCGTCTGTCCCAAGATACGAGCTCAGAGCCCCTCCAGAATGTGAATCAAGGGCCCCTCGTGTCCGGCCCTCATGAAGTCACCAGAATGGACTCGAGGGGTGTTCCGTTTGGGACAGGGCCCGTATCGTCAGAAGGACCGTGTGTGCGTGATGAGCGTTTCAGTTTTCTTTTTGTAGTTTATTTGATGATATCTGCAGTGTAGCTACTACAGTACCCATAATCCTTAGCATTAGTCTGCTAGTGGTTCATGTTGTTGATTTGTCCCAAAAAAAAAGTCTCCAGTAAATCCTAAATCAAACATGTGATCAGAAACTAATAAATGTCCTGAGGGACACGTGAAGATTGTCCCGTCTTATTTAATTACTCATTTTATATATATATATATATATATAGTCTGTGATTTTAAAGGGGAATCGTATTAGCACCATTTTACATCATCATTGTCAATATGGCAGTTATTTTTAACATTTGCATTATTTTATTGTTAAAAAGTGTACTTTTCACATCTTAAACATGCAGGAAAATAGGTCTTAAGGTCCTAAATCATGAATAAATAACACGATTATTTATAAAATGTTTTATTGATTGTTTTCATTCATTGTGTTTATTAAAAAAAAACAGTGAAGTTTTTAGAAGTCAAATCAGGTTTATTGGGGAAAAAAGCCATCATTCAGCAGAACCAGGGTCCTGTGTCTCTCAGCCTGTTAGGAACCCAAGCCTCCGTTCTTCTGGCTCTGGTCACGTTTAACTTGCATAGAGAAGCAAAACACACCAGATAAAGTTAAAGAGTAGAGTTCGGCGTCTCTTACGGTCTTTTGTGAGTGAAAGTCGTAAAGGCTCAATCCTTCATCAACTCAGAAACATGGGATTCACCCATAGGACCTGAAACAATGACATTGTGATCATTATTTTCAACCACAAATGCTCAAATCGTGGATAATTTTTTTTCCGCATCCACAGACAGCACCTTCCATCGCGGGTAGCGCTCGCTCACGAGAGCTGAGTTCATCTGTCTCGTGAATATCTGCGCGCGCGATCTAAACGTGAGCTTTCGGCGATCAGTCACACAAACCTGTTTTCAGCGCTTCTCTCTCTCTGGTTTCTCTGCAGATGGGAAGTGGTGGATCCTGGAGAACGGCGTGCTCAACATCACCAGCATCACCTTCGCCGACCGCGGGAGGTACACCTGCGTGGCCTCCAACACTCACGGCGCGGCTAACTGCAGCGTCACGCTCCGCGTGGTCTTCACCAACGGAGACATGGGCGTGTACTACATGGTGGTGTGCCTGGTGACCTTCACCATCATCATGATCCTCAACATCACGCGCCTCTGCATGATGAGCAGCCACCTGAAGAAGACGGAGAAGGCCATCAACGAGTTCTTCCGCACCGAGGGTGCCGAGAAACTCCAGAAGGCCTTCGAGATCGCCAAGCGCATCCCCATCATCACCTCCGCCAAGACTCTGGAGCTCGCCAAGGTCACGCAGTTCAAGACCATGGAGTTTGCGCGCTACATCGAGGAGCTGGCGCGGAGCATTCCTCTGCCGCCGCTGATCATGAACTGCCGCACGTTCATGGAGGAGATCCTGGAGGTCGTCGGGGTGGAGGAGATGAGGCACACGTTTGTTCGGCAGGCGCCGGAGAGTCACGGTGATGAGGCTGCGGCGGACGTCTTCACCATACTGCGCGAGAGGGAGCGAAGCGAGTCGCCGGCGGCTGATTCGGATGACGCGTCGCTGCACGAGCAGCCGCAGCACATCAACATCCAGGTCTCCATTCATCCGCCGCTGAGTCTCGAAGCCCCGCCCCTTTCTGAGCAAAGCTCCGCCTCTCCTCTCCCCCCGGCTCAGCTGCCGGAAGCCGAAGACAAGGAACTGGAGGCGGAGCCTCTGCAAGAAGGCGGAGCTACAGTGACGACCCAAGTGATTTACGAAAGCCATGTGTAGTGAGAAGCTTCATTCTGTTTGCTATTGGCCAGCGTAGAAACGGTAGATGCATGGAAGATTTTGCTAAAATTAATGCTTTGTTCGAAGATATTAAAGCTCTGCGTCTCGCTCCTAATAACTGCTGTCATTAAACAATCCCACCCGATAATAGAATTGCATTAAAGAGGGCGCTATATAAAAAGCGTGGTTTTGTTGCAGCCTGTACTGGACGTCTGGCTCCTCCCCTCAGTGTGTGATGTCACACACTGGCTCTATTGACTTCAGGGGAGGGGCTTAGTTGGTCAACACGATATAAACCGACCACTGATGCTTGATAATTGGTAGAAATTAATCTTTTGAAAATAGAATGGTGAAAAAGCTCCATCCCTTTCTGTACTCTCGAAGGTGATTTAAAAAGTGACTAGTGGTAAACCATAGTACTGCGCCTTTAAATGTAAAAAAAAAAAAAAAACCTGCGTAATGTAAGATTTGCTCATAAAAAATGTATAAGCATAGAAATAAAATTTTCTTTACTCATTTATCTGTCTTTATATTTAAATACATTGATTATTAATTTCACATGTGAAATGTTTGTTGCTCAACAGTTTTCTTGCAATAAATATAACAAGCTAATTAAAAATTTCATTCCTTCCATTACTCATTTATGATTTAGAAAGTGACATCTAGAAGCAGTTCTACAAATTCTTGCCTTTACAAACAAATCAATTTGAGATGTAAAAACGTACATTTAAACAGTCAGATGAATTAAGTAAGGTTTAATTTACTTGTGTTTGACCCACAATGAATCAAAATAAAATCTAATTACTCATCAGCTATTCCTATGAGGAGAAAAATTGTTTTACCTGAAGAACATCAGACTTGAACACAAAAATCATAAACATAAAAATAATTTTGGTGTTATATTTTAAAATGTTTGGTCTAATTCCGCTGATATGAATTTCTTTATAGTTGGTTAAATAGTACAGTTGCGCGCTGTTCTACTCAGCATCATGAGTTGCGCTTGCACCGTTAGCGCCACCTCCAGGCGAGCGTACGCAGAATAAGAGTTGAAGTTTTTAAGCCTCCGGCGCATGCGATGTAAGCTCGTTTTTAGTTTAGCCATTTTATTTTAACCGCGCACAGTGAAAATTTAGAAATGGCTTTTTGTTATGTTCTCCTTTTCAAAAATGAAAATTAAATGAAACACTTTTTTTTTTGTATGATGTGATTCTACCATGCATGTGTGTGTGTGTGTGTGTGTGTATATTTATATATATATATATATATATATATATATATATATATGTATATATATATATATATTACACATCTGTATGCTAATGATGTGGGCGGTCCTAGCCTCCATCTGAATCAAAAACTTGATTACTGAGTGACCAATCCGGGTTTAGACGGCGTTCAGTGGCTGCCATCGCCGACCAATAGTAACTTATGCTAACGCTGCGCGCCGTCTTAACTTAGCGCAAAAATACAGACGCGAGAGGACGAATGAATAATCCTTCGTTTTCTAAGTACAGGTTTTTATTTACACATTTATTTTTGATCGTCTTCTGTTAATGATGTATAATATAAAATAGGATTCTTTTCACATTTGAGAGTTGCTAACTAAAACCAGGCGTCATGCGGATGTCAAAATTAAAGTTCCTAATCGTAAATCTGAAATAATTGCTCGCTCTTCAGTTGGTAGGATTAAATAAAAAAAGCCTGTGTAATTACTGTTTGGTTTTAGAAAGTGACCTCTAGTGGCAATCTTTCATACTGCGCCTTGAGAAGGACGTTAAATTAAACAAGTTGAGCAACACTCTTTTTGCATAAAAATAGAAAACGTTTTTTTCTTTACTCGCTTTCGCTTCGTATTTTATTTTTGAAAGTTGCTAACTATGTCACAAATAAAGTTCCTAATAGCAAATCTGATGCAATTGCTCACTCTTCAATTTGTAGGAGTAAATAACTTAAAAACAAGTTGTTTTTCACTCTTAGTCCTTTAATTACTGTTTTACTATAGAAAGTGTCCTCTAGCAGCAATCTTACACGTTACACCTTTTAAAAATGTGAAGGAAGTTAAATTAATCAATAAGTTGAGCAAAATTCTATTGTTTTTGCTATTATCCATCCATCCATCTTCATGTCGGCTTTATTCCCTTTCGGGGTCTCCACAGCGGAATGAACCGCCAACTCTCTGGCATATGTTTTACGCAGCGGATGCCCTTCCCTGCCACAACCCATCGCTGGGAAAGTTTTTGCTATTAAACCTTTTCTTTTCTCACTATTTTGTCGCTTTTGCTTCGTGTTTTATTTTTGAGAGTTGCTAACTAAAACCAGGCATCATGCGGATGTCAAAATAAAAGTTCCTAAATCAAGCGTTCTTGCTTCAGTCGTAAATCTGAAGCTCAGAATTGTTTTGGACCGATGCGGTGCTGTTATGATGTGAAAAAGGTCAGAAATGATTCAGAAGAGGATTGCGTTTGCAGTGTTTGAGCTGTGTGGAGTGCTTTCAACACCTTTAACTCTTGCTTCGATGACGAGACGGAGTTTCCTCTGGAGTTAAGAATCCTGTTACTCTAATCAACGCTTTTATTCATTATTGTTTTATTGTGTTCGTGTCTTAGCGTAGAAGAATAATCCCCTCAAATAGAATCAATCAAATCAAATGATGGCAGATCTTGCGTTAAAAAACAAATCAATTTTCTGGGAATTAATTTTTTTTCTTTGTTTGTGAGTGTAACGATATTTAATCTCTGTATCAGCAACAGTTCAATCCATGGTTTGTTTTTCTTCTGTCTGCGCTGAAGAGCCGGAGGAACGCTCTTTCACGAGGAATGTTTCCGCTCGAGAATGTCAGAGGTGCTTTTCCTGAACCCTGCTTTTAGAAACGGAATAAATGCGCTTCCTGTGCATCCATGCTTCCTGTGCATCCATGCTTCCTGTGTTTGATCCACGGTTTCCAGACAGGATGAGCGGACTGAGCCCTTTTTATTTATTTTAAAATTAATGCAATTTTCAATTTAACGCAAGTGTGTGTAACTTATTCTTAAATTTGTATTTGACAACGTCAAACTATAAAATAAAATAAATACATGTAAATGATAAATAAATTGGAATTATTTTCTTTTTGTAAGAAAAGGGGTTAAGTGTAGGAAAATTAATTTGGGTTAAATTTTCTTTTCATCTAGAGATCAAGAGACATTATTTGCTCAATTTATTTATTTATTGGTACAAACAAAGCACTTGAAAGTTAACATGAAACATTAACTCTGTATAGAAGTAAACTTTAAAACACGCAAAACCACAAATACAGATAATACCCTGATTTATGGTTTTATATAGTTATAAGTAAAATATAAAAAACTGCATTTAGTTTTATCCAATTAATCAACTAATCGTTTATAAAATTAATTGTTCGTTGCAGCCGTAGTTAAGTGTTACTTAATTTTTTACTATTATTTTAAATATTTTGCATTTGCGTTGTAATGAATGAGTGTTTATGTTTCAAAAAGACCAGTTTCTAATAACGAGAACGATGATGTTCAGAATAAAAGCATCCGTTCGTAGTTTACCTGAGAGCTGACCAGCTTACTTTCAGCCAATCAGGGCCTGGGGCGGAGCTACTAATTAAGCACAGTAGCGGTCGCTAGCTCTGGTTTGAGGAGACATAAAACTGAAAACTCGCCTGCTCAAGTCTCCACATCTTCTGTCAATCACCAAAATCTATGAACATTTGGCTAAAAGTAACATTTTGTGTTATTCATATTTGGGTCGATTTTCAACTGTTTCAAACCACTCAATTCTCTACTTAAAAATAGATGGTCAGAATAGAAGATGGTTGCAGGTTTAAGACCTGCTCAAATCCTGAAATCTGATATCAACCAATCAGAGACTGTGGGGCGGAGCCTCCAATTATGAGCGTCTGAAGTGTCTAGATGTAGTTTTAGTCGTGATAGAATATTAAATGGACATGTCATACTCTTGTTACTCTTCACATTTTTATAAATTTTGTTGAATTTGACAAAGTAACAATTAAATTTAACAATTATTCAAATCAACATGACTGCTCCAGTCTGCACACACTCCCTTTTTCTCTGTGGCACAAACGTAAAGAAATGCATAACAAAATGCATAACAAAATGCTACGTGATCAAATATTACACATTATTTAGTTTTTTTTATTAGTTAAACATTCAACTTTCTTCAAACCAGTCGATAAATCTGTATTTAAATGAGGATGTTCTGAACAGAATGAGACTATTGCAAGTTTTAAGCTGAAATCTGGCTCAAAAGCAAAGGTCCAATCCGCTTACCTTCAACCAATCAGAGTCTGGGGGCGGAGTCGGTATCAATCCTCTGGTTCTAGACGAGCCCACCTGAAAACTACACGAACACAAGCTTCAAGACTTCAAGACAGATCTTCAGATCTTCACGTTTGAGATGGAAAAACAGCACAGACGCAGGATCCACATTTAATTTAAAACAGCTTTAATCTTTGCGTATCTCATCTTGTGAACGTACAATCAAACCATCAATCGTACGAGGAATTCTTGTACAACGCTAGCACTAGTATAAATAAAAAATTAGTTGCATGTTACAATGGTTTATTCAGTGATTAACAGAGGAATAACGACTGCTAACGAAACACACCGGCCCCGCCCACTCAGGGGCGGGGCATAGCGGCAGACAGCATGATGACGAAGCAGGTTTGATCAGCGATCGGTCCAGAGACGACGCTTCGGTCTTCGGGGAAGAAATCACATGCGATTACGAGCGCTGCTGACCGCATCGAGACCAACAGGTGAACATGACAAACGGGGACGTGGCCAACGAGCATCAAGAAGATGGACAACAATGTCCAAAACGACACAAACTGAAGGAAAACTCAACAATTTTCACCGCTGACGAGAACCTCACGACCAAAGTAGTGTGTAGAACAACGAGCTTACACTGAATGCAAACACATTTATTCAACGTGAGGAAAATAAAATGCTGTGATGAGACCTTTATTTTGGAGGGAGAAGCAGGAAGTGTAACATTGATACACTTTCCCCAGCATTTGTTTTCTTCAGATAATATATTCAGTCGAATCAAATTAAACCGAGAATATGCTGCAAATGGCATTTCGAACTCTTGAAATGATCGTTTAGTGTTGAAAAAGGCAATAAAGGTTAAATGTTAGCGTTAGAAACCATTGACTCTTAAGTGGCTTAAGCGTCTTCACTTCAGTCATAAAAACTATGTGGAAAAACAATGAACGCTCTATAAAAAATTGTTAATACATGTTTAGTTGCGTCGAGAAAAAATTAAATGAAGACAAAACTTGATTGTTTTTTTGAGCTTGAGATATTTATCTTCTTGTAGCATAAAGTCCTCGGAAAAGTGCTCTTCTGTACCAAGAAACCAAAACATGACAAAAATGTATAAGAAAAAACAAACTGGTTGACTAGCATCAATGCTAACGGCGCCACAAGATTTTAACAATCTCTAGATGGTCTCAACTAATTCAAAAGGCTAAACAAGCTTGAGTTATTTTTTTTAACACAAATGGAACCAGATTTGTGCATCGGGTGAGATGATTTGGTGAGCAAATTTTGCCTAGCTTCGAAACTGAAGACAAGTTTACGCTCCTCAAAAATCCTGCTGAAACTCTTGTAAAGTTGAAATTTGAAAGTTTTAAGTTCTCGAAAATTTGAAATTTTAAGCTCAAACTAATTTATGCCTTTAAGGTTCCCTTCTACACCTAGAATCCATGTCCAGTAAGAGATTTGGGTGGAGCACATTGACTAGTTTCGAGGTTGAACAACCATCGCCATATTGAACCAAGTCTTTTGGAAGAAGACTAGCATTAATACACGTTTAGAAAAGGTTTCCACACTCTTCTCAGAATCTCTGCCTTATCAAACACTTGAAGCTCTAGCACAGCATGTTTGAGCTAAAGACATTCTTTAAGCGACACAAATTTCTTGATGCTATCTGCCCAAACCGATCGAGAGTGGGGATCAAATCATCTTCTTGCAACAT
Organism: Danionella dracula; assembly: GCA_900490495.1. NCBI lineage: Eukaryota > Metazoa > Chordata > Actinopteri > Cypriniformes > Danionidae > Danionella > Danionella dracula. The sequence goes on from UELW01000013.1 coordinate 54,914, forward strand.
CATCTTCCCCAAGATCGTATCGAGGTTGAAGACCTTAAACCAAAACAAGGAAATCACTTTCGCTCAAATCCCTGCCACATTAAGCTCAACCAATTGATTCATCTCATGTGGGGAGTCCTTTCTCCATCTTTTTCCTCAATACCAGAAATCTTTGTGCAAAAGGCAAGGCCAACACGAACGAGCCGTCTCAAAGTTGACACCATCTAAACTATCTCAGCAGCCTTTTCAAGAAACCTTGCCTTGTTAAAATGCCTAAGATATTCCTTCAGAGTGACCGATATTTCGAGCATTGCACAGACAGAGATCCACCTGTGCTAACCATTCAAGAGGAAAAAAATCTAACGATCCCTAATAAAAATCCCAATATATTCCTAAAATGTTGGGATACTTTTGCCAATATTTGCTTCTATACGCAGAACCCAAAAGGACTTGATTTGTATGTCGACTCATTTCAAGGTTAAAGACCTTAAACTAAAACAATATCATCACTTTGATCATAACATGGCAGAGATTTTAACAAACCACTTGAAGAGGGAACGCTGTTTAACATAGTACCAACATGGTACCCATTTGGGGGTCTCTATCTCCATCTTTTTCCTCAATACCCAGAAATCATTGCGCAAAAGTGATGGAACTCAAAATGAGACGACTTGGTCAGAACAAACTTGTAGTCCCTAAGTAGACACCATCTAAACAATCTCAACAGCTTTTTCAAGGAAACCTTGCCTTCCCTTGATTAATGCAATCGAGACTCAAGGTTGCAAGTTAAAACGATCTGATTGCAAAATCGTCTTCCCTAAAAAACATCTAAATCTGAAGAAATTCCTACATTTTTGGCATACATTTGTAAATGTTCTCTTTTATACCCAGAACCCAAAAGACTTAATATGTACACCATATCATATCAAGTTTAAAGGCTTTTTGTTCAAACCCCTGCAACATTGAGATCAATCCCTTGAAGAGGTCGTCGCGTTTAGCATGGAACCCATTAGGTAGGCTCTTTCTCCAATGTTTTCTCGATACTTTTTTTTACTCGAAATATTTGCGTAATGATAGAACTCAGAATGAGATACCTTAGCCAGAGCAAACAAGTAGCCTTGAAGTAAGTTGACGGTGACTTGACGCATGCCAACCTTTCCTCGTTAAAAACCCAAATCTCTAACCCCTGCTTAACTTGTTTGAGCTGAAGATAAGTCCCAACAGTTCCACAAATACTTCCTAAATCTATCTGGACTAACCAGGTGAGTGGAGAAGAGGGTTAAATCAACTTGTAATAGCTTCAACCTTGACAAAGATCTCCAAAATCTCTCAAAGATGTTGGAGCTAAAGATATTCCTCCATTCTTATCCTAAATCCCAACAATTCCTTCCTTTACCAAGAAAACAAAGAGACGAGATCAGGGTAGTGCACACTGAACTGAACGGAGGATGACCACGTTACAAGGTGACTTGGGACACTTACCAAACTGCTGTGTTAAGATTTTGGTGATTAAGAATTACCAGCGGTTCCCATTACTACCTCTTTCCTCATAACCCCAGCAAAATTAAAGTGACGACCTAGTTAACACATGTTGATTGGTGTCAAGGAGACATTACAAAAAACAACAGATCCTGATAAAGACGCTTAAAGTCCATTTCCTCTACTAAAAGAAAACAAAAAGGTACTCAAGAAGATCATGGGAGAGCACATCGACTACGACCCAAGCTGAAGACGTTACACAAAGATGACGAATACTTGATGTTGAATCAACCATGAGGAATTCTTCCCCTTTGAGGCCGCCTCCATTCTTCAAAATTTCTCCTACATTCTATACACTCAGAGCGCCAACTTGGTTAGCTTGGTAGGAAGACTTGGTAAGAAGACTTGGTTAGCTCGCTTCCAAGCTTTAACAATTTTCTCAGCCTTCTACCAAAGCTTGCCCTTATTGAAGATAAATCTTCCACCAATTTTGTGACCTCGATTTCTCAATTTCCCATGTAAGGACTGAAAGTTCTCTAAGTTGAGGTTGCAACCGTTAAAAGAAGATGATTCCCAACATTTTCTCCCCCCCCAAAATGTTACCCACAAAACCTTTGATTAGAGTTGGATCCCAATAAAATACTTTGCAATTGTTCCACCATATTGTCTGGAAGTATCCCGATTCGCTTCCTCTAAAGTCCCACACTACAGGTAAACAAGGTTGTAAAGGGATCGATCATCCAGACATCTACATGTTGGCCGTTATTTCCTCCTCGTCTTTGTTCATGCAGCCTCGGAAAGCGACAGATAGTTTTTAAGTGAGCTATTCCTGTAATGTTTTTCAGGGCAGTGAGGGAAGGTCGGTCCTCGCGTGTGAAGCGGTTCATCTTGACCTTGTACCGTTAACATTGTAGTAGAAGAAAGGTGGGAAGCATGCCCCAGAGATTAACTAGCTTCAGGAGATTCCTCAAGTTGTTTCCATTCCTTGCTACCCAAAATCTCCAAAAAAGCAAAACAAGACTTGTTTGACTCACTCCAAAGCCCCACTGTGGTTTGAGGATCAATGTTGGAGTCAACCACCGACGACCTTTTGATAAAACCTAGAGTGTTGATTTTGCTCAATGAAAGTCTTCCCAACCCAACGAAATTCACCTTGTTTGGAGAAACCCCTTCAGTGTTGGGATAGCCACAGCATCCCGGTTTTCTCGCTGTCCCAGACCGAAATGGCATCTTTCGTAGGTGGCGTTTCGCTTTAGCTTTTCTGTACCTGAAGGGGGCGTGTGGTCAATGGGATGATGAGTCCAGCAGTCGCACCTCCTCTTCGCTCTCCTGTTCTTGGTGGTTTGAGGAAGAGGAGGGCGCTAGTTGAACATTATGGACTCTGGGTCTTGGTTGGCCATCTGCGCCATATGTCGTAGGATATCTTTTTTTGTGATAATGCCAAGGAGGCGTCTGTGGAGAAAGAGAGAGACAGAAAGAACAGGAATATTTCACTACAGCATCTTGAGAAGGTTTAAAAAAAAAGGGATTATTTTGATCGTCTGTCGCCAAATTTTGATGCAGGTTGAATCCCCCACATTTAGCTTTCTGGGGGGGATTTTGGTTCAAGTTTGATCAAGTTTGATCCAGTGAGATAGTTGTGGCTACTATATCTGCTCAGAACTTTGTAAATTTGGCAACAGAGACTCTCTGGGTGTAGATGGACAGAGAAGGTGGTGGTGGTGATCATAATCCTGTGATTCGTGTTATCAGGTGAAGGAAACTCTAGGTTATTTCTACAGATCGACAGTGAGAGAAGCAAGAGTACGTGTGAACAGAGTGAGCGTGTGAACATCAGCCCCATCACAATCAGCCTTTCAACAAGTTTTCCAACATAGACCCAAGAGCGGACGTCAATTGGAAAGAATTGCGGCATCTCTTAAATGCAGATTTTTACTGAAAATACGCTCTTGGTTTAATTGTCGGAAAAGGTGAATCAAGCGGGATGAGATTCGGCACCACAGAAAAGAGGAGAGAACCTGAGCCTGGAAAATGGAAGAGGAACATGAAACGCTTGTGAAATGTTTTCAAACATGACGACGGATTCTTCTAGGACACGAGTGGAGGTCCCACAAACGCTTACATTGAACGATCTAAGTTAAACTTGTCTCTAATGGAAAGCATGAACTCTGTTCAACAGAAGGTTGCAAAAATCACTGCAATTCCTTGTGTTTTTTAGCCTAACAACATTTAGAAGTGGGTAAAGACTGCTCCGCAAAACAATTGAGGTCTTTGACAACTTTTTGTGAGTGGTGGCGATGACTTTCAAAACATAAATCCAAATCATTGTTCATTGTGCTACTTGTACCAAAGCAAACGTGCGGCCATAAGCAAATACGATCTAAATAAAGTCAAGAGATTAGTTTGTTCTGGTGATTTCACACGCCAACATTAAACAGTGTTTAAGGCACATCGAGGTCTTTTAGTGTTACGCCTCCTCCTGGTGGACAAACTGTGGAGTTTTCATTTTCACCAAACAACTTTGGTAACACACGCGACTGAGTTTGGTGGAGATTACTCAAAACGATTACCCAAAACCACACTCCTGAAACTTCTTGTCGACTTTGTATCTCAATTTGTTTTCGTGTTAAAGCGTCCTAATGGTCAAATAACACCATTTCTCTCTGAGGGTAAAGAAAAAACGTTCGCTTACACACTTGCACCAAGTTGCTGGTGCTGCCTAGTTGTGCCTACTGATATTTTATTTACAAAGGCTACACCATATCCAATATCGGGCAGTTTTTGGCAAAAGTATCATCCGAAATAGTTTTGGTGTTACAGCACCTCCCAGTGACGAAACACTGTCATTTTTCATTTAGGGTGAAAAAAATACTTCATACACGTTTACGTGAAGTTTGTTGGTGATTACTTGTGTTTAAAATGTATCTACATTTTTCATTTCATTCGTTTTGTTTAACACTTTTTGGCTACAGCACCATCTAGTGTAAAGCTGCTGCCATACAGCACCACCTAGTGTTTAAATGCTATTATTTTTCAACTAAAGAAATCAACGGATGTTAATCAAAACTGATGTAGCATTCAAAACATATTGTTTCATTAAAACTCATTATGTCCAAATGAACACTTCTGACAGCTCTTTATGAAGAGAAATCAGAGTATGTTTATGTCTTACAACGATCTGTTTATTAATTAAAGAAATCCAAGTTTGGTAGCTATGACAAGTTCAAAACGTATCGCCAGTTCCTTAAATAAAGCCATCATCAAGCATTGCGCTTGGCACTTCTTGTTGAGCTATCCTCCAAATCTGTTTGAGTCACAGCACCACCTAGTGTTCAAAAGTTGAAGATTTCATGTAAAGAAATAAACGGTCTGTGCACACAACGTTTGGCAGCATTCGTGGCAGTCTTAACTTATTTCCAAGTGACTTAAACGTATTTAAAACAGGGCAGTTTTTGTCAAACAAATTAGGATGTTAGCCTGAGTGCTACAGCACCACCTGGTGGTTAAACGCACTTATTCTTCAACCAAAGCAGTTCTTCAAGTGCGTGTTAAGTCAATAAGTGCTTGCTTTCAAAACTTAGTTAGTCTCAAGAAGTGGCCCGTAATAATTTTGGTGCAGCCACTTTTAATAACATTGTAAGTCTTTTTAGCACCAGCTAGTGTTAAAATCATATTTTTAAAGTAAAGAAAATCAACCTGTGTACATTTGGCACCACTGACATTTTCCCCAATGGAGGCTACGAGTGAACTTAACACCAGGCAGTTTTTTGGCGAACTCTCATGACAGTTTATTTGCTCCACAGCGCCACCTAGAGGTCAAACTATAGCGTTTTTATTTCACTTCAGCAATTAGAAACTAATAAAACACCTAACCCTAGCTAGCACAAGCGGTTCCATTAGCAGCTAACCTGTTTCCAAAACAATTACATCTTCTACTTGTTCCTCGCTGGGACAAATTCGAGTTCTCGATAAATGATGCTGAAGATCAAAAGAAAGGAACACAATTTCAAAGATCAAACCTCAAGCGAAATCAAGAAGGTCTCAGGTTTAGGGGACACTCATCTAGCACACTACACTAGAGGGTCACACTCATCACATCAGCGTGGTGAAACACAGCGTCCCATCGTGGTTCTCCACCGCGGTACAGATCAAGTCGACTCCATAACTTTCCAACCAAATATTTCAGGCCTCCGCTAAAGCGACGGAGACTGCTCTGCCGTCTGACCATCCCCACACGGTTTATCTCCAAAACAAGTCGAGTCGATGTGCACGCGGCGGTGGAGGAACCGCTCTCAGGACCAGAGAGGGGAACAGATTTGTTGTCAGAGTGAGAGAATCATCCTCTACACAGTGCACACAGCAGGTACTCGCCGGCGGGTCTCTGCGCAGAGCTGCGCGAGGGGTCAGATGCCGTCCATCTGGAGCCCGAGTCAGGAAAATAAGAGAGAGATATCTCAGACGTGTTCTGAAGGTGTTCTGAGGTCTCCAGGAGGGAGGGAGTGAGGGAGAGGGGCCTGTTTAAACTAAAACACCACCAATGCGTCCAAAATGGCGGCCGTTTTTGGGGACGACTATTATACAGTGTTGTAATGTAACAAATTAATAATACTTGGTTACAGTATTAGACGACTTTGTCCTTTACTTGAGTACTTATTAGGCATGCACCGGAATGAAAATTCTTGGCTGAAACGGAAAACCGAAAAAGAGAAAACCAAGGCCAAAATTGAAAGAAATTTTGCCAATTGTTGGTACCATTGTATTTATGGCTACGACTGTACTAACCTTACTCAAATCAGGGCACTGCAATTGCATAAATTCATAATGAAGTTTTAAAGAATAAATCAATTACAAATGATTAACAGAAAAATATTTGTAAATTTGTAAAAATAAAACTAAATTCACACTTCAATGTTTAACTTTAACGCACTCGTGCGTACACTCAATAATAATGTGCAGGCCTTCTCCCTCTCCGTCTCTCTGCAGGTTCTCTGCGTTCTGGATTATTTCTCGTGCGCGCTGCTTTATTTACGCATACAAGTAATGATCTTTATAATGCGGTTTAAGTAGTCACTTAGTTAAGGATCGGAATAGATCTCAGAGAAACGTGGGCTGACAGACTCTAAGAGTAAACTTTTCATTGCTTAAGAGATGCTTTAGCGCTGCGATTAAAGGAGTAACATCCGCTACAGACGCATCAGAGGAGCTCTGGAGTTAGCTGCTCAAATCGGGCAATAAGAGACAGTGTTCTCTATTAGAGTCGCTGGTGTGCAGTGAATATCGCGAGGAGCTCGTGATCTGCGCTATCTGCAGCTAAAACTCGCTTTTGCACAAAGAGGCTTTGCAGCATGTAATAAGTGCTGCTCCACCGCGTGATGCTCCACCTGGAACCGTTGCTTCCGACAAGCGTGTGCAGGCTGTGATTGCGTCATCAGTGTTTCGGCGTGTTGTTTCGATGAAAAAAACTCTTTCGGTCGAAAATCGAAAATGCACTTTTGGCCCATTTTTGGCAGAAAATTTTCCGTGGCTGAATATTCAGTGCATCCCTAGTATTTATGCTACTTTTACTTCGCTATATTTTGGTAACGAAAATGTATTGTTTAACTCCGCTACATTTCGCAGAGGTTGTTCCGTACTTTTACAAAGAGGAAATAATGAAAGCGCTGGGATAAACAAAAACAAAGCCGCATGCGAGCTTTGCTCACTTCAAGCCTCATTTTAACAAATCCGCACGCTGGTTCGCTTGCGCATACCTAAACCGTAACCGCAACATGAAACGACGAAGAACCTGCTTCTAATGAACACTCGTGGAACAGGTGATGGTTTTTCTTGTCAATAAAAAAAATCTTACATGTTAATATGAACTTCCGTTCACATATACTTTTACTCTGGCACTTCTGTACGTCTTTATACATAAAAATACTCTCATACTTAAGTATAAAAATTATAGGATTCCTTCATACTTTACGCGAGAAGTAATTCTCCAGGAAAGAAAATTTCCCCGCGGAAACCTTGAGGAACATCGAGTACTTAATCAGCGTGAACGCAAGAGCTTACTTTAATCGCCGACAGAAAGATATGAGTTCTTCTTTTCAGAGTTCTCGATTTTCAAGGTTGTGCTTTTCGTTTTAATTTAATTGCAACCATGTGCATGAAGAAACGAGTGTTCTGATTAAGGACCCAAGCACACGCGTGTTAGATGAAAATGCATGCACAGAGGCTACTTCAGTTGTGCGTAATCTGCAAATTTTTTTGAGAAGGACCTGTTTATTCTTAAACGCTTAAATTCTTTTCTATGCAATTTAGTTCAAGATAAAAGCACGCCGTTTTGGACGCAGCAGAATTGCTACACGGCTAAAGGGATGCTAAACCCTGGAGCAGGAGCGCTAACTGTAGAACATGATCACACCTGAGAGGGAGAGTTCACCAAAATACAACAAAAAAAAGTTTTGGTTCCCCCGAAAACCCCCTGAAAGATGAGACAGCCACCAGAGAAGCACCGAACCACTTTGGTGAGCTCCCCCTCGAACTGCAACGCTCCGCTAGCTTTTTCACTCAGGTTTCATGTAAGAGACGGAGTCTAAGAGGAAGTGGGTGGGGCTTGTGAGTGAGTGGGCGGGGCTAATCACCAAGGGCTCCGCGTGCTGCTTGAGCTCTTCCAGATGCTCTAAAATATTCTTCTTAGTGATGATGCCCAAAACAATCCTGCAACACACACCGAGCCGAGCGTCACTCAGCAACGAAAAACAAAACAAAAACAAACACAACAGAAATGTATATGATCGTTAACAGAAAACAGGAAGTGACCTCAGAGAGACGCCTCTCCGGTGGAAGTTACCTGGAAACGCGATCCTCTCGTCCTAGCTAGCGTCGACTAGCTAGCGTTATTCTGTAACTCAAGGTGGAAATCGGTCGAAAGGTGGATGCTGATTGGCTGATAACTTAAGGAATACATCTTGAGTGGACTGAAAACAGGGAACTTTAAGAACTGCCAAACATGGCAAAAATATCAATAAATATTCAATGCTAAAAAAAAAAAAAAATTAGGGCTGGGCGATTCCGTCAAACACGAAGCTAACTCAACCTTGAGAATGATCACAATAAAACATCGGTTTTTCTTGCATACGTTTATGATACACAAATCCACGCAAGATACTCCAAAATAAATCAGGATTCACAAATAAATAAGATACATTTATGAATTAAAACAAGAGTTGGAAAGAGTACTGAAAGTTTGTGCTCAATGATAAGTACTGTTGCATTGCTAAAATTATTCTCAGTTACAAGTAAAAGTACTGGAGTCTAAAGTAGTTAGTGGCGATAAAATAAAAGCACAAATTACTCTCCATAAAAAATGACTTCTTCTTTGATGGTGCTTATTAAATTTTACTTATTGGTCTTTATTGAATTATCCATAATAGCTAAATCAGACGAGACCCAAACAATACAACAGTAAAAAGTGTTAACGGAACTGTCACATATGGTTTATAGAATATTCACATAACATCTAAAATTCTGTGAATAAAAATATGTATAAGAATATTTCAAGTCTACTTATAAGTCGGGATAACAAACAGAAATCACAGGGTTTCCGCTCCGTCAGCACGCGGGCCCCGTCCCTCCCGCGGAAGGTGAATGGCTCCGGGCCCTGGGCCCTCGTCCTCCTCCAGCTCTTCATTTCTGCATTACCACAGTCTTTAATCTCAATGTCGATAACGTCATGACAAACTTTTAAGATTCCTTCTGCATGTTATTAAGAATGCAGATTATAGTCTAGAGGGGTCAAATACTTATTATTAACCGTTTAAAAAGCAAATGTTACGGCCTCTTTAAGATTTTCCTGAATATTCACAAAAGTGTACGTCCATTTAATTAAAACGGTTGACAAATCAGGTACTGATGACGATAATACTGGAATGGTGTTAATTTTGTTTTAAACGGACTTGTAAAAAAAGAAGAAGAAAAAAAACTATTCAATCTTGGAACAAACTGAGAAAATGTTTAGCAAAACCGCCCAGCCTGCCGCAGAATGATTATTTACAAACGACCGAGTGATTATTACACACACAAACTGAATCAGGAGAACACATTTATCGACTTATAGAGAAGTATAATAACCGCTGGTCTTGTATAACGATATTCCTCTGCATTGAATTGCTCGAGAACTGCATGTGGAGCTCCTGAGGCTCCCTGATAAAATCGTCCCTAGCTGGTGTGCCTGCAGGGGGCGCAGCACTCACCCGTTGTGCGTGACGAGACACTGGCGCAGCCCCAGCTTGCGGAAAATGTCCACCACGATCTCCATGGGCGTGTGATCGGTGACGGTGAAGGGGCTCATGTCCAGGATGCTCCGCAGCTTGAGCGGCCGCGGGCTGTCGGCCGGCAGCACTGGTGCATGCTGGGTAAAATACACCCGCGAGTTCAGCAGGATGCCCTCCTGCTTGCGACGAGCGTTCTCTGTGGGGCGAGAGAGAAGCGGCATTAAATCCGTGGGATTGGAAGCTTTTTGGTCGCCTTTCACACAATAAAATTATTATTACTATTTAGGTCATGACACGCCCCTGAGACCGCTTCTCTTATGACAACAACCAATCCTACGTCGTTTCGCATAGCATCATATTTTGGAGCATGAAAATGTTGCCACACCCACTGACATGCAACGAGTCACCCGAGACGAGAAATAATGCAAAGTTACAAGAATAGAAACAACACTTTTCTTTAAATCAAAGCAGTTAGTGAAATCGTCTTTTCTCCATCGAACGGCTGAACTTAGGTTCCCATCGAAAGGAAAACAAATGCTTGCTTCTTCCGGAAATCCTGACGAATTCAACCAATCAGATCACGACTTCAGGATACTTGAAGTGTCTGCCATAAAAAGCACCAAAACCATCAAACAAAGTTCTGTGGGTGGAGGCCACGGTCACTGGAGTGGAGCTGGAGTCTGTCATGCAGGTATCTGAAGAACATACTCAGCATCATGGACAGTACGTTACATCCTCAAGTGGCAGCGATACCACACAGAATCTTGTTCAACCATAGACTGAGATTTCCAAAGTTAAAAACTGAACGACACATCATTTATACCCCAACAACACCCATCTAAGTATGGCACCCAGTGTCCATCACCACCACTACTACAGCTAAACAACTTCTGTGCCTGTCTGCAGGTAAGAGGCCCAATAATGACCGAGACAACCACAAAGTGTACAAAACCCATCTCTGACATTAAGCTGCATTGCTGAAGCGAGCGTTCTCCGTGGAGTGAGAGAAGAAGGATTGGAAGCTCAGAAGGAGTCCACATTGACTCGGTTAAGGAGATCGTAGTGGTTACCTTCCCTCTTCCTGCATTCTTCCTCTTCGTGTGATTTTTAGCTGAAATACCTATTTATCTGAGCCTTAGGTAATACGGCCGAGAGTGCCAGTGAGAAGTAACAAACATGTGTTCTCCACCACCTTAACGCCCTTCTTCATGTGCTCATAAGGTGTGAAACGCTGCCCCCTAGTGTCCATCAATACTACAACTAACCAACTTTGACACCACCGTGTGCGGACAAAGGGTGGCGCTGCTATGACTGAAACTCTAAACTCTAAAGATACAGAGGTCCAATCTCTGATTTACTCACTAATAAGCTACTGGACATACAGGTGGAGGTCTTCTATGTAAGATACATAATGTTACCAAATATCACTTGAAACACCATTACGAGCAGTACGGGGGGCTCTCAAGGGACAGTCTTCCACTTAACAAGCTCTTAAGAAAAGTGGTAGCTGTCATTGGATTCTAGGCATCATGGAGAGTGCATCACATCCACCTCACGTAGCAGCGAAACAACAGAGAAGCATGTTCAACTATAGACTGACACTTTCAAAGTAAAAAAACTGACCAACACAGGACATCATTCATACCCTGACAACACCCTTCTACATATGCTTTTTAGGGTGTGAAACGCTGCCACCTAATGTCCACCACCACTGCTACAACTAACCAACTTTGGCCCTCACAGTGATGCTGACAATGTGTGGTGCCCATCTGCCAATAGGTGGCGCTCAAATGTGAAACCCTCAAAATGTACAAACCCCATCTCTGATATTTTTCTGCAATTTTGACAGCCCCGCAGTGGTATTTCCTCCATTTACCTATAGCGATGGTGATGTCCCTGCGCAGGGCGAACCCTACCAACCGCTGGGACTCTTTCGAGACGATGACAGGAAACCCGTTAAAGCTCGTTTGGGCGATAAGCGCTTGCACCTCCGCCAGCGTCATGTCGTCCTGCGTCAGAACCGCCAGCGGACCATCACTGTGGCGAGGACGCATCACTTCCCGAGCCAGAGTTGTGTGGGTGAACTCCTCCTTTGCGTCCAAGAAGGGGTATCCGTTCAGGCGGATGTGTGCTTCGTAGATCCCCTCGCGGCCGAAAGCATCACCCACCCACTTACTGGTCATGACGGCAGCCATGAGAGGAACAATGTACTCCAGTCCACCGGTCAACTCGAAGACGATCACCACTAGAGAGACCGTCATACGAGTCACGCCCCCTAGAGGAGAAAGAGAGAAAACATGGTAAGAGAGTAAGAAAGAGCGAGAGACACCATGCTAACCACTTGAAGACTGAATAATGCAAGACTGCTAGGAAATTAACAAGCTAAACAATGCTGCGTTAGTGTACACACCGAGACAGGCGGCGGCGCCCACCATGGCATAGAGGCCGGGTGTGATGCAGTCTGCACCCACTTCGCACCACTCCCTGAAAACAAACCAATCCCGGTGGAAATAAGCCAGCTGCTCCACAGCAATGCCCACGATTCTTCCGGCAATCGCCCCGATGGCCATACTGGGGATGAAGAGCCCCGACGGCACCTGAGAATAAAGATTTTAAGAGAACGAACCCATAACGGCTGGAGAACCCAAGGAAACTGGCTCTGCGCAGACCTTGAGCCCAAAGGTGAAGATGGTCATGATGATTTTGAAGACAAGCGCCAGGCTGAGCTGCCACATGGCGGAGTACACTCCTGGTGTGGCGGAGCTGGCCTCGGTCCCTGTGCCGTTCATCAGAGAGCGATACTGGCAGAGTTTAGAGGTGGCCAGCGGCCCGCAGTCTGTGAATAGTTCCTTGATCAGCTCACTGGTGTTTTGACGCGTGTACGGGTTCGGGAATGCCACGAGTGCTGTGATTCCTGCCACCGCCATTACCTCCAGCACCGGGTACTTCCCTGAGAGAGACGATGGGCAGGGTAACAAAAAAAACAAGACCCCAGGTGACATATCAGATGAACAATTTAAAAACCCTAATGGATTGGTTGTCAAGGCTGGTGTGGTAGCCTCATTAGGATTGTTAAGGCAATGAAGGAGGCTACCTTCCCTTGGGCTCACTAGCCTCAGCAATGGAACAAAAGGGTCTAGATCACACAATGACTAGACAGAGTCTGGCCTCCCTAAAAAAAAGTCTGAGCTTGGACAGAGCAATATCAACAAGATATAGTCGGACTCACCTCTACCCCTGGCCTAGGCCCTGGAACCTAATTCCTTAGGAAAGATTAGACTTCTGTTTTCTTGAGTTACCCATAGTGAGAGGTACTGAGCTGGACTAGGCTTACCAGACACAGATTAGTAGCCATGTGTTGGAGTTACCCGAGGCATTGCTCATTAAGACAAAGAGGAATAGCCTTCCCTTGGAGTCACAATCCATGGGAAGAGTCACATTAGTACACTGCAACGGGAGTTGAAGAAAAGGGCCTAGATAACCCACCCGAGTTAGGCTTTGGACACATGGATTGTTACTCCCTTAGAGGAAACCAGAGCTTGGAAGGAGGTTGTGTAATACCAGCTGTCTCTTCCCAATGATTGACTACCTTCCCCTTGGGTTCAACATCCATTGAAAGAGTGATGGCTGTTTACTTCAATGTGGAGTAATTAGGAATTCAACAAAGGAATCTACATGACCCAATGATTGCAGAGTCTGGCTTTAGAAACATGGAGCCTTGCCGAGCAAAACCAACGAGATAGTCAAATTCGCCTCTACCCATATCCTTGGCTCTTGAACCCAACCCCTTGGAGTTATTACAGCAAGAGGCACTGAGCTAGAGTAGGCTTCCTAGTTGCCTCACAGCTTAGCATCCATGTGTTCCACCAGTTCAGTGTTAAGGTAGAATCCAGAGCTGGGCGGTACGACCAAAAATTTATATCACAGTGTTTTTAAAATATATAATGGTATCAGTGTTACCCCGGGTTTCAATGCTCTCACTGAAGGCTGCTGTTCACAAATAGCTGACAGAGACACTCATGATTGTAATGAGGTTAGGAAATCAGACTATTGCAGTCAAAATACAGTTTATTGGGCAAGTTTTGCAACGTGGAAAAAAACACAGAAGATCTGAAACTTTTCGTTTTGTGAATAATTTAATAATATTGCTTCAAGTCCAAACAGGTAGTATTTGTTTTTCTTGTAGGCAAGCGTGTCTGAGTTAAGTCAGTCACGTTTTGCAGAGCCTACATTAACCTGCAGACGTGGAAAAGCAAGTAGATCTTCGTTGCCTAATCCAGGACCTGTTTGTGGCGGAGGTGAGGAAGGAAACTGCTCGTGTTGCCTTCTGCGTCTAGCATCACAACTTCAGCCCGACAGCAATTACAAATGACGATTATTTGATCTTTTTAAGCCATCGTATCTAGATTGACATAGCATTCAGAAGAACATCTTCTGAAATAAAAGACAATCTCGTCTTTACCATTCTCTCAGTTGCCTACGCGTATTTAGTTCCACCGCCGGTAAAGTTCCACTGCTCAGTGTGTTGTCTCTGCTTTGTATGCGCACGCCAGTAGAGCGGTTTATGAAAAATGTCCATCTTTTAAAAACCCAAACACCATTATTTGGCATGAAACAGTAAACCGCCCAGCCCTGGTTGAACTCATACGCATCTGTAGCAGACATAACCCTCTCTCTCTCTGCTTTTGATATTGTCCAAACATCAGTGCAAGCCCTTCTGGGTTCTCAGGGGATACTAAAGAGTGCACTAACTGAGAACTGCATTATTGTCCTCAATGTCCATGAGGGTAGTGACAGGTGGATTGGGTGGAATTGCATCCCTAATCTAAACTCAAGGGCATCTTATGATTGAACTTCTGCTCTGCTCATAGGTCTTGAAAAAAACCATGTTCGGTGTCGGTGAGTGCACATGGAGGAGGATGACTGACCAATCTATACAAAGGTCAGAAGAACAGAAGAATAAAAACTCCCATGATCAGCCCAACAATCCGGTCTATTTGAAATAGGTCCCACAGTCCTTGACAACCATTGGAGATTAAATGAATCAACTTCGCATAAATGCTAACCGATGTCATGCCATTAAGAGTCTGAGGCTTACCGAATCTGGTGGACTTGCGGCAACGGCACCAGGCGATGTTGGTCCGAATAAAGAAGGCGCCCCAGAGTCCCCCGAACACCCCGAGCAGGATGAAAGGAAAGAGCTCGAACAGATACCAGGGGGTGTGGTACTCCACGTAGAACAGCACTAGCCGGCTGTTTCCGAACGGATTGATGGATCTCAGAACGAACGCTGCCACCAGAGCGGCGAAGAACGAGCGCCACAGGGTCTTCAGAGGGAAGTAGTAGCTCACCTGAGATGAACAGAGAACGGAGGGGTTTAAATAAAGGGTGGGGACCCCTAGCGTCTAACAGCTGCATCTCCAAAGATACTTAAAAAAAAATGTTCACTACTGTTATCCCGTAAAAAACAAAACCAACCTTAGAATCCATATCTACAGATTCGCACCAGCGCCTCTCACTTAACAGAAACACCACAGACCTAAAGCTTCCACTCGAGCTCTGCTTAAACTGCTTTTGATGATTGTGATTTGAGAGATGAGTGCTCCTCAATTTCGCCAACATGCACTGAAGCATTGTGTGGCTACAAAAAGACCTCGTCTGGGGAGATCGGCTTAAAAATATCTTTTCTTGAAGCAAAATATTCAAGATTTAGGAGAATGAGCGCTCAGCATTAAGGTTCAGAAAAGAGTGTGTGTGTTTGTGTGTATAGTCAAGATGGTCTTAATTATCCTGATGTAATCTTCTACTGCTCTTTTGCCGTCAGAGGTCCCACAGGGCTCTATTCTTGGCCCGTTTTTTAATTCTATAAATCTTTAGCAATAAGGTTTCACTCTAGAGAAACAAACTTTAGCAACTTCATGTAGCGGATCTGCGATTGCACCTACCCAAGCAGCCACAGTTCACAAATCCCTCCAAATAAACGCTGAAGGGAAAATGGTATATTTATTGAAATGCACGGTATAATTAACTGATTGTAAGAATTAAGGAAAAGATTGTCACATTTGAATCGTCAGGGTTAGGACTAGATAGCAGGGGGCCAAGGATTGAACCTTGAGGTACCTCGAAGTCACCTCCAATACTCTTAAAGACTTCTGCAGCTGTGATTAAAAATATTGAAGTTATTTTTCTCTGGAGATGATAGAAAAGCATTCTGACCTCCTCGAGACTGAACAAGACTCCTCCGATCGGAGCCCCGAACGCCACGGAGACCCCCGCAGCCGAGGCCGCAGACAAGACCTGCAAGAGAAACCATCAGACATCTTCACGATCCCCTTTTCTCACAAGATTCAAAGACGAGCCACCAATCCTTCCTGCTTTTTCTTCGACTAATCACTTTTGAATGAAGCCTAAACTCATTTGTCTTGTTTACTCAGAAGAGGAATTGTCCATGAGCTCATAGAACATGAGAATCATCTGGATTAGCAGTCAATCCAGAACGTTCTTTTCAGGACACCAATCAATCACTTTGCCTCGCTGCTTATTTTGATTGTGAAGGTTGCTTGAGCAAACACGCACCTCTCGCTTCTTGGCCTCGTTCTTGCTGTACTTGGGGAAGAGGTAGGAGAAGATGTTCCCGCAGCAGCAGGCCACATGCACCAGAGGGCCCTCTTTCCCCAGGCTGAGCCCGGAGGAGACGGCCAGGACCAGCGTGATGGTCTTGATCATCAGCGTCCACTTCCCCAGGTAGCCCCGGATGATGAAGCCGCTCAGGATGGTCTTGATCTGCGGAGGGAGAACCAGACCAGACCAGGACTCAGAACCTGAAGAAGCTGACCTGGGTTCTCCTAAACTCTCAGATCTGGTGTTCACGGCAAAAAGGGAGAGATAGCAACCGCAAACATTTCTCCAGTGCACTAAAAACTTGGGTTGAGTTCAACAAAACATAAAGATAATACAATAAATTACATAAACACAAAATGCAAATAAAGTAATAAAAATATAGCGTTTAAATAAATAAATAAAGTAAATAAATAAATAAGTTAAAAAGTTAACAAAACATGCTAAAATATCTACATAAAAACTAAACGTAGAAAATAAATAAATTAAATATATTTAATTGTAAAAAAAAAAAAAATATTTGAAATACACACATTTTGCACAATTTAAATGAAAATAAAGTAATCACAAGTAAAAATGTATTTAAATAAAATGAAATCGTTTAAAAAAAATTCCATCAGAAAATGAAGAGATAATGACATTGAATAAAATGAAACGCATATTATTAGAAACTAAAATAAATTATTAATAAAAATAAAATGAATTCAGTAACCTGTTTACCTTTGTTTGTTTAAATAAAAAGAATAAATTCTATTTAATAATCACCATTAAGATACAAAAATATTTATCTACAAAGAAATAAACATTAGATACACATATTTTTTTACTAATTTAAGTATACATTTAAAAATAAAATTAAACCCATTGATTCTAATAAAATGTTTAAAAATGAAATTGTTATAAAATGGATTAAACTACACAGAAAACATTAAAGAAAAAAAAACTAGAACATCAATGAACAAAAAAAAACTAATTAAAATAAAATGTAATTAATTCTAACAACTTACAAACAAACAACAAAAACAATTTCACACTCAAAAATAAAGTAAAAATACACAAAATAAAGGAACTAAGATAATGATAATTATCTTATAATTAATGCAATTTCCGAACAACTATTTAAAAAAAAAATCAAATGAAAAAAATGGTTTGGATACAACGACCTGTTATATAAAAAAATAAATAAAGGGAAATAGAAGGTACTTAAACGCGTCAAAAATAGATTGCAAAAAAAAAAAGTAAATCGCATAATAATATCAATTAATTGCCTTTTATTCAGTTAACTTTGATTAGGACGGTTACAGTGATGCAACTAAAATAGTTGTTCTGCTGTTTTCAGAATTCTGTGAAGCGCTTCGAAGCTCTTTCTAGGAATCCCAGAATCTAAACCGCCTCTGCTGGAGCCGGTCTCCACGCGCCAGGACCCCAGCAGAACCCGCTGCTCTGGTCTGAAGAAGCGAGAGCTCGAGTAGAACCAGGTGTACCTCAGGGATCCCGGAGCCGCAGGCGTACGGAGCAAACACCTTCACCAGAGCCACGGCCAGGAACGCAAACAACAGCGCCCAGAACGTGAACATGAAGTAGTTCATGATGTACGACCCGGGGCCCTGCGGAGAGAGAGAGAGAGAGAGAGAGAGAGAGAGCGAGTCGATGAGGATAGACGAGGAGGAGCAGGGGGGGTATAGCAATCGTAGATAGGGGGGGGGTTGGGGGTGTGGTTGTTGTTATTTTGGGGGTTGGAGGCGAGAGATAGAGATAGATAGAGTGTGGTTTGGTTTTATCTACCGTGAGAGACGCGATCATAGTGTGTTTTTGTCTCCCCCTCGATAGAATGGAGAGATAGGTGAGAATGATACAATATTAATTGATTCAAACAGCAAGGTTCTGTGGGGGTTTTCCCAGTTAATAATTGATGTATATTGACTCGACAACAAAAATGTAATGTAGTGCTTAAAAATGTTTAATGTACACTACGGTTTGGGACGCCATAATTCTCTTTTCGCTCCCCAAAGAAAGTGTTGATAGCGCGGATTGGAACGCTTTAACTCGCCAAAGGTCAGCAGGATGTCTCTGTGAGTATCCAGTGGAAAACATTCACCCAGAAAGGTCTCGAAGCAGAAACCTTCTGCAGCACCGAAGCTACAAACTAATTAAAGCAAACCTATTTGGCTCGTGATCCTTCTTTACAGACCACATGTCGGAGTCAATGCAAATGTATTTATGTAAGGCTCCCGGGAGGACATTTAATTACTATTGAAACCGGCCGCAGACCGCGTGCCAGTGTTTCGCATGCACTACATTACCCACAATGCAAAAGTAGGCTGCAAACTCAAGAATACATCTGATTAGATTTAACTGGTTGCCTACCAATTGTCCCTTAATTATATTTCGCTTGTGTAGCGAACCAATACGAGCAAAAATTAAATAGATATTGTGTTTCCAAACATGACAGGAAGTACAAAAAAAAGCCACTTTTGCTTTTTTTGGCAAAATCTTCCCACAGATTTTATCTGAACTTTTATCTGGAAATCCATCAATGTCTTGGTAAGGCGTGTGCAGTGTTAAATTGTGAATGGCTATGATAAAGGACATGGCTTTGTTTGTGCGTAACTGATCTCAAACGTCTCATTCTCTTCATTGTCCAAGTCCGAACATTACATTACGATGCACTTATTTTTAAACTAAAGTAGTGATTGGATAGAGCAGCACAATAATGAATTTTCAGTCTATAACACATTCAAATTCCTTTATACTTTAATCTTGATGTTAAGGAACTTATTTTGTTCAGGAATTTAACTTTTTTGCTCTTTCATTGTTGAAAGTGTTTTCCTTTGAAATGACCGACAAAGCCATGAGAAAATATAGCTTTCTTTGTTCATTGTTTAATCATTAAATAATACGCACAATAATATTAAGCCTTGGTTAATCGTGAACCAGTTCAACACTCGACTCGAAGCCAATTTGTGTTTTTGCCTTCATGTCCCTGTTGCAGATTTGTCACTTTAAATGAAGAAAAATCCTTCGAAAAATTGATGGCTTGAGAACCGCTGCTTTCTCGTCACCATCAAATGTTACCCACATGATCAGTTTAGTCCTGCACACACACTCAAGCCTTTCGTTCCCAAATATTAAAAACCGTTCTCAAGGAGACGCCACATGTTACCGCTGTTCTGGGATCGGCGAGTGAGTCTGAAAGGCTGAGGACTGCTGAACGACAGTGAAAGCCAACGCGGTCCTGTTTCACTGCCACAGAGCCTCAGAGCGAGGGTTCTGCGTTCCAGACGCTCGCAGCATCATCAATAATGAACACAACACAACACACACCTCAAACAAACACACATGCTGACAATAAAGCCTGAGAGTCGGTCTGCGATAGCAGATTTTTGGGGCAAAAACTGACCGCGTAACTGTTATTTCCTAAATGTATTGCGTGTGAACACAATGCATCCCTGAAGTATCAATGTGACTCACAAACAATGGTTAAACAATGAATTTCTTGGTGTGGCTTTGTTATCAGTGTCAAATAATAGCAAGATTGAGATGGAAGAGACAAGAATCACAGAATATGGGCGTGATAACAGTCGGAGGGACTGATTTCAACTTTACTTCATTCTGAACTTCTAAAGCAGTCCTGTTTTGATTCCATTGGAGTCTGTGTGAAAAAAAAAACCCAGTTTGAGCGCAACTCCATGATGTAAACTATGAATAAGTGTGTTGTGACTGCTCAGACTGAAGATGAAAGATGAACTAAAATGTCTGTTATGACTCTAGACTCCACATTCAATTAAAGTCATCTTTGATTGAGAACTCCAGTAGGTTACTCGTTCAGATTTGTTTGATGACTAATAATCTCATCTCACCGCTTTGCTGTTATTCAATCTGAGAGTGATTGCAACATCAACAGATTCCCTCAAATTCCCTCAATGGAAGCCTGTGATTGATGCTCCTGAAGGTTAAAGGACAGGTGTACCTGGAGAAGCGTCTCCGTCCAGCAGGTTGTCGTCTTCAGTGCTGTGGAAGTCCATGTTGACGCCTGCGCCATCGAGCAGCTCCTCGTCGCTGCTGGCGCTGGTGATGCTGTTATAACTGCTCCGACCCAGAGCTCTGCTGAAGAGCTGCTCACACTCCATCTAACAGCACAGCAGCCTGCCAAAACAGTTACACAGTTACTTTCTTCAAAATTAGCCCCAGCAACAGAGTCACAATAGCATCACCATCAGCATCAATATTAATTACCATCACCACAATACCAGAATCACCAGCAGCAGCATCTTGACTAATCACAATCACCATCAGAATCACCAGAAACATCCTCAGCACTAATCACAATAAGCCATAGCAACAGAATCATAGACAGTATAACTATCAATCAATCAATCGATCAATCAATGAATAAAGTTTTTATTTAGCAGCAGAGCCACTATTCTGACATGAACCAGCTAATATCCATCACCAGCGGATAGTTCCTGATACAAAGAGCCTCTTGTTTCTGAGTTTCTGAGTGTCCCGTAAATAGGTCTTCTCTCATCATCCTAGGCTCGAGCTAAACCAGGCTCATTGACACCAAACTCTGGACAGAGGGGGCAGGAAGCCGCTGGGCCGAGGGGGCAGGAAGCCGCTGGGCCGAGGGGGCAGGAAGCCGCTGGACCGAGGGGGCAGGAAGCCGCTGGACCGAGGGGGCAGGAAGCCGCTGGACCGAGGGGGCAGGAAGCCGCTGGACAGAGGGGGCAGGAAGCCGCTGGACCGAGGGGGCAGGAAGCCGCTGGACAGAGGGGGCAGGAAGCCGCTGGACAGAGGGGGCAGGAAGCCGCTGGACCGAGGGGGCAGGAAGCCGCTGGACCGAGGGGGCAGGAAGCCGCTGGACCGAGGGGGCAGGAAGCCGCTGGACCGAGGGGGCAGGAAGCCGCTGGGCCGAGGGGGCAGGAAGCCGCTGGGCCGAGGGGGCAGGAAGCCGCTGAACCGAGGGGGCAGGAAGCCGCTGAACCGAGGGGGCAGGAAGCCGCTGAACCGAGGGGGCAGGAAGCCGCTGAACCGAGGGGGCAGGAAGCCGCTGAACCGAGGGGGCAGGAAGCCGCTGAACCGAGGGGGCAGGAAGCCGCTGAACCGAGGGGGCAGGAAGCCGCTGGACCGAGGGGGCAGGAAGCCGCTGGACCGAGGGGGCAGGAAGTCGCTGAACCGAGGGGCCAGATAAACTTGCCTTGCCTAAACTGGACTTGGGTTGTTGCTAAGGGATTCTGGTTGGTTGCTAGGTTGTTCCGGGAATGTTCCAAAAGATAAAGTTACTATAACATTTAACTCAGACGCTTTTAATCGTTATTGAACTGTGACAAACAACTTTAAATTAAACTTTTAATTAGCCTATTAAATTAAACTTAGATCTGAATTTAACCCAAACTGATTTTTGGTGGCTTGCTAAGCTTGTTTCACGGGTGAGCTCCACAGAGGGCTGTAGCTTAGATGTTTATAGAAATACACATTAATAATCTGGTAACACCAGTGTGCATAGATAACAATGTCTAGCACACATGCTAGAGTGTTGCTAAGGTGTGCTAGCTGGTTGCTAGGGTGTAACCCGTAGACAGGAAGTTGTGAGTTTAGCCTATTAAAAAATATGTAGGTGATTTAAACAGCGTTTCCTTCGATAAATAAACCCTAACTACACGTGAACTACGTGTGAAGTCGTTTCAAGGGTGAGACGGGGTTTGGGGTGAAACCCTAATTTAACAAATTTAATATTTCTCTCTCTTCTGTAAGTCGCTTTGGACAAAAGCGTCTGCCAAATGCATAAACGAAACGTAAAAACAATATTTATAATGAGAACTAACCCTAAATAATGAAGTGCACATCTGTCAAACACGCACGCGCATCTGTAGCTCACTGAGCCCAGGACTAACACCGAAACCGCCCAGAAATCCTCTGAAAGAACACACCGGCGCGTTGCTGCTCGAACCCGAGTGTTTTATAGCTAGAAATACCCCGAGGAGCGCTGCAGCATCTGACAGGTGAGCCCCGAGAGAACCGAGATGCTGCGGAGCGCGGACGCGCTTCTCTCACCTCCGCGATGCCTCGAACCGAGCAGGGAACACGCCGATCATCCCTCGCGCCACACATCGACACCGAACCCCATTTTGGTCTCAAAACACGATATTTCTGACCCGCCGATGCTTATTTTGGCCCATTCCTGTCTCCGCGATGACGTAGACTTCCGGTGTCTCCTCCATCATCAGGAGGAGCGAGAGCGCCGCTCGACTTAAACGCCATTAAACGCTCTGCAGCGGGAGAGCGGACCGCGAGAGCTCCGTTTTAACTCCTTTCATTCGTTTCTTTTGGAGTTGATTAAATCTGGACAGCTTCCGGCATCTAATCATGAAATCCGTGGGATCTAAGGGGACTGCTGGAGAGCAGGGAGCTGTCCTCGATCACTCAGCGCCAGCTGTTAGCACACTTCTTAAAAACCCAGATCTAAGGTTCTGTTGAACCCGTTCAGACCTGATTTATTTTCTAGGTCTGGAGAGATAAATCACTTTTGTCTCATGAGTTATTATTCATTTATTAACTACGACGTCAAACTCTATTTTTTTAAAGATCTGAAATATATGGAAGTGTCAGAAAATAACAAAGGTGTTTTAAAAATGAGCTAGCAAAACTTAAACAGGGGTATATCTATATGAATACATAAGCAAAAGTATTATTATACAAGTTTTTCTTAATTCATTTTACATTTTAAACCCATCTGATTAGATGACATTGTCTTGCTCTTGACTTTGTATGTGTGTTGGTCCTGACATTGTCTTGTTTTGGTTGTTTCTGTGTTGGTCTCCACCTTGTCTTGCTTTCGACTCTTTGTTTTTCTTTGTCCTCACCTTGTCTTGCTCTTAACTATATTTTTTTCTCTTGCTCTTGACCCTCTTAGTTTTTCTTTGTCCTCATCTTGTCCTGCTTTTAACTCTTTGTTTTATTATGTCTTGGTCTCTACCTTGCCTTGCTCTTAACTCTTTTTTTTGTCTTGTTCCCCACCTTGTCTTGCTCTCTACTCTTTTTGTTTATCCTTGTCCTCACCTTGTCCTGCTCTTAACTCTTTGTTTTATTATGTCTTGGTCTCCACCTTGTCTTGCTCTCGAATACATTGCTTGGACCAAGTCTTGCCTTGCTCTTGACTCTTTTCTATCGCTTCTTGGTCTCCACCTTCATTTGCTCTTGACTCATTTTGTTCTATAACTTGTAATAGACTTGCTTTGTCTTCTATCTTGTCTCGTTTTAATTTTGCTATGAACAACAATATATTTTCCAGGTAATAATTGCAATTCTTGTAAAACTAGATCTCTCTGAGCAGCACAAAGTAAAAAGTGCACTTCTTGACTCCTTTAATATGCAGTAAAACCAGCAAGGAAAGCATCGATTGTAGAGTCAAACATCACTCCTCCTGATTTTATTGAGTCATGAGCTCGTGTGGGATGACCTCACACGTATCCAGCAGCCCAAATATCACTTAGCTGTGAAAGGAAATCTCTGGAAATTTCCGAACCTCGTTATCTTCATGCTAACGTCCCGTTTGCCTGCTGCAGTGCATTGTGGGATGGATCCGGTTCAGTCGAGGCTAGAGTAAAACTCCTGCTCTCTGCGGTGCTGGAACACGGGCATCTCGCTCCGAACCTCACCGAGCCTCTTCAGGTCGATCTGCAGCAGCCTCAGGGCCACCTCTGCGGGGCCGCAGTCGCCCATCAGCTCCCCCCAGGGGTTGACGGCCAGAGCGTGCCCGAACGACGCCCGGCGCGGGTGGTGATGGCCGACCTGCGCCGCCGCCAGAACGAAGCACTGCGTCTCGATGGCTCGCGCTCGCAGGAGAACCTGAGGAGGAACAAGACCTCTCCAATAAAACAAGGAGTTCAGTCAAGGATCCAGCAAGAACAAAAATATTTTGTGGGTTTATTTACACCATTAGTTCTCTATTTTGTTTTGCTCTCGATTGTTTTTGTCCTGTTTTCCGGCCTGGTCTTGCCTTCAACCAACTTTTCAAATCAACTTTTCTGACTTGTCATGCTCTCATCTGTTTTGGATTTGTCTTGACCCTACCCTGGTCTTGCTCTAGACTGTTTTCTGTCTCGTCTTAGTCTCGATCTTGTCTTTTTTCAAAACCTTGTCTTGCTCTCAACTCTTTGTTTTCTGACTTGTATTTGTCTCAACCTCATCTTGCTCTCAACTCTGTTTTCTGACTTGTCTTGCTTTCAACCGTGTCTTGCTCTTGACTCTCTGTTTTTGCTTTGGTCCCAGCCTTGTCATGCAACTGACTCAGTTTTCTGTCTCATGTGGTCCCACTTCTGATCTGTCCTTGACTTGCTTTGTACTCTATCTTGCCTCTTTGTTTACTATCTTGGTTCTCTCACTCTTTTGTCTTGGTCTTGACTTTGTCTGGCTCTCAATTTTTTGGGTTCTCCAGCTTGTCTTAATCCCTTTATTCTCAGATCTTGCACTGATCCCAGCCTTGACCTGGTGTTTTATCATTGAGTTTTGTCTTGTATTTGTCTGTGTCATGTCGTGCTATTGACTCTTTGTTTTCCATCTTGTCTTGATCTCATTTTTGGTCTGATCTTGATCTCTTACCCAAAGTCTTTTCTTGCTTTCAACTCTCTTTATCTCATCTCGCATTCCCATTGGTCCTTTCCTGGTTTTGACATCTTTTAGTCTCTGTCCTGTCTTTGACTATCTATGGCTTCCCCTTCTCCTTAATGGCTTACTTTGTGTTATATCTTGTATTTGACTATGTCTTGTCTTGCAGTTGATGCTTTGTTTTCCATCTTGTCTTGGTCTCTGCCGTGTCTTTCCTTAGTTTTGATCTCATCTTGGTATCTCTGTCTTGTCTGGACTCACTGTGGTTCTAGTATTGTCTTGCACTCAACTCTTTTTTTTACCTCTTTTTAGGTCTTTTCTTGCTTTCAACTCTCTTTGATCCCGGCCTTGTAAGCTCATTGGTCCTTTCCTGGTTTTGGCGTCTTGTAGCCTCTTTCCTGTCTTTGACTTGGTTTCCATATTACCTTGATCCTGACTTTCTTTGAACAAGACCCCCTTTCTAACTTAAAACAGAAGCCACAGTAGTACAGGGGCTTCACCTCCCAGTGGGCGGCTCCTGTGGCCACAGTGAAGGCTGATGGGAAGGTGAGGATTTCCGCTCCATGTTTACGCAGCGCTAGCGAGAGCTCTGGAAAACGCAGATCGTAACAGACTCCGAGACCAACCTGGAACCACAGGATCAGTCAGCCAATCGGGAGGCACTGCTCAGCTTTGATTCGACTCTCTTTACCTTCCCGATAGGCGTCTGCACCGGAGGAACCAGTCGTGGTCCAGGGATTGTGAAGCCACTTTCCTTCAGAGACACACCTTTACCCGTCAGCTCAACGTCAAAGAGATGTGCCTTCCTGTACACGGAGACCACCTCACCTGAGGAGAGTCCACACGGAGAGCTGGGTACGAACCGGACCCTCGTGGGGAAGGGGCTGTGTTACTGCCACATACCCTGTCCATTGATGATCACATGGCTGTTGTAAATTCGTCTGTCGTTCTCCCAGTCATGGCCCCTCTCGTGAAAGCCCCCCAGAGACAGCCACACGTCCAGCTTTCTGAGGCACACAACACAAACACGAGTTTCAATAATTTACTGTTGATCGGTCTTAAATCCCAGCCTTGTCTTGCTCTCAAATATCTGTCTTAAACTTGCCCAAGAACTTGTCTTGCTACTGACTCTCATAGTTTTTGACCTGACCTTGTCTCGCTCCTGACTCTCATTGTTTTTGTCCTGACCTTGTCTCGCTCCTGACTCTCATTGTTTTTGTCCTGACCTTGTCTCGCTCCTGATTCATTGTTTTTGTCCTGAGCTCGTCTCGCTCCTGACTCTCATTGTTTTTGTCCTGACCTTGTCTTGCTCCTGACTCGCATTGTTATTGTCCTGACCTCGTCTCGCTCCTGACTCTCATCGTTTTTGTCCTGACCTCGTCTCGCTCCTGACCCTCATTGTTTTTGTCCTGACCTCGTCTCGATCTTGACTCTCATTGTTTTTGTCCTGACCTCGTCTCGCTCCTGACCCTCATTGTTTTTTGTCCTGATCTTGTCTTGCTCCTGACTCTCATTGTTTTTTGTCCTGATCTTGTCTTGCTCCTGACTCTCATTGTTTTTGTCCTGATCTTGTCTTGCTCCTGACTCTCATTGTTTTTTGTCCTGATCTTGTCTTGCTCCTGACTCTCATTGTTTTTGTCCTGACCTCGTCTCGATCTTGACTCTCATTGTTTTTGTCCTGACCTCGTCTCGCTCCTGACCCTCATTGTTTTTGTCCTGACCTCGTCTCGATCTTGACTCTCATTGTTTTTGTCCTGACCTCGTCTCGCTCCTGACCCTCATTGTTTTTTGTCCTGACCTTGTCTCGCTCCTGACCCTCATTGTTTTTTGTCCTGATCTTGTCTTGCTCCTGACTCTCATTGTTTTTGTCCTGACCTCGTCTCGCTCCTGACCCTCATTGCCTCGCTCTTGACTCTCTATGGTCTGTCTTGCTCTCAACCCTCTTTGGTTTTGTCTTGATCCCAGCCTTGTCTCGCTCTTGAATCTCTATGGTCTGTCTTGCTCTCAACCCTCTTTGGTTTTGTCTTGATCCCAGCCTTGTCTCGCTCTTGACTCTCTATGGTCTGTCTTGCTCTCAACCCTCTTTGGTTTTGTCTTGATCCCAGCCTTGTCTCGCTCTTGAATCTCTATGGTCTGTCTTGCTCTCAACCCTCTTTGGTTTTGTCTTGATCCCAGCCTTGTCTCGCTCTTGAATCTCTATGGTCTGTCTTGCTCTCAACCCTCTTTGGTTTTGTCTTGATCCCAGCCTTGCCTCGCTCTTGAATCTCTATGGTCTGTCTTGCTCTCAACCCTCTTTGGTTTTGTCTTGATCCCAGCCTTGTCTCGCTCTTGAATCTCTATGGTCTGTCTTGCTCTCAACCCTCTTTGGTTTTGTCTTGGTCCCAGCCTTGCCTCGCTCTTGACTCTCTATGGTCTGTCTTGCTCTCAACCCTCTTTGGTTTTGTCTTGATCCCAGCCTTGTCTCGCTCTTGAATCTCTATGGTCTGTCTTGCTCTCAACCCTCTTTGGTTTTGTCTTGGTCCCAGCCTTGCCTCGCTCTTGACTCTCTATGGTCTGTCTTGCTCTCAACCCTCTTTGGTTTTGCCTTGGTCCCAGCCTTGCCTCGCTCTTGACTCTCTATGGTCTGTCTTGCTCTCAACCCTCTTTGGTTTTGTCTTGATCCCAGCCTTGCCTCGCTCTTGACTCTCTATGGTCTGTCTTGCTCTCAACCCTCTTTGGTTTTGTCTTGATCCCAGCCTTGTCTCGCTCTTGACTCTCTATGGTCTGTCTTGCTCTCAACCCTCTTTGGTTTTGTCTTGATCCCAGCCTTGTCTCGCTCTTGAATCTCTATGGTCTGTCTTGCTCTCAACCCTCTTTGGTTTTGTCTTGATCCCAGCCTTGTCTCGCTCTTGAATCTCTATGGTCTGTCTTGCTCTCAACCCTCTTTGGTTTTGTCTTGATCCCAGCCTTGTCTCGCTCTTGAATCTCTATGGTCTGTCTTGCTCTCAACCCTCTTTGGTTTTGTCTTGGTCCCAGCCTTGCCTCGCTCTTGAATCTCTATGGTCTGTCTTGCTCTCAACCCTCTTTGGTTTTGCCTTGGTTTTGCCTCTTTGGTTTTGTCTTGATCCCAGCCTTGCCTCGCTCTTGAATCTCTATGGTCTGTCTTGCTCTCAACCCTCTTTGGTTTTGTCTTGGTCCCAGCCTTGCCTCGCTCTTGACTCTCTATGGTCTGTCTTGCTCTCAACCCTCTTTGGTTTTGTCTTGATCCCAGCCTTGTCTCGCTCTTGAATCTCTATGGTCTGTCTTGCTCTCAACCCTCTTTGGTTTTGTCTTGATCCCAGCCTTGTCTCGCTCTTGAATCTCTATGGTCTGTCTTGCTCTCAACCCTCTTTGGTTTTGTCTTGGTCCCAGCCTTGTCTCGCTCTTGACTCTCTATGGTCTGTCTTGCTCTCAACCCTCTTTGGTTTTGTCTTGGTCCCAGCCTTGCCTCGCTCTTGACTCTCTATGGTCTGTCTTGCTCTCAACCCTCTTTGGTTTTGTCTTGATCCCAGCCTTGTCTCGCTCTTGAATCTCTATGGCCTGTCTTGCTCTCAACCCTCTTTGGTTTTGTCTTGGTCCCAGCCTTGCCTCGCTCTTGACTCTCTATGGTCTGTCTTGCTCTCAACCCTCTTTGGTTTTGTCTTGATCCCAGCCTTGTCTCGCTCTTGAATCTCTATGGTCTGTCTTGCTCTCAACCCTCTTTGGTTTTGTCTTGATCCCAGCCTTGTCTCGCTCTTGAATCTCTATGGTCTGTCTTGCTCTCAACCCTCTTTGGTTTTGTCTTGATCCCAGCCTTGTCTCGCTCTTGAATCTCTATGGTCTGTCTTGCTCTCAACCCTCTTTGGTTTTGTCTTGGTCCCAGCCTTGCCTCGCTCTTGACTCTCTATGGTCTGTCTTGCTCTCAACCCTCTTTGGTTTTGTCTTGATCCCAGCCTTGTCTCGCTCTTGAATCTCTATGGTCTGTCTTGCTCTCAACCCTCTTTGGTTTTGTCTTGATCCCAGCCTTGTCTCGCTCTTGAATCTCTATGGTCTGTCTTGCTCTCAACCCTCTTTGGTTTTGTCTTGGTCCCAGCCTTGTCTCGCTCTTGACTCTCTATGGTCTGTCTTGCTCTCAACCCTCTTTGGTTTTGTCTTGGTCCCAGCCTTGCCTCGCTCTTGACTCTCTATGGTCTGTCTTGCTCTCAACCCTCTTTGGTTTTGCCTTGGTCCCAGCCTTGTCTCGCTCTGGAATCTCTATGGCCTGTCTTGCTCTCAACCCTCTTTGGTTTTGTCTTGGTCCCAGCCTTGCCTCGCTCTTGAATCTCTATGGTCTGTCTTGCTCTCAACCCTCTTTGGTTTTGCCTTGGTCCCATCCTTGCCTCGCTCTTGAATCTCTATGGTCTGTCTTGCTCTCAACCCTCTTTGGTTTTGCCTTGGTCCCAGCCTTGCCTCGCTCTTGAATCTCTATGGCCTGTCTTGCTCTCAACCCTCTTTGGTTTTGTCTTGATCCCAGCCTTGTCTCGCTCTTGACTCTCTATGGTCTGTCTTGCTCTCAACCCTCTTTGGTTTTGTCTTGATCCCAGCCTTGTCTCGCTCTTGAATCTCTATGGTCTGTCTTGCTCTCAACCCTCTTTGGTTTTGCCTTGGTCCCAGCCTTGCCTCGCTCTTGAATCTCTATGGTCTGTCTTGCTCTCAACCCTCTTTGGTTTTGTCTTGATCTCTGCTTTGCCTTGCTCTTGACGCTCTTCGTTCTCTACCTTGTCGTAGTCTTGCTCTTAAATTAAAGTCTCTATGTTGCTTTGATCCCAGCCTTGACTTGCTCTCAGCTCACCTGGTTCTCTAGCTTGTGTACGTCTCAGGCTTGTCTTACTGTCCACACCTTGTTCTCTACCTTGTCTTGGTTTTGACCTCTGTCTTTGCTTAGGAAACAGAGTTTACCCAGCGAGTGATTGGATCAGATTTCGAGGAAGTACGTTGAATGTAAGCGTGTCGTACCTGGCAAGGTGAGTGTAGCGAGTGATGATGTCACCGCTCAGACTCTCAGACAGCCCCAGCGTCTCCTCGCGGCTCGACCCGATGTAGTCAAAGCCCTCCGGCAGGAAGACCATACTGGCTCCTCCCTCTTTAGCCTGCTCGACCAATCGCTTGCAAGCGCTGAAGTTCGCTTCTTTGTCGGGAGTGGAGGTCACCTGACAAACCGCCGCCACAGGAAGTGATGTCGACATTCTGAGCACACAAACACTGGGGTCAAAGAAGAACCATTGTTTCACTGCTTAATAAATCAACTTTAAACTATCTGATATTTAATCCACTGAGGGAATAAAATCTTTTTGTTAATCATTGTAATAAATAACTTTGTGTGACTTCAATCATAAGCTCTGGACATTTGCTTATTTTATAGATTTGATTAATTGGTATTTGAATTTTTGAACTTGATTTATGATGATATTTTAAGAACACAGACCAATAAGATCCGCAAAGACCTAAAAATCGTTTTTTGTAAATGTTAGGCTTTTTAAGACCTCGTGGAAGTGCCACGAGTCAAACACACTCAGCAAGTTGTTTTCAAATCCACGTCCTTTAAACATTTTACTCTAATTTTAAGCATTTAGGTTTAGGGCTGAGGTATTTAAATGTCCTTTTAGGGCCTTATGGTCTCTTGGGTGGGCTAACTCTGTACCCAGTTTGGACGAACCATTACCTAGTTTGAGGCATTTCACTTTTATAACTTACAGCACCACCAACAGGTCAAAATGTTCAAAATTGTGTATTCGACCAAGGATCATTCGCACGCATATGTGTATCAAATTTGGTGAAGATATCTCCTTCTGTTCCTTAAGTTTTAGGCATTTCCATGAATTTTTACAGATTGTTTGGTGCCCCCTGGTGACCAGGAGTCTAAATTATAACTTTTTTTTTAATCATTTTTGAGGTTCAGTGTCTGCTGAACATTTATATGCTAGTCTTGAGACCTAAGAATAGTTTGCAAAAGTAGGTTCTGCACTGAACGCCAGCAATATAATAAAAAACATTAATACAATGAATCGTAAATTATTTTCGATATGTAATTTGAAGCTATTCAAGCAAAATTGATCGAGTTATGGAAAATAAAGTTAACCTTTTTGAGGGGGCCTCAAAACCACCAACTTGACAGTGTGGCAAGTTCTCTTAAAAAAGCTTTCTAAATTAGGACCAAAATCCAATTAGGTACAATTTATGGTTTGGGATCAGAAGTGGGGTAGAATAACAATAAAACTGTGCAATTAAAAAAGGGGTTCAGAGCGTAACATTAAAAAATCTCTGAGATGGGAGATATAAAATATATACATTTTATGAGATTATGGGACATTTTACGAAATGAAACAGATCAGAATCATTAAGCATGATTTGATATTAAAATATCCAATAAAAGGCCACTTAGTTTTGCATAAAAATTTAAATATCTTACCTTGTGTGTTTTCTGGCTGTCCTTGATAACAAAGCAAGCAACCCCACTGAAAACAAACCTCTTTTGTCGCTCAGTTGAATAAAGAGTCGCATTTAGAGCGCGAGAACTCAGTTTAATGCGAATATTAAAGTTATAACTCTTGTCTGATCACAGGCTGCACTTTGAGCTCAAGGAACCCGCAAAGAACACGACTAACAGCGGACACACTGACTCCACGCGACCCACACTGAAGCCTGACACGGACGTGACTCACAAATATCCACACATTTTGTAATAAAATACGATTCGTATTCGGGTAGAAATGCATAGAAACCTTTCCAAAACAGAAAAGGCTAACGCGAATCAGGCGCAGATCGCTGTCTGTGAGAGGACAGAAACGTGATCGAATTTATTTTTTTTTTACAACGTGCGAACGTTGTTATTTTATTCCACGCATTTTTTCCTCGAAAGAATCCTAAAATAAAATAAAAAACAGACACGATTTATTTAAAACGTAGAAACAAAACGGTCACGTGTTAACCATTACTTTTCAAAGCGTTTATTAACAGCGGCCAATAGCGGTAAAGTATAAAAAATATATCGTATACTAATAACAAATACAATATCATTAAAAATAAGTATTTAAAAGGTACTTGTTTTTGTTGGTTTTGTATTATTTGCAAACAACTAATTCGCTAAAAAAAGTACTTAGCATTATACTATTGAAAATACTTGAAACTTGCCCAGAAAACAAATCTTGAGACAATTTACCTTTAGTCAAGCAACGTGTCTCTATAACATACAATTTCCTATCCATATTTTTTAAAGAATAAAAAAAGATTGTACCCGTTTTATAATTTCAGTCAGGAGTCTGCGCGGCCACCCGCGTGTGTTTCCGTTGGGGTCCTGACGCAGCGTTGTGCAGTTCATGATGGCGGCGAACAGCAGCAGCACGAGCAGCAAAAGCAGCGGAAAACAGTCAACGCCGTCCGCCGAGCAGGTAACGGCGAATCCACCCGGTTAAACACCGGCCCTGTATTCGGTAACGCGATCGGGAAGAACCCACCGAAAGGTTGCTGTTAAAAACGAAGCGTATCCGCAGCAGTTCCCAGAGCTGTGGAGGCGACACGAACCTGTTTTGGGGTGTGTTTTATTCCTACAAGCCGTTCTGCCCTCACTAGTGAACAAACCTGCATCCCAGTGGGTGCTAAACAGACATTACTGTGTAAATAAATGTTTTTGTTTGTTTCATAATCGGGCAAATGCTGAAGAAATCCATGATAATTAATTATAAGGTAAAAAAAAAATGGTTTTAGAAGACTTATGTGGTTTAGTAAAATACATATTCGTATTACATCTGACCACTGAAAAATGGCAAACTATGATGAAACATTTGAGTATTTTTAGGATACTCAACAATCGAGATACCTTATAAAATACCTTAGGTGTATTGATAGAAATTTTAGATTAGTTTAAACTTTATTGTCATTACACAAATACAAGGCAACGAACTGGAGATTAGGTCTAACCAGAAGTGCAATAAGCAGCAGGTGCAGGATAAAGGTGGGCGTATAAGTGCCCATAAAATATATATATTTATATATCTAGTATTTACAGATGGACATGTTATGAACATGCTGTACAGGTTATTAACAGAATCAGGACTATAC
This sequence comes from Danionella dracula, assembly GCA_900490495.1. Lineage (NCBI taxonomy): Eukaryota > Metazoa > Chordata > Actinopteri > Cypriniformes > Danionidae > Danionella > Danionella dracula. The sequence goes on from UELW01000013.1 coordinate 87,949, forward strand.
AATTGATGAGTTTGTATGTACATAAGTATAATAAATATGGACAAAATGTAGAGGTTGTTAATGATTATAAACAGGGATTTACATATTTACAAAGTTATATGCAGAGTAGTGCAATAGGGTATGTGCAAAATTAGTGAGTAATGTTAGAGGGGAGGATGACGGAGTGACTGATGGAAAGTAAAAAAGTCGGCAAGGGGCAGAGTTCGCTAAAGAGACAGCGCTAGAGAAGAAACTGTTCCTCGGTCTGCTGGTTCGAGTCTGGGGGAACCTGAAGCGTCTGCCTGAAGGCAGGAGAGAAAGCAAACTGTTTGCAGGGTGAGAGCAGTCCTTCAGAATACTGCGTGCTCGACGGAGGCAGTGTGTCCTCTGGATGTCCTCAATGGCTGGGAGTGGAGTTCCTGTGATGCTTTGGGCCGTTTTCACATCACAGGAACTCCACTTCCAGCTTAAATTTTATGCTGACAAAATGTCATATTCATGCATGTAAATTCAGTAACTCCACTTTTTTGAACTTCAAAACTATTAAGGCAGTTGTGTTCTGGTGAATGAGGAGATGGACTTGTGATCTGAAGGTCACAGGTTCGATCCCCAGATCCACCAGGTTGAAGGTGGAGTGAGTGATGAAACACTTGATCTCCATCTTCAGCAACCACAGCTGTGGAGTCCTCGAGCGAGCTCCAGTTCCCCGACTGCTCCCCGGGCCCCGCAGCCATGCTGCCACTGCTCCGGGTGAGTGCTCACGGTGTGTTTGTTCACTGCTGTGTGTGTGTGTGTACACTGGGGTGGGCTACATGCAGAGCACTAATTCCATCTGGCCAACTGCTCACTTTCACTTCACTTATGAAAGTATCCAACACTCCCAATATTGTAAAGCACTTCAATTTAATCTTTTATATGACTCCTTAATCTGACCTCCTTCATCCTTGAATCTGAATGTATTTGAGTCTTATATATTGTTTTTCAATGTAATGATGTGCTGCCCCTGGCTGTGATGTGTGTGCTCCCTGGTTGTATGAACCCTGTAATGTATTCAAATAAGCAATACAACAATTATAATAATAAACTCCACTCCCAGCCATTGAGGATATTGAGGAATGCAGAGAAACATTAAAGTGTGTTTGGTGGACGAGAGTGACTGGTGGATGTGAGTAACTGGTGGAGTGTGTTTGGTGGATGTTAGTAACTGGTGGAGTGTGTTTGGTGGATGTTAGTAACTGGTGGAGTGTGTTTGGTGGATGAGAGTGACTGGTGGAGTGTGTTTGGTGGATGTGAGTGACTGGTGGAGTGTGTTTGGTGGATGAGTGTGACTGGTGCAGGGTGTTTGGTGGATGAGAGTGACTAGTGGAGTGTGTTTGGTGGATGTGAGTGACTGGTGGAGTGTGTTTGGTGGATGTTAGTAGCTGGTGGAGTGTGTTTGGTGGATGTGAGTGACTGGTGGAGTGTGTTTGGTGGATGTGAGTGACTTGGAGTGTGTTTGGTGGATGAGAGTGACTGGTGGAGTGTGTTTGGTGGACGTGAGTGACTTGGAGTGTGTTTGGTGGATGTGAGTGACTGTTGAAGTGTGTTTGGTGGATGAGAGTGACTGTTGAAGTGTGTTTGGTGGATGAGAGTGACTGTTGAAGTGTGTTTGGTGGATGAGAGTGACTGGTGGAGTGTGTTTGGTGGATGTGAGTGACTGGTGGAGTGTGTTTGGTGGATGAGAGTAACTGGTGGAGTGTGTTTGGTGGATGTGAGTGACTTGGAGTGTGTTTGGTGGATGTGAGTGACTGGTGGAGTGTGTTTGGTGGATGAGAGTGACTAGTGGAGTGTGTTTGGTGGATGTGAGTGACTTGGAGTGTGTTTGGTGGATGAGAGTGACTGTTGAAGTGTGTTTGGTGGATGAGAGTGACTGTTGAAGTGTGTTTGGTGGATGAGAGTGACCGGTGGAGTATGTTTGGTGGATGTGAGTAACTGGTGGAGTGTGTTTGGTGGATGTGAGTGACTGGTGGAGTGTGTTTGGTGGATGAGAGTGACTGGTGGAGTGTGTTTGGTGGATGTGAGTGACTGGTGGAGTGTGTTTGGTGGATGAGAGTGATTGATGGGGTGTGTTTGGTGGATGAGTGTGACTGGTGGGGTGTGTTTGGTGGATGAGAGTGACTTGGTGGATGTGTGTGACTGGTGGAGTGTGTTTGGTGGATGTGTGTGACTGGTGGAGTGTGTTTGGTGGATGTGAGTGACTGGTGGAGTGTGTTTGGTGGATGAGAGGGACTGGTGGAGTGTGTTTGGTGGATGAGAGTGACTGGATGAGAGTGATGGGTGGGGTGTGTTTGGTGGATGAGTGTGACTGGTGGAGGGTGTTTGGTGGATGTGTGTGACTGGTGGGGTGTGTTTGGTGGATGTGTGAGACTGGTGGAGGGTGTTTGGTGGATGAGAGTGACTGGTGGAGTGTGTTTGGTGGATGAGAGTGACTGGTGGAGTGTGTTTGGTGGATGAGAGTGACGGGTGGGGTTTGTTTGGTGGATGAGTGTGACTGGTGGGGGTGTTTGGTGGATGTGTGTGACTGGTGGATGTGTGTGGCTGGCGGAGGGTGTTTGGTGGATGAGATTTACTGCTGGAGTGTGTTTGGTGGATGAGAGTGACTGGATGAGAGTGACGGGTGGGGTGTGTTTGGTGGATGTGTGTGACTGGTGGAGTGTGTTTGGTGGATGTGTGTGGCTGGCGGAGGGTGTTTGGTGGATGAGATTGACTGCTGGAGTGTGTTTGGTGGATGAGAGTGACTGGATGAGAGTGATGGGTGGGGTGTGTTTGGTGGATGAGTGTGACTGGTGGGGGGTGTTTGGTGGATGTGTGTGACTAGTGGAGTGTGTTAGTTGGATTTGTGTGGCTGGTGGAGTGTGTTTGGTGGATGTGAGTAACTGGTGGAGTGTGTTTGGTGGATGAGAGGGACTGGTGGAGTGTGTTTGGTGGATGAGAGTGACTGGATGTGAGTAACTGGTGGAGTGTGTTTGGTGGATGAGAGGGACTGGTGGAGTGTGTTTGGTGGATGAGAGTGACGGGATGAGAGTGATGGGTGGGGTGTGTTTGGTGGATGAGTGTGACTGGTGGGGGGTGTTTGGTGGATGTGTGTGACTAGTGGAGTGTGTTAGTTGGATTTGTGTGGCTGGTGGAGTGTGTTTGGTGGATGTGAGTAACTGGTGGAGTGTGTTTGGTGGATGAGAGGGACTGGTGGAGTGTGTTTGGTGGATGAGAGTGACTGGATGTGAGTAACTGGTGGAGTGTGTTTGGTGGATGAGAGTGACGGGTGGGGTGTGTTTGGTGGATGAGAGTGACTGGTGGAGTGTGTTTGGTGGATGAGAGGGACTGGTGGAGTGTGTTTGGTGGATGAGAGTGACGGGTGGGGTGTGTTTGGTGGATGAGAGTGACTGGTGGAGTGTGTTTGGTGGATGAGAGTGACGGGTGGAGTGTGTTTGGTGGATGTGAGTAACTGGTGGAGTGTGTTTGGTGGATGAGAGGGACTGGTGGAGTGTGTTTGGTGGATGAGAGTGACGGGTGGGGTGTGTTTGGTGGATGAGAGGGACTGGTGGAGTGTGTTTGGTGGATGAGAGTGACGGGTGGGGTGTGTTTGGTGGATGAGAGTGACTGGTGGAGTGTGTTTGGTGGATGAGAGTGACTGGTGGAGTGTGTTTGGTGGATGAGTGTGACTGGTGGAGGGTGTTTGGTGGTGGTCAGGAGGTCGTAGGCGCAGAATGGCAGCCACGTCCTGTCAGACTGCTCCAGGGCAGCTGAGGGCTACCAAGGTAGCTTCTCACCAGCAGAGAGTGAATGTGGAGTTAATGAATAATGCTCAGATCATTGTAAAGCGTCTTTAAGTGTCTAGAAAAGCGCTATATACATTGAAGGCATCATTATTATTTAAACATTGATGTTGCTTAAGTGTCTATTTTTGATTACCTCACTAACAATGTGCGTGCCTGAATGTATTGTGCTTCAGGTGGTGGCCACGTTCCAGCGCATGCGCCAGGAGCAACGCAGCAGGGCGTCGAAGGTGGCTGAGTTGGAGATGGAGATCAACGAGCACAGGTGAGACACTGCTCGCGCGCCGCGGTACAGCTCCAGACTCACATGCGCCACTCCTCGCAGCCTGGTGATCGAGACGCTGAGGGACGTCGACCCGGCGCGCAAGTGCTTCCGGCTGGTCGGAGGGGTCCTGGTGGAGCGGACGGTCAAAGAGGTGCTGCCTGCGCTCGAGAACAACAAAGAACAGGTGAACAATGAAACCCATCGGTGCAGGAAAGGGGTTCGCGCTCCTTTATTTATTTAAGCTTGAGTTTCTCTAATTCTATAATTACATGAGCAGCAGCAGCATAATGCAACGTTAACAAAGAATATACGTCTAGGGCAGGCAACATAGGCCTTAAATCATATCACAATATTTTTTAGGGAAGCGTGGCAATAACGATAATAGCTGATATTTTGGATGAGAAATTTTCCATGAAAATATTTAATTTGAAGAGCACACTATATTACACAATAAAACACCCTTAACATACAGAACATACCAGAATCTTAAAAAAATTCCCTTTAAATATTTTCAATTAAATATCAAATCATCTTCGCAGTGAAATTATGTATTTTTCTATCTGTGTACGTAGAATTTTAGCAAAAACAACTAATACTATTGCTTTTATAGTGTATAATGAACATCAATGTTTCACTGTTTTGTTTTTGTAGTTTATCAGACATGTTTTCTGATAACATCCGCAACACTACAGGACCCATAATGCTTAGCCCCACAGTGCGCATTCACTAGTGATGAGTCGTTCATGAACGATTCGTTCTTTCTGAACGACTCTTTAAAGTGACTCCGTAGGAAGGAATCGTGTCGGAGAGGGATTGGTTCAGTGGCGCATGCGCAAGCATTCTTCTGGTTTTCTGAGCGTAACGCGCTCATCATTAATGATGAGAGAACGAAAGAAGCCGGAGGACTCGGGGAAATAACGAATCTTGTAGGTTTCCGGCTCATATTGTGTAGGTTAATATTAGAGAGCATCACGTGACAGAAGGCCCCGGGGCCGGACTGAACTCGTTACCATCAGAGAGAAGAAATGTGAGGAACGAATGAGACTTTAACCTAAACACAGATCAGAGCTGAGCTGAATCAGAATAAAAGACTCAGGTAGGCTTAATTAAAATATGGTTTTTTTGTCTTCAACCATTATAGTTTTGTCTTATTTGTAGTGTGATTCGGGTTTGTGTATATAATAAATGTGTTTGGGAAGAAACACACAACATTTTATAGGTATTTTACTAAAATGAACGAAATGACTCGAATACGATTTGTTCATTTTGCTGAATGGGACTCAAAGATCCGAGGATCCAAACGTCTTGTCACTAGGTTGTTCGTTGGCTTGGCTGTAAGGTTTCCCCGCTCAATTCTCTCCTGCGCAGATTTCCAAGGTGGTGGAGTCTCTGAACACGCAGATGCAGGTGAACGGCCGCGAGCTGACGGAGTACCGCGAGCGCTACAACATCCGCCTGGTGGGCGAGGACGACAAACAGAGCAAAGCGGACGCCAGCCAATCCAAAGAGAGCGAGGGCGGGGCGCCCAAAGGTGGCGCCGGTGTGCTCGTGTCGTAGAGGAGTGTGATGTTTATTTAAAGTGATTGTAATTAAACGCTGTCGTTGTTCCTCGAGTGTCTGTTTTCTGCTCCGGATGTTCGGGGCCTTCGGGCTCTTTAATTCATGCTTCTGTTCGGTCTTGTTTTCTATAGTTTAGAACAAATTTATTCACCAGTGAAAGAAAATAAACCTTATTCAGCTCAGAAGATGCTGTCAAGAACGTTTAAATGTGTATATTTTAACTTTTTTGTAGCGAAAATGAACATAAAAAGACTTTATATCTATGACGCAATATTGTACATTTTGTTAGACGCAATATTTTGTTAGACTCAGAATTTTGTTAGACTAAGTATTTTGTTAGAAATAGACGGAAGTTGAATGTTATGCTCTTGCAGGGTACAAAAAAAGATATTTTAGTTGCTGTCGGAAGGATGCGGCTGCTGAGAAGTGATGTGTTTTTGTACTAAAATAACTGAGACAAGAACAAAAAAGTTGGTCTTCAAAGAAAAAAAGTTCAATATAGTGCAGGTTTAGTGACACATTTAAATCAGACCTAAAAACATGCTGCAAACCTCTCAATATGACGTTTTATAAGTTTGTTGTCTTAGTATGTATCTTATATATTCATAACGTAACACAAAAAGCATGAGCTTTAAATAATTGTTTTACCAACTCGTCTGTACAGAAGTCATAACAGGACATAGGTAGAAATGTTTTTTTTTTTTTAGATGTGATCACGAGATAATTAAGTCGTGATCACGACATAACAAAAGTTGTTTTGTGGTTACAAGATAATTAAGTCATGATCACGACATAACAAAAGTTGTTTTGTGGTGTTTACAAGATAAGTCATGATCACGACATAACAAAAGTTGTTTTGTGGTGTTTACAAGATAATTAAGTCATGATCACGACATAACAAAAGTTGTTTTGTGGTGTTTACAAGATAATTAAGTCATGATCACGACATAACAAAAGTTGTTTTGTGGTGTTTACAAGATAAGTCATGATCACGACATAACAAAAGTTGTTTTGTGGTGTTTACAAGATAATTAAGTCATGATCACGACATAACAAAAGTTGTTTTGTGGTGTTAACAAGATAATTAAGTCATGATCACGACATAACAAAAGTTGTTTTGTGGTTACAAGATAATTAAGTCATGATCACGACATAACAAAAGTTGTTTTGTGGTGTTTACAAGATAATTAAGTCATGATCACGACATAACAAAAGTTGTTTTGTGGTGTTAACAAGATAATTAAGTCATGATCACGACATAACAAAAGTTGTTTTGTGGTGTTTACAAGATAATTAAGTCATGATCACGACATAACAAAAGTTGTTTTGTGGTGTTAACAAGATAATTAAGTCATGATCACGACATAACAAAAGTTGTTTTGTGGTGTTTACAAGATAATTAAGTCATGATCACGACATAACAAAAGTTGTTTTGTAGTGTTTACAAGATAAGTCATGATCACGACATAACAAAAGTTGTTTTGTAGTGTTTACAAGATAATTAAGTCATGATCACGACATAACAAAAGTTGTTTTGTGGTGTTAACAAGATAATTAAGTCATGATCACGACATAACAAAAGTTGTTTTGTGGTTACAAGATAATTAAGTCATGATCACGACATAACAAAAGTTGTTTTGTGGTGTTTACAAGATAATTAAGTCATGATCACGACATAACAAAAGTTGTTTTGTGGTGTTTACAAGATAAGTCATGATCACGACATAACAAAAGTTGTTTTGTGGTGTTTACAAGATAATTAAGTCATGATCACGACATAACAAAAGTTGTTTTGTGGTGTTTACAAGATAAGTCATGATCACGACATAACAAAAGTTGTTTTGTGGTGTTTACAAGATAATTAAGTCATGATCACGACATAACAAAAGTTGTTTTGTGGTGTTAACAAGATAATTAAGTCATGATCACGACATAACAAAAGTTGTTTTGTGGTGTTTACAAGATAATTAAGTCATGATCACGACATAACAAAAGTTGTTTTGTGGTGTTTACAAGATAAGTCATGATCACGACATAAAAGTTGTTTTGTGGTGTTTACAAGATAATTAAGTCATGATCACGACATAACAAAAGTTGTTTTGTGGTGTTTACAAGATAATTAAGTCATGATCACGACATAACAAAAGTTGTTTTGTGGTGTTTACAAGATAATTAAGTCATGATCACGACATAACAAAAGTTGTTTTGTGGTGTTTACAAGATAAGTCATGATCACGACATAACAAAAGTTGTTTTGTGGTGTTTACAAGATAATTAAGTCATGATCACGACATAACAAAAGTTGTTTTGTGGTGTTTACAAGATAAGTCATGATCACGACATAACAAAAGTTGCTTTGTGGTGTTTACAAGATAATTAAGTCATGATCACAACATAACAAAAACATTTAACCTACATCCTCTTATGACTTCCATTTATCTACGAATACATTTAAAATGTTTTTCTGGTAAATTTAGTTTTTAAGGAGTTTAGAGATTATGCCCTTGAGGTAGCTTTTTAAATAGGAAAATATGGTAGAAATGTCATAAAATACTTAATTGAATTGTATTCAAAACCATCGTTTAAAGTTATTTTAATGCATATTGTTTTCACACATAAATTGTTAAGCATCACTGACTCCATGGGTGATATGCAAGAATATAATTGCTTTTGACATTTGTTTCCAGAGCTTAAGGAAAGCTTTGGTCAGGCGGATTAGATTAGATCTCAGATATCTACGTCTGATGCGTTCGGTACGTCTTTACGGAAACACTTGAAGAAAAGCGTGATCTGACAGAATTGATCCTGATTTCTGGTGCAAGTGAGTGAGTTGTTTTTACCAGCGGGTTCTTCTCGTATGGTGGTGAAGGAAAAGAGAGTTCTGGTGAAGACACGAGAGGCAGAAGTCTGGAATAATTAAAGTTATGCACATTTAATTGGGAGACTAAAAAGAAGAGAGTTACAGTAATCAATGCAAGGGGAGGCGGATAGAGCGTGAACACACTTAAAGACAGAGATCACATCACTAAAGAGTTTTCATTAGCAGCCGAGCACACTAAAGCTCAGATCATAAAAGTCTTTAATACAGAAACAATAAAAATGCTTACACAGAGCAATGCAAGATCTTTGCAAACACCATTAACAAAAAAAAGGCCCCAAACAATGGTTTCATTCGCACTGGCTCCCTAAAACTTCACAGCACCATTAAGCATCAGTTTTACAGAATTGGTAAGTGCATTGTTTTTTTTTTTTATTATTTGTTTACTAGCTATATCTTGAGATATAATGTAAAGAATCTGAACGTGGCTAAACAATGAAACCAACCTGCCAACAGAGGGCAGCAACAGATTTGCTAATGTACACCAAAGTTCAGTTTGATTCATTCTAAAGTGATTAGTGACTCGCACGTCAATGTTGACTCTTTTTGGACATTTGGGTGTCCACAAACTATCTGCTTTTTTTTAACAACAAAAATAAACTGTATTTATTTACCTATTTCTGCATAAAAACCAAGCCAAATAGAGTAAATTCAAACATTTTGGAGATTTTTTTTACACTTTTTATTAGTTTATTTTAGTCTCTTTAAGTGTTTACTTATATAGCTGAGAGCAGTCAGTATGTAGAGGATACAAAAATAGTTAAGAGAACTCGTTTTTTTTGCGTTTTGCAAATCTGCGCGACATTTTCAACCGGTTAGAAACATTTCGCGGAATGAATCTGTCAAAAAGGCATTTGTAAAGCACATTTTGTACAGAGAGTAACGCAAAGTGCTTGACATGGGAAACAAAGAATGTATAAGAAAGTACATTTAATAAATTCAAGCATAAAAAAGTCATATAACATCATAGTGATTAAAAACTGAAAATGTAAAAACATCGATTAAAAAAACCGCAAATAAACATGAGAGTTTTTAGCCTGGATTTAAACCTGACTAAAGTGTTGGCACCCCTGATCTCCTCTGAAGCTGGTTCCATCTGTACTACGAGTTAAACAAGAAAACACAAAAACGAAAAGCAATAGTTTTCGACGAGGATGGGATTCGAACCCACGCGTGCAGAGCACAATGGATTAGCAGTCCATCGCCTTAACCACTCGGCCACCTCGTCTCACACTGCTGCGAGTCCGAGTCGATTCTTTTGAATCGGTCAGAAGAACCGGGTGCTTCTCAATCAGTTTGTCATTCTCTTTCTAAATGTTCGGATTTTGTTTCAAAGCTCGCGCTGTCAACACACTTAGATATATATTCGAAATATAACCGCGCGCGCACAGTTATAGCGTGGCACTATTTTAGGGTGTTTACGGTAACCGGAACGGTAAACAAACATGCGCAGTGGGTGCTCCTCACAAGAACACCTCGGTTTTCGGTCGGTTATAGACGTTTCACGTGAATCGCTGCGCGATGTTTTAGCTACAGCGTTTCGCAATTTCTTGCTAGCTAGCCTTGTGTCTTGCTGTAATGCTACTCAATGCGAAGCAAAGCCTGCTGGAGGAACAATTGCAGCTTAGCTGATAGCATTCTCATGCTAGCTAGGCTAACAGAGGATGCTCTGAACCAAACATATATGCAGCATTCAATGAAATCTACCAGCAACTGTGATGCATTTGTCTAAAAAATGTTCAGTGTTCAAGGTGGTGCTCAGCGCCCTTCTCATTGTTGCACTGCTGCAGCTTCTGTATCTCTCGTTCCTTTCAAAGTTCCATGGAAAACAGCAGCGCTACAAGTATTCAGAGCTCTTCGGCTCCAGAAAGAGTGAGAACCAAGGCGAGAAAAACCCCAGGAGGGAACATCTCAGATACTCCTTATCCACAGGCGGGATCTTTGATGAGAGCGGACAGTACCGCGTGTATAAAAACCTCATCAAAAGTGATTTTTCTACCAGTCAGAAGCCAGGCGCGGATCCTAGGTCACACCACTTGGCATTGGCGACACACACAACGATTAACAACCTCCACCACTTGAACTCTTTACTGGAGCGCTGGCAGAATCCCATTTCTGTCGCCGTATTCGCTCATGATCAAGACGTGAAGTTTGTGACTGCCATCGTGTATGCCCTCAGCACGTTCTGTCCACAGGTTCAAGCGTTGGTGGACTTCCATCTCGTTTGCCACTCTGGAGAGATGGCCACCTTCCCCGATCAGGATCGAGAGCATTTCGCGGGCTTACATGAGAACGGGTGCCTCGGCGTCTTCGACAAGTTAGACTCCCATCGAGACAAATACCAAAACTACGCCATCAACAACAATGTGTCATACCCGAACAATCTTCTACGCAACACAGCGCGAAGCAGCACTGACTCTGCCTACATTCTAGTCATAGACATGGACATGATGCCCAGTGCCAACCTGCACCGTCAGTTTGTGACGATGCTCATGAAACACGAGCCAGCGCCGGACGAAGTTTTGGTGCTTCCGGCTTTCGAAATCAGGCACACTCGCAAAATGCCCGCCTCCAAATCTGAGCTGGTGCAGCTCTATCAAGTCGGAGAAGTGCGGCCCTTCTACGAGGAGCTGTGCCCTCGCTGTCAGGCGCCAACGAACTACTCGGTTTGGGTAAACCTGGGAACCAAGGTCTCAGGAACTCTGGAGGTTGCCTACACGGTGAACTGGGCCGACCCCTGGGAGCCGTTCTATATTGCGTCGCGAACGGTTCCTCTGTACGACGAAAGCTTCCGACAGTACGGCTTCAACCGGATCAGCCAGGTGAGGGAACTCGCTGCTTCGAGTCTCTAGTTCAACCTTAGATTAAGAACTTCTGGGTTTCCAGATTCAGTTCAAAGATTTGGGGTTCTTTAGCATTACGTAATGAACGGGAGGGGTAGACGGAGAGAGAAGGTTGGAGGGAGAGAAAGAGCATGAAGATGGAAAGAAGGACAGTGGTGAGTGGAGAGAGTATTCAGAGAGAGAAAGAGAAGAGTGTATGAGAGAGAGAGAAAGGAAGGAGAGAAGAGGAGTATCAGAGGGAAGAAGGAGGGAGAGAAGAGGAGTATATGAGAGAGAGGAAGGAGGGAGAGAAGAGGAGTGTATGAGAGAGAAAGGAAGGAGAGAAGAGGAGTATCAGAGGGAAGAAGGAGGGAGAGAAGAGGAGTGTATGAGAGAGAGGAAGGAGGGAGAGAACTTTGAGGCTTTGACAGTGTAACAAAAGAGACTTTGACGGTGTAACAAATGGTATATTGTCTCTCCCCTAATGTAAGTCGCTTTGGACAAAAGTGTCTGCCAAATGCATAAATGTAAATGTAAATAAATGAGAGAAGAAGATTGTATGAGAGAGGAAGGAGGGAGAGAAGAGGAGTGTATGAGAGGGAGGAAGGAGGGAGAGAAGAGTGTATGAGAGGAAGGAGGGAGAGAAGAGGAGTGTATGAGAGAGAGGGAGTGACGGGAGGGAGAGAGAGAGTTGGGGGTGGAGAGAGGGAAAAGGTGGAAGGGAGGGGAGACAGAATAGAAAGAAAGGAAGGGAGCGGAAAGCGAGAGGAAGGGAAAGAAAGGGAAATAGAGATAGATGGGAGGAGACAAGAGTGAGAGGGAGGGAGAGAAAGAGGAGATGGGATGAAAAGGAAAGGCAAAGAGAGAGAGGCTAGGGGAGCGAAATAGGGAAGACGGGATAGAAAGAAAGAAAGGGAAGAAGGGAAATAGATAGAGATGGGAGGAGAAAAGGAATGAGAGGGGAAGAGAGAGGAGGGGAGAGGAGGAGAAAAAGGAGAGGTGGGTGGAGACAGGATAAAAAGAAAGAGAGTAATGGAGGAAGGGGAAAAGAGAGGCAGAGAGAGGGAAAGGGAGAGACTGAGCTAGGGAGGGGAAGAAGGGGAGAGTGAAGGAGGAAGAGAGAGAAAATGGAGAAAAGGGGCAATAAAGAACTTGCAACTTTGATGTTTCCCCCGGCTCCTTCAGAGATGTTTGATGTGGTCAGTCAGAGCTTTAAAATTACTTTTACCTAATAACGATTAAACGATAAAATTCGTAATGACCTTAAACGATACTTTTAAGACACATTCAAGCGAGTGATCAAGAGCCAGTCCACGAGGAGACAGAGAGCTGTCACAGGAAACGCTGAAACCAGCCCCAGAGGTTATCAAAAGAGCATCCCTCATCATCACCCTCACCTGTTGTCTCTCTCAGGCCTGCGAGCTCCACGTGGCCGGGTTCCGTTTCTCCGTGGTCAGCAATGCGTTCGTGCTCCACAAAGGCTTCAAAGTGCAGGGCGAGTTCCACAGCAGGAAGGACGAGGAGAACCGACGGAACCGGATCCTCTTCCGGAGCTTCAAGGAGAATCTGAAGAGCAAGTACCCCAGCTCTGCTCGCCGCTGCTGAAGGACACGAACCAGAAATCTAAAGAGCAAGTACCCCAGCTCTGCTCGCCGCTGCTGAAGGACACGAACCAGAAATCTAAAGAGCAAGTACCCCAGCTCTGCTCGCCGCTGCTGAAGGACATGAACAAGAAATCTGAAGAGCAAGTACCCCAGCTCTGCCCGCCGCTGCTGAAGGACATGAACAAGAGTTAAACCTGCACGACGCTTCCTACTCGTGACAATCTAATGAAGGGTGTGATCACGTTCACCTCGGACGCGACGGAGATCTCTTCTGCTTCACAGCGTTCCCTGATTTCGTCTCTCGACTGCTAAGACAGGGTTCTTAGCAGGTACCTGATCCTCATGAGGACTTTGTGAAGCAGCTTTGAAAGCAACCGCTATATAAAGACTTGATTGGTTGACTGATTGATTAATTGATGGTCGTTTCGACTCCGCTCTGCTGTGTGTTTATAATATTTGTGTTTTAATCACTACTGATGTTTTTATTGAAGCTGTGGAGTGTGAGAAAACTGTAGAACTTGTTCTCGAAATTTGAAGACCTGGTACAGTATTACCTGAAGCTTCCTGTTGTAACCCATGGCGGCGATCCCTTGAGGTCCCTTCAGGGAGAAATCCTACCTTCTGATGGCAGCTGCGCACGCGGAACAGTGTTACGTTAGGAATCGCTAACTGCGTGGTATATTTTAAGAGTGTTTGTTGGGTCAAAGTTACACGCAGTTGTGGACTGAAATTTTGTCGTTGATAGCTTTTAAACAGAGCTTTTGTCAAACGGTTGGATTTTTAGGGCCGGGGTGTCGACCTGAATTCATGTTGGCGCACACCTTTGAGTTTGAGGGACCTTCAGCGTTCCATCAAGCCGTACCTGAGCTGATCAGGTGTTTAGTGAAGATTGCAGGTGTTGTCCCTCCAGGTATTCAGTTTGACATGCATGCCTTCGGCCGGGTTCAGACTGCACGGTTTCAAGCCTACAGGTTTTAAGAAGTCGCAGATGAACGCCCGACATCAGATAATCGGTGCTCGAGCACGAGAGTGACGCTCGCACAGTGTGAGCTGTTAACGTCCCGATGTGAGTGAATCTCAGACGAGAGTGCAGTGTGAAATTACTTCCGTCTGAAATAGAGCAAGATCTGGAACTCCGCAGCAGTCCTGCGTAGTAACCAAAACATTACAGGACGTTCAGACCAAGCGCTAAACACGCAGACAGAACGCGTCTCCGGCGCCTATCTGACCGCTTTCAAACCCGGGTGCTCTCGCGTGAGGACGTCCACTCTGAGAACGGCGCGGAACTGCTGCTGACCTTCTTTCTCTCATATTCCTTTCTCTCCTTCAAAAAGTGTCCCTAAACCCTCTCAACTTCTTCCTGCACTTCCCCTCTGATAAATAAACTAACTAGCATGCTTAGCTTTAGCTAACATCAGCGCAATATCAATTTATATCAGGTTTATTCATTAAAAATTTATAACTTAGCAGATTCAGCGAATTCCTCACCCTCTTAATTCCAAACAAGGTCGTTTTTGTTTTCACATGGATAATAAAACAAGTTATTAATTATGGCTGGCCACAAACTGTGATATTTGTCTCCTCTATTGTTGTTGCTCATGTTCCCGCTTCACAGAATAACCATGTGACTACAAGAGCTAGCCCCTGATTGGTTGCTACGCAAACAAACTTTTGGCTGGGTAGAACATATTCCTGCTCCTGCCCGGTTTACCTCGTCTCTCGCTGCATTCGGGTCCCCCGCGCCGCGTGGTCCGGAGCCTTATCGCATCTTTACATAGACTTTACATCAAAGTAAGCCGCTTTTACCGGATTATCCGCGTTCGGTGTGTAGGCAGCATCAGAGTTTATATCTGATTAATCGAGGGAAAATCTGTCACAGAATAACACGCGGACGTTCCACGGATATCCAGCAGAAACGAAGCACCATTGTTGCTGGCGTCTTTCTAACCATTCCCTCGCCCGCTATCGTCTGTTCTTCTCGCTCCACCAAAGCGCACATTTAATTTGCAAAACAAACTGCTCGTGCGCTATTTGTATCGCTGATAACTCCGTGTCCGTGTTGCTCACGTGACCATACGTTACTTTCAGGTGAGACTACGATCCGTGTGAAGTCCCGCAGTGTGAAAAGATCCGTGACATGATTACAAAGAAAATCGTGCACACTTAACTTTAATGCATTTTTGATTACGTTCCCAAAAACAGAACATTAGTGTAAAAGTGGCTGTTTTCCCCTCGGACGGTTTAAACCCACGTTATTGTGAAGATCGGCAGCTTTGGAACGGAATCGGTTAAAACTAGAAGAGCGACTGCTTTGTGTTCATCTGTGACTTCTTTGGGGCTCATATTTTTGATTATTATCCCCAAATTTTTAAATCTTGCGCAAAATGTGTCTTTCACCACAGAATGCTCTGAAACAGCTCGTACGCCACATTCTGAGGTGTGAACAGAATGATTTAAAACAATAAAATCCACAGTTTTTGTTCATCTGTGACTCAACTTCTTGACCAATCAGAACTGCAGAACCGCAGGCAGAATGTGGCTGAAAGTTTGAGAAGCACCGATTCAGTCATTTATTCCACACTGCACACCAAAATATTGAGAAAATTTATATCATTTTAGACAAAGTATCAAAATATTGAGATAAAAAAGTTATTATTTCGACTCTGGATAGCTAAATATTGGGGGAAATGTAAGATATGGATTTTAGGTATCAAAACATGTAGAGAAATTGCATACCAAAGTATGTCAAACAATGCACTTGATTTTGACAAAATATTCAGGGAACAAAAAAAGTCATGTTTTCACTCTAAATACCAAGGGATGGAAAAATATTGAGATAAAAAGTAAGTATTTTGGCTGCACACCAAAATATCGGGAGAAAAAAAATCTAAGATTTTGGTTTTAGGATCCAAATATTTAGAGAAAAGTCATTAGTTGACAGCATTACAAACATTTCTCGAGTTTGACGCAGAGCACCAAGTTATTGAGATAAAATTGTATTTTTTTATACCAAAATATTGGGAGAAAAAAAATATCAAAATGTTTTATATAGTGTTTTATAACTCATAATTTAGTGAAATCAATACATTTCAAATAATAGTCAGGATTTTAATAAAAAGTATTATAATATTTAGAAAACAAGTTATTTTATGTTGAAAAGACTAATTCTGGAGTTGGTAGTTATGCAAAAGAAAAACTATTAGGTGTGAATTTATTTTAATGTAGCGCCTATAAAATCTCAGAAAATAAACCTTCATTTTGATTCAGAATATATTTACTTTATTCTGAAAACGGCTCCTAAAGTTAAAGGACTCCTTCTTCAACAGAAAAATCTAGCACACTTTAATCTGATTTACAGCTGAGTTTATTGTAAAATAAAGTGCAACACTGTTCCTTTAAATGTAGCTTCTACATAAAAATATATGTATGAGAGTAAATAGCAATTTATTGTTTGGAATAAACATAGAAAAGTGTCACTTGTCCCGTCGGTATAATTTACGATAGAAATCAAGAGCGAAAATAACTTCAAAGAGTCAAAGAAAGTAGCTAAGATGCAGAGTGAACAAATATTTTTTACAAAATATAATAACACGAAGGAAAAAAAGGATGGAATTCAGAACTCAGAAAGAGAAAATGCACTAAAGTAAAATATGATGCATTTCATGCTTGATAAATGCTCTTGTTTTTTTCTATTGAAGGAGGAGTCCTCCAGGGCCGGTTCGGTTACTCTTGGGGGCCCCCAGAGGCGCTTTAGGGGCCTTTTTCCATCTCCAGAATAAAGTAAATATCCTCTGAATCAAAATGAAAAGATTTAACTGACACTAGAGAAGCGTGTGGGTTTCATTTGCAGCCAAAGCAGTGCGTGGTGAAATACGTACAGTGTTACATCTGCATGCGTAATTAAATGCTAGAGTGGATTAGAATAGATTGTGATGTCAGTTCTCGTGCGTCGTCTCGCGCCGCTCGTCCTCTTCTTCGAGACGTCTCGTATGAAGGCCAAGAGATTAGCTGTAAAGCTATTAACATATTAAGGTCGATAGGCCACTTTTATGCTAATAGCCCCTCGGAGACCCTAACAATATTACACCGGCGCTGTCTGAAAATCATATTAGCCTTTAATTATATTTTAGGATTAGGACTAGATTACAATACTGTGACACTGGATTAATGCACGAATAAACAGCCTGTAAACGAAGCGGAGGAGCAGATCGAGTCCTTTTATTGTAACTCTGATGGATTTTAAGATATCTCAAAGTTTTTTCTCTCAGCTTTTCAGCTAGACAATTAGAAGTAATCCAAGTTCCAATGAATTAAAAGTTCTTAAAAAACTTTAAATAAGAGATTTACTCTTTTCAAATGGATTTCTTTAATAGTTAGGTTCCTCCTCTGAAAAAACATTGGAATGTTTTTAATTAAGCTACAAACCGTACTTTCTTATTTAGTTTAATTATTATAATGATTAGGCGATTGATTGATTGTTCCACCGAGGCTTTTAGAACCTCAGGGGTCTTTTAGACTTGAGGATGTTGGATTTTAAAGGAAGGCTCAGTAATCTTATTTTTCATGTGAAAAATTCCCGTCCGTGTTTTAAACGGAGCATCAAACGATGATAAGAGAGGGGACATACTACGACACAACCTTTTTGTTTTAATGTGTGTAATATTGTATTAATGTCTTTAAACACCAGTATTGTTGAACATGTTTTTGAAAAACGGTGTCACTGTGGTGCAGTGGGTAGCACGGTTGTCTCACAGCGAGAAGGTCTCTGGTTCGAGTCTCAGCTGGGTCAGTTGGTATCTCTGTGTGGAGTTCTCATGTTCTCCTCGTGATCGTGTGGGTTTACTCCGGGTGCTCCGGTTTCCTCCACGAGTCCAGAGCAAGAAGGTCTCTGGTTCGAGCCTCGGCTGGGTCAGTTGGTATCTCTGTGTGGAGTTCTCATGTTCTCCTCGTGATCGCGTGGGTTTACTCCGGGTGCTCCGGTTTCCTCCACGAGTCCAGAGACGTGCGGTTTAAGAGAATTGGGTAAAAACGATTGTTCACAGTGTTTGAGAGAGAATGAGTGTGTGTGGATGTTTCCCAGCGATGGGTTGCAGCTGGAAGAGCATCTGCCGCATAAAACATATTCCAGAAGAGTTGGGGGTTCATTCCACTGTGGAGACCCCGAAAGGGAAGAAAGCCGACAAGAAAATTTATGTTTTTGAGAATTATCGAGCGATGTATAACGTATGGGCCGTCACTCCTTGAGACTATCACAGGAGCGCTTTAACCAAATCTGGAACAGGTCCTTGCTGTAAAAACATTAAAACGTGAAAAGGGAGAGACTCTCGAAATGGTACACTGACTGAGTGAGACATCCTGCTTGGATTATCATATAGTTAACCGTTTTGGTCCCCTAGATTGTAATAGGCTACTGTCAGAAACACAGAGCACCCAGCAATGCCCAGAACTATTATCATTTTAACCTCTCCAACACTTATTAACCGTTATTTTATACTACAAGTAAAAAGCTTGCACACCACACTTAATCCAAAGCCATTATTAGAAGTCACACTGTAAGACATTCCTGTCCTCTCTCTCTCTCTGGGCGAGGGAGCAGAAGGCATGATGGGTGAGGGGTTGGTGTGGATAAGACGTTTTATTAAGCAGGTTTGGTGAGGTAAAGTGGGGCTTATCCCAGCAGCTTTGGGGAGCAAGGCTTATTTGGGTCACAGAGCTTTACGACACAAGCAATTAGCAACAGCGCTAGCAGGAGGTGCAGATTAGCTCATCTGAGCCAGGGGCGAAGGACAGTCACTCCCCATCCCGATGGCCGATTTGTTTCTCATCTCACGCAACCGCACACAGACTTAGTTACTGACTCCATAAACATGAGTCTGGGCGGGAGACTTAAAGGGATAGTTTGTCCACTGATGGAAAACTCTGTCACTGACTCCCAACTGTCTTGGTGCCTCAAACACCTGAGGTAGTGTTTGAAGTGTAGGTCACAGCTGAACAGATTTGGGTTCGAACCTGAGAGTAAAGAACCTGATTCCAGTGGTGCGAAGTAATTGTGCTAATAGATACATTTCTGTTCTGTTTGGAGCTATTCTTTCATCAGGTGTTGATTCGTTATCATTAAAATGAATGACTCACTCAAGGGAGCATTATTTTCCCGAGAAATCATAGGCTTCTACTTTCTGGGTACTTATCGAATACTTGAAGAGATACTCCACCCAAACAAGGACATTTGCATGTCGTTCCAGACCTTTATGGCTTCGTCCATCATCAAAACACAATTTAAGTTATTTTGGGTTAATCCAATGTGTTTAGAGGAGGAACAAAGCCTGGCACAGCATGGAGTGATTATTGACTACATTTTCATTTTCACAAGATGGAGTACCCTTTTAAGCAACATGATTTTAGTATATGTTTATAATTGTTGGTTTATAGGTTTCATCTCAAGATCTTCAAGACTATGGTGTAAAAAATTGAATGATTTAGCTTTGGGGAAAAAACTACTGAAGGGGAAAAAAACTTTTTAACTTATTGTATGTATTGGTTTCAGTGACAGTCAACATCTTTTTATTTGTGTCAACAGCAAAACATTTTTTCTCTCTCTGTCATTTTTGTACAATGCCAGCACATATCTTTAGGACCAATCAGTGTTTCCAGATTGAGCGGTAGGGCTAGTCTATAAAAAAATATATGTATATATATAAAATACAATTAATATATTTTTTTAAATAGTGATAAAACCCTATAAATACATTTAATATAATTTATATTAGTAATGAATATAATTAATAAATAGTGATACAAACCCTGTAAATATTTTAAAACCAACCCAAACTTGAGGCAGACTCCTCCACTCCAGGATTCAGAACCAATATATCCCCATTGTCAATGTGCAGGCACTAATAATAAATAAATTAGACCGGTTTCTAATCTGTGAAATACAGGCAACAAGCTACTAAGCTGTTTTGGTAAAATATTCTTTGCTCCACATTTGCTGAAACGCATTGGTATCTATGCGCAAGCAGCAGAGAGAAGACTGCAAATAAAAAAGGGCAAAAAGCAACCCCGAAAACTACTGCATAAACTGCTTCACTCTAAAGTGCTCCACTGAACCCAAACTCAGCTCATCCCTCCCAGTTTGATTTCTGGTCCTAAACTCTCTGAACAAGGGCTCTGAGTCTGCAGAGTACCCTATCCCTCAAT
This sequence comes from Danionella dracula, assembly GCA_900490495.1. Lineage (NCBI taxonomy): Eukaryota > Metazoa > Chordata > Actinopteri > Cypriniformes > Danionidae > Danionella > Danionella dracula. Next base: position 108,069 of record UELW01000013.1, read on the forward strand.
GGACCACATCGAGTTGGCAACCTCTACTTCGATAAATGCAATGACTAGATGTTAAAGGATTTCCCAGTGTCCCGAGGTAACGATCTATTAAGAAAGCTGGATAAAAATTTACAAAGAAGATCTCAATAAAGGTGGCTCTCTAACAGGAAGACACAAAACAGCCTTAATCATTGCCAGTGGCTGCTAGCAGTTTGGGTGTCCACCTTTTGACCTCCAGTGGCAGTTGTGTTTACAGGCAGTTGTGGTCTGATGGATAAGGAGGTCAACTTGTGATCGGAAGGTCGCCGTTTCGAACCCAAGATCCACCGACAACAGCTGTGGAGCCCTTCGAGTGAGCACTAGGTGAGTGTTCATGGTGTGATTGTTCACTGCTGTGTGTGTACACTGGGAAGGGTTACATGCAGAGGACAAACTCTGGGTGTGGGTCACTCCATATCTGGCCGACTGGTCACTTTCACTTCATTAGGTTCCTGCTGCAAAGTTTTGTGATCATTGTGCATATTGACATGCAACAGTTGGTGCTTCTAGGTTAAGTTTACAGGCAGCTCTTCTAAGGATTTTCATTAGTTCCATTTTATTTAATATCGCCTGCAAACGTGACTTACAATGGAGAAGCGTGCTATGCGAGTTGCCAGAGTAAAAGGTCTAGGACCAGAAAGCTACCTGGGCCTGAATAACCCACCGACCTAAGAAGATTTGCAACGCGGTGGAAAGTGGGATGGCTGGCATAAACATTAACAGTTTCCAGTTTCGTTTGTTGATTCTATACTAGATTAGTAACAGGCTAAAATGGAACCCCAGGAGTATTGACCAATTATAAGACAAGCTTCTCCCATACTTGTGGTATTTCCAGTGATGCCGCATCAGGAGTGGGTTGATATAATCCCTAAAAAAGTTTAGTCCACAAGTAGCACAAAGACCAAATGCTTCATCCTGAGGTTGGTGAAAACTTCAGTCTTCACCCAAAACTATTTCTCAATTAGCTGTTTTCAAATGCACAGAAATCGTCATGGTCTAAATGGTCATGGGCTGAGATCATTTACGCGTTACGGGGCACTCTCTGAAGAAGAACTTGGAAAGCAACCTTCCACTGAGTATCCAACAATCCAACAATCAAATCAATGTATCTATGCTAATCCACAATGGACCAAATAGAATCGTCAACCACTACTTCTGCAATTTCAATGACTTCTAGAAGTTAAAAGACTTCCCAGGGCCCAGGGCTATTTGGCTAGATGGGTAGAGCTCCGTAAATTTCCAAAATAGATCTCAACAAAGATTGCTCTGTAACAGGAAGCCAACAAACAGCTTAGGACTGTCTGGAAGCTTGTTCCAGAGCATCGAAGCTGCACAGCTAAAGGTCCTCCGTCCGATTGTAATTTTGGGAGGACAAGGGAGCTCCAGCTAGAGCGCAGAATAAGGACCAAATGTTTGAGATGAAGACTGTGAGTCCTGTTTGTTAAGGACAAGCAAGATTATTGAGGGCCTTACAGACTGGACACAGCACAAGCAGAACTGGGGTAATGTGGTCAGTTATCGGTGGCCATGAGATGATCCTTGCTGCAGCATTTCTGTGAGGGACTTTGTCGGGGAGTCCAGATTAGAGTGAATTACAGTAGTCTAGATTTTGCTAGTATCCAAAGCGTTGATAGCCGGAGTGGCCCATGTTACTAGCTGTTGAGCAAGTTGGGTAGAGCTCTGTAAATTTCCAAAGAAGATCTCAACAAAGATGGCTCTCTAACAGGAAGACACAAAACAGCCTTATGTATTCCTTTTGACTGCTGGCAGTTTTAGTACCCCCTTCTGGCCTCCATTATGGAGAGGCGTACTAGGCAAACTGTCCAAACAAGGGGTTCAGGATAAGGGGTTCTTCCCACCAAGAACAATGGCGTGGGAAGGGGTGGAAGGTGGGATAGCTTGCATAAATGATGTTGCCTTTTGTGGTTATATACTGGAGTAGTAACAAGCTATAGTGAAACCCCCTGATTAGTAAATCAAGGTCTTTCCGAACTTATGTCAAAAACCTAATTTTGAGGACGTGCAGTACTAGGGATCCAGGATCAGGAAAGGGGTGATCCAACACATGAAGAAAGTCTAGGATGTCCACAACATTCCTCAACCAGTCACAAAAGGGCCTGTTCCACCTTTTTTCAGTTAGTAATGTGTAGCTACTGTATCGATTTTTTCTTTAAAGTCCAAAACAACCTGAGCTATGACCCAACAGTGATTAATTCCATACCTTTTGAGTCTCAGGTAATGAACTCTATAATATTATCTATGCATCTCGGTCTATGCTTTCTCCTTCCTCACAGTTCGCCATGTTACACAACATCTCTTCTACGCTGGCGTCTCACCTAATCAAAGCAGAACTTATGGGCTCAGCAGCTCCAGGAAAAGGTAACCTGTCTGTCTTCGCATGTGTCTCAGTGGGGCAGTGTTTCGGTTTAAACTGATCCTGCTAATGCTCTGATCATGTGTAGGGCAGCTCTAATGAAGGTTGACACTCAAACAGCAGGAGTGAGTGACACGGTGAGCCGCCCAGAGTATTATGGGACATGGCTTCATGGGATTTTACACAAACACAGATGGACGCCCAGGTGCGTGCAATACAGTGACACAACATTCTTCAAAACACTTTAAAGCAGGGTTAAACGGTTGGCGTACTTTCTTGGTGTGCTTTGATTGGGAGATTGGAGCGTGTTTATTTGTAGATGATGGGGTTCTCATGCAGATAAATTGTCCCTTTGGAATGATTTTTCTATATTCGTTCGGAGGGTTAAGGTTAGGGTTAGTGGGGTTAATTCTACTCCTATAGCATTAAAGCTTTTCCTTTGAGTAAAAAGGTGTCTTAAATGTTTATTTGTAATGAAGCTAGAGGAATAAGCATTAGCAGGAATTTGTACATGAACACTTTTATAATATGATTGCATTTCTTATTGGGTAGCATTAGGTTTAAGGTACTGTAATAGTGCCCAAATCTCTTCCATCCTGATTCAAGCATTCAAGCAAACTGGACTCTAAACTTCTGTCAGATAACATCTCTAGGGCTCTTATTAGCATCTGACTACATAATTCCAAATATAACACCTTAGAACACAGCCTCGGAAACTGACCTAATAACTGTCAAAACCTAACATTTGCTGTCGAATCAGTGTCCATACCACCATAACATAGAAAAACTAATAACACCAATTTAATTAACACCAATAATCTGATCGATATAAAATTAGACTGCAAAATATGCAACTCGCAGACATACTCTCTGAAATTTGAACTCTTTAACATCAGATCTCTTACACCAAAAGCTGTAATTATAGACAAATTATTCTCACGTAACCTTGCTATGCTAAACTGAAACCTGGCTCACTCCAAACAACTATTTTTTTATTAAATGAAAGGACAACCAGAAGTTACTGTTACAATCATGAACCTCGCTTAACTGGTCGCGGTGGAGTTTTGGACGATATATAGAAATATCCTAAACACAACAAGCTTTTTTTAGCTTATTTTTTCTTTGCACCTCGCTTTGTGTCCCTGATTGGACGTGAGGGGAGGAGTCAAGAGGTTGGGGCGTGTACCCCATCATTGATACGTCATCAACGCGAGTCCCAGACCAATGCTACGTCCCAATCTTACGCTGCAGCCTTAAAGTAGACACTCATTTCCAGAAGAAAATGCAGCTCATTTTAGTGTGTGAGACGAGAGAGAGCTCGATCTGGGGCGCACTAAAACATGAAAGCAAGCGACTAAAGTAGTTGTGATCACACGCACGACGTGTGAGAGAACTTAACTCCATCTTTCACATTCCTACATTAAAAATATTCTAATTATCACAGAGAGCGCTCGCTTGTTTGGGTCCAAGAGAAAACTCCTCCCGCCGAGCGCAGGGGATTGTGGGTAATATGGGTTGAGCATTCATAGATCTGCACTTCAGAATTTAACCGGAGAAAAGACCTGCTTTTTAATGTGAGCTACGGTTTGGGACACACTAAGTCTCATTTCATAAATAGTGTATAAAGAAATAAAAGTATAAATAGTGCGCGGATTGGGACACAGCGCAGGACTGGATCAACTGAGATGGCTCTCGGGTATGTATTTTTATAAGTACAGGAGTCTAAGAAGAAGAAGAAGAAGAAGAAAATGATCAAAAAAGTAAAAGTAACTCCCAAAAGATTAATTTGAGTAAGAGTAAAAAAAGTATAGAAACAAAATTTACTCAAGTTACTTAGTTACTTCTGATCCAAACGATACGAAGCAAAAACGCAAGCTGTTACATAGTAATTCTTATAGATTACTTTATTTTTCTCCTAAGATGAAATAATGTATAGTTGGTCACAAACTATATTCAAACTACATTACAAAGGCAATACACACACACACACACACACACAAAAATATGTTTTGGATCTCTACAATCACGTGATAAAGAATAGGAGCGCTGTGAAATCCTCATTTATCTGCGCAACATCTCACGAGACTCGATATAATAGCTTCGTTTAGATTTATTTCCATGATATCAGTAGTAGGAGAACGCTGCTAAAATGTAACTCAGATATAAAAGTATAGATATTTCAGAAAGTATTTACTTGAGTAAAAGAACACACATGTAAAAGTACTCAAAAAGTACTAGTTATCCTGTAAATATACTCAAGTAAATGTAACTAGTTACTACCCACCTCTGCTACCAACAGAGCTGACGGAGTTAGGAACGTGTTCTGGAGCGGCTCCTCGAGCAGCTGGTCTGAAGCCGACACAAATCTCATCTAATTTACTTTAAGGAAATGTCATGAATGTATTTCTTTTCATTTACTCATTTTGTTTTATACTACTTTCAGACTTCTCTCTTCATCTGTACAAGCCCAACCTGGGACTGGAGCTGCAGCTTAGCAGCCCTTATCGCTCTTTAAAGGGTGTCTAAATGTTAGCGCATAACGTTTCCAAAAGTACGTTCGTGGAAGTAGCATTCTAATAAACTAAATTAATTTAAAATGTTATCTAAACAACATTCTGAGACATTCCTAACACGTTTTTTTGTGAGTGATGAATGTTCTAAAAAAACGTTTTTTTTTTATGAAATCCTTAAAAAAACAATGTTTAAGCAACGTTAGACGTAACGTATCCAAAACATTTTTGTAACATTCTTTTTTTTTTTGCTGGGTGGCAGGAAGCTTGTATGTAGAGCATCTAAAATATCTTTTTCTGTATTGTTCCAGTCTCAAATAAACTTGACTTAATTAAATACGGCACACTATGGTTCACTAGAGAGGCTGTGAAGGGGCGGAGCTCATGAGGCCAGTGGCGTCTGGTTGGTTCGGGGCTCGCGAGGTGTACGGGCGGGGCTCGAGGGCTCGTCAGCCCAGAGCTGGAAGTCACATAGGCCGGCATTAATGAGCATTAAAGTATTAGGTGAGAATAAGCTCTGCAGATAAGCTCCTCAGAATTCCTAAACAACTCCAGCAGCACCTGTTATAGCCAGGAATCAGCTCAGATCCAAATCATTTTACTCCTAAGCCCAACAATCAGCATAACCGCTCATCAGATATCAGCCCAGAGGTCAGAGGAAACCAATTAGTGCAGAAAACCCACGGCAAACATTCATATTAAACAGCCACTGAGATGATGAAACGCATCAGCGCCCCAGGACTCTTCTCCTTCAAAGCTCGCCTGGATTAAATCAAATCCAGGAAGTAAAAACAGCACACGATTTTTACTAGTGTGGCTTTCGTTTAGATTTTAAAGTGGTCACGAACTATATTTTACGTCACGGGGTTCTCAGGAACCCCTTCCATGATAGAATATTTTCAGAGGGCCCTCATCAAAACTTGGAATCAGATCAAAACGATTTAACATCACCAGATAGCTCTTTAGATCTCTGTGGATCTAAAGATCTTTGTACCTCAGAAAGCGCTACAGCTTCGCAGCTGCTTTCCCAATCGTTCCCTCGCACAGTTACGCTTTCTCAGAAGCATCCACGATTGAGAATCGTTACACTTTTCATCGCATCAGCGGGAAATCCTAAAGCAAATTGTAAACGTTTAAATTCGTGAATGTTCCACAAATTGTGAAAACTAAAGTGAAAGTCAGCAGTCAGTACACACACACACAGCAGTGAACACACACACCGTGAGCACTCACCCGGAGCAGTGGCAGCATGGCTGCGGGGCCCGGGGAGCAGTCGGGGCCATAGAGCTCGCTCGAGGGCTCCACAGCTGTGGTTGTTGATGATGGAGAGCAAGTGTTTCATCACTCACTCCACCTTCAACTCGGTGGATCTCGGGATCGAACCCAGGACCTTCAAATCACAAGTCGATCTCCTCATCCACCGGGCCACAACTAGCTAAATGAACCAGCAGACAGTGTAATAGTATCGAATGATTTTAGAAAAATGGCATGCTAAGTTATGCACAATGATGCATCATCAGGAATAACACAGAAAGAAATAAAATCACACTGTATTGAACTATGTATATATAGCTATAGATTAAAAATACTACAGAAGGATCTAAGCTTTTTGAAATTGCATTAAAGTTTGACATTCAATGCAAAAAATTGTGTTGTCTTAGTGTTGTTTTAATACTTTTTGGTAATTCTTGTATGCAGGGGTCCCCCGTCCACCCCTCCCACGGTCCAGCGGACCCAAGTCAGACAGATCAAAAATGATCGCAGTATCTTTAGAAGGGCTGCATTACCTGCTAGAAGAAGATCCAGCACTATAAAGTGAGTCTTTGTATATTTTGCGACCCATTGAGCCACCAAACAAGAGTCCCTCTGTGCTCTCTCAGAAGCAGTGGCTGCAGGTTCTCTATTCTGCGTTGTTCCTCATGTAATCTTCTCTCTTTCGCTGGAGAAATTTTTTGGTTTTATCCTTCAACTCTGGGAGTTCAAGAGGCTTCCTTAGTTCAGCTGCTTCGCTAGCTGGCGCCTCGAGACAAAGGACACATTTTGTCCTATGTTGGAATAAATTATATGTGTGTCGTTACGCCTTCCGTTGAATGACTGAGTAGTAAAGATAGCTCAGATGATGTTCTGTACACTCAAAAAAATGTGAGTTTGAATTGACTTGAATATTTGTGTGGTGTTGGTCTTACAAAAGTATTCCTCCTGCTTCTGAAACTTCCATGGTGTCGAAACTTTCATTGTGTTGAAACTTTCATTGTGTTGAAACTTTCAACTTCTGGTGCTGACAAACGAAAACAGGACAGAAGAAATGTGTGTTCAACCTGAGCACAGTGTGTACGAACGGGCCACAGACGTTCTGTATGAAAGAGGAGTCGACCATGGACTCCTGCTCTTCTCCTAATCAACTCACACGTGCTCCAGCGTTTACGTGTGAAGGAAAACCGTTTCTGAACTTGTTTTTGTCTTGGCTCTACAAATAGAGTTTTGTAACCTTTACCTTTGTTTTTTACGACTTTTTAAAAATAAATATAAGTGAGAACTTTTCTCTTGCTTTGTGGACATTGGATTTCCTTGCGTTGACTTTAATCTTCAATTCTACAAAAGTGTTGGTGAGAGGCTTTTTAAATATTGTTTTAACATGGTTAAAACATTTTTTCGGATCCAAATCTTTTGAAACTTCGAGGTGAAACATACTCGCGTGGGTTTGGAGTGCAGGAGCTTATTGCTTGGGATAAGGAAATTCACTACATCTACCATAGATGCTCTCAATAGAGCCCTCAATCGCCATCAATCAAAATGACGATGAAGCAACATGCGGGTGATGGCTCTGGGGTTTGTTTGATCGCTTTCTTCTTATTATTATGATTGATTATGATTAGACTGCAATATTTAATGAGGTAATCATCCGATTAACTAAAGCTCAGGAGGAGCTTGGCTGAATTGACTAATCTTATGGTTCCACCTACCCAGATCTTCTCCAGTATAGAAGACACAACCAAAGAGCGAACATCTACGTCGTGCAAGCTATCCCTCCTTCACCCCTTCGCCACTCACCATGCATGTTTCACTTCTCACTGTGCATAAGATGGTCTTTATCTCCAAGGCCAGGTCGCACAATGGTCCCGACTAACACTTGGACAGCTCGCCTAGTATGCTCCTCCGGTTCTTGCCACCTACGCTTGCGATACGAGGCTATTCTGAGCAGAGGGAACTCGTGAATTAATGAAAGACGCTTCGAGGGAGTTTCATGCTTGTGAAAACCCAAAAGCCATCACTTGCATGTATCTGCTGCGCCAATTCGATCGATCCGGTCTAGGGCTCGCGATGATGATGTAACGATGTAACACACTTAAAAGTATCTACATCTTCTGGGAACGAGTCTCTACTTTAAGGGTGCAGCGTAAGTGTTCAGATTGGGACGTAGCACATGTCTGGGACTCGTAACGAGAGGAACGTAGGCATCCCGTCTTCTTGACCTCTCCCCCCATGTCATATCAGGAGCACACAGCGAGGTGCAACGAAAAATAAAGCGGCAGAAAAGCTTGTTGCGCAAAGGCACTGATCACTGAAATGCGGATTTAAAGCAGCAGCGCAAAGAGAAAAATGTGTTGCAAAGTCTATGCTGCTTCAGTTTTACTTACTAAACTTTAATTTTGTTTCTCTCAGCACTTACCTTTTCTTTTGCTATGATTTTTTTTACTTTCAAAAAAGCATTTTTTCTCAATATTTTATTTGCAAAAGATATTTTTTGTTTGCAAAACATTGTTTTATTTTGCAAATGTACGTGGCCCCGTATTGACTCCCTAGCTGTCATTCACGTGAAGCGTGAATCACAGGAAATGGAAACGCAGCGGTGTTCATGACCATAAATAATGCTTCGGAATTTTTTTTTTGGATGTCTTTGAATTTTTGCAAATTAAAATTTCACATTTGTTTTTAAATCTGAAATGGCCTAGTATTATTTTTAAATCCGTGCATGTAATTCTTATGGAAGGAATTTAGTCTCATACCCCCAGGGGTTAAATAATTAGCTTTATATTAACCAAGAAGACTCTTGCCTGACCCGAGGGTGCCTGCCGGAACTGCTTATTTATAGCGAGGCAATCCCTTTATTGTCAGACAGATAATGAGCGGCGCTAGAAACACTTCGTGATCCCTTTTAAATTCTCAGTAGAGCAAAAGATTCTGTTAATGGAGTAAACCGGGATCTAGAGGCGGTATAAATAACTGACACCGCAGGCCAGAGGAATGCTGCTCTCTGATTGGCTGAGAAACATACTACAACAAAATGGACACTCTATGATTGATTCTGATTGGGTGAAGAAAATGTTCTGGTCTACGCTTGCATGTGTTTTTCTAGTAACTGTGCTAAAACAAGGTTGAATAAATGATCCTGATTGGCTGATGAACATAAGGTTGAATAAATGATCCTGATTGGTTGATGAACACAAGGTTGAATAAATGATCCTGATTGGCTGATGAACATAAGGTTGAATAAATGATCCTGATTGGTTGATGAACTCAAGGTTGAATAAATGATCCTGATTGGCTGATGAACATAAGGTTGAATAAATGATCCTGATTGGTTGATGAACACAAGGTTGAATAAATGATCCTGATTGGTTGATGAACACAAGGTTGAATAAATGATCCTGATTGGTTGATGAACACAAGGTTGAATAAATGATCCTGATAGGTTGATGAACACAAGGTTGAATAAATGATCCTGATAGGCTGATGAACACAAGGATGAATAAATGATCCTGATTGGTTGATGAACACAAGGTTGAATAAATGATCCTGATTGGTTGATGAACACAAGGTTGAATAAATGATCCTGATAGGTTGATGAACACAAGGTTGAATAAATGATCCTGATTGGCTGATGAACACAAGGTTGAATAAATGATCCTGATTGGCTGATGAACATAAGGTTGAATAAATGATCCTGATTGGTTGATGAACACAAGGTTGAATAAATGATCCTGATTGGTTGATGAACACGAGGTTGAATAAATGATCCTGATTGGCTGATGAACATAAGGTTGAATAAATGATCCTGATTGGTTGATGAACACAAGGTTGAATAAATGATCCTGATAGGCTGATGAACATAAGGTTGAATAAATGATCCTGATTGGTTGATGAACACAAGGTTGAATAAATGATCCTGATTGGTTGATGAACACAAGGTTGAATAAATGATCCTGATTGGCTGATGAACATAAGGTTGAATAAATGATCCTGATTGGTTGATGAACACAAGGTTGAATAAATGATCCTGATTGGTTGATGAACACAAGGTTGAATAAATGATCCTGATAGGATGATGAACACAAGGTTGAATAAATGATCCTGATTGGTTGATGAACACAAGGTTGAATAAATGATCCTGATTGGTTGATGAACACAAGGTTGAATAAATGATCCTGATTGGTTGATGAACACAAGGTTGAATAAATGATCCTGATTGGTTGATGAACACAAGGTTGAATAAATGATCCTGATAGGTTGATGAACACAAGGTTGAATAAATGATCCTGATAGGCTGATGAACACAAGGATGAATAAATGATCCTGATTGGTTGATGAACACAAGGTTGAATAAATGATCCTGATTGGTTGATGAACACAAGGTTGAATAAATGATCCTGATTGGCTGATGAACACAAGGTTGAATAAATGATCCTGATTGGCTGATGAACATAAGGTTGAATAAATGATCCTGATTGGTTGATGAACACAAGGTTGAATAAATGATCCTGATTGGTTGATGAACACAAGGTTGAATAAATGATCCTGATAGGCTGATGAACATAAGGTTGAATAAATGATCCTGATTGGTTGATGAACACAAGGTTGAATAAATGATCCTGATAGGTTGATGAACACAAGGTTGAATAAATGATCCTGATTGGTTCATGAACACAAGGTTGAATAAATGATCCTGATAGGTTGATGAACACAAGGTTGAATAAATGATCCTGATAGGCTGATGAACACAAGGATGAATAAATGATCCTGATTGGTTGATGAACACAAGGTTGAATAAATGATCCTGATAGGTTGATGAACACAAGGTTGAATAAATGATCCTGATAGGTTGATGAACACAAGGTTGAATAAATGATCCTGATTGGTTGATGAACACAAGGTTGAATAAATGATCCTGATTGGTTGATGAACACAAGGTTGAATAAATGATCCTGATAGGCTGATGAACACAAGGTTGAATAAATGATCCTGATAGGTTGATGAACACAAGGTTGAATAAATGATCCTGATAGGCTGATGAACACAAGGTTGAATAAATGATCCTGATAGGCTGATGAACACAAGGTTGAATAAATGATCCTGATAGGCTGATGAACACAAGGTTGAATAAAGTGTTGAATAACAAAATATGGAGTTGATAGATGTATTCTTTGAAGTGTGTATGCTTGATTCTGATTGGAAGATACACTTAATAGAGTTTATGATTGATTCATATAGGCCAAGGAACAGTTCACATAAAAATAGTGCCATCACAGTTCAGAACAACACCAAAACTTCTTCAAGAACGTTGAAACCAGGTACACAACATGACACCAGTTGAGGACAAAATGCTGATTCCATCACAGTAAAAATTAACCTCGAGTTTGTACGATTAAACAAGTATGTCAATAACATATTAAAGAAAGGAATGTCTACAGGCCTGAAGACTTTACTCATTTCTTAAAGGCGTCTAAATCTCTCTCTGAGTGTGTGAGAGGCTAAAATCCACAAACCAACAAACAAACAAACCAACAGGAGAGTGATCCAGCACTAGCCAGTTGGCGCAAATGAACAGGCTTGAATTAGCTCCCACTGGTTACACCTTTAGCAAAGCTGATTTCCAGCTGAGAGCCATCCACGACTGGGACAATCACAGTGTGAGAAGAGAACCCCACACGGAGATACACAAGAGCAACGAAAGCCTCAGGCAACAAAGAAAACAGACTTCCCTCTCACCTCGTATTAGAGCTCTCGTTGGTTTGTGTCAGCTGATAAACCTCGTAGTCAGGTTTTCAGTTCATCGTTGCCGTTGTCTTTATCTCACGCATAAAAGGGAAGAATGTGCAGACGAGATAAATCTGAAATTATGTTCTAAAAAACAACTGGCTGATTTCATTTTATTCGTGATTTCTAGTTGGCTCAAATTTTGTTGTTGATTTATTGAAGTGATTGCAAATATTTGATAAAAAAAGTGTCATACAAGAACTAGCGCATTTAAAAATAATCAATTAGTAAAAAAAGAGTACATGCATGAGCTTTAATAAAAAAAAAAGAACCAAAAGGCCTCACTTATTTCTATTGCTGGCAAACAAGAGAGTGTGTCATACGTACATATCACACACCAATATGATCGCTGTGAAATGGCCACGCTTACGTGCTTCAAGGCCAAAATAATGGGTGCGGATGGGAGCGCACACATCTGTCCGTCGGATCTGTGCGACATAAAAGAGCGGCTAGGTGGCGCTCGATACACACTCACGTCGAGCAGAAGAAGAAGAATTTTATTGGAAGAGATGCCCTGCATCTTAATTTGAATACTTTAACATTTTTATTTTCAGAAGATAATGTAGATACTTTTTAGTGTGTGAGATGAGAGAGCGTGCATGATCTGGGACGCACTAAAGCGTAAAGTAGTGCGTGAGAACTGAACTACTTCTTTCCTGTTCCTTCATTTAAAAATATTCTAATAATAAAAAAACACTATATTTTGATATTATTTAATTCTTCTTTAAGAATGAGTCGTATTACACAGAGAGAGCTCGTTTGTGTTGGGTCCAAGAGAAAACCTCTTTCTGCTCGAGCGCAGGGGATTGTGGGTAATATCAGCCGGTTGAGCGTTCATCGATCTGCTCTTCAGAATCTAACAGGAGAAAGTACACTTCCAGGCACACTTTTTTAAAATGTATACTTTGGTTTGGGACCAAGGAGCAACCTCCTGCTCTCCCTGCTCCTGCACAATAGGAAGTGACCGAACTGTAGTACCTCGACCAGCCACAAGGGGGGGGGGGCTTATCTGATTAATAATCAGATAAGCATGTTTATTTACTCAGATTTTTCACTCTATTTGTGGGTCTTTGTCGCAATGTTTTTCAATTAGATTTTTTCCCGATATGAACAATACAAGTGAATCGCTCAAATGAATCATTCAAATGAGTCGTTCTCATAAATGAACAAGAGTCAAAAGAATGAAGCACGAGGTTGAACGAATCTTCCCATCATTACTCAAGAGAGCAGCCACACGCCGCTGTTTTATCATCTTTGAGGGCTTTATTGACCATCTCTTGATGGTGGAACACCAGCGATACGATTTTCTGGATGTTTATTTTCTCCTCTTTGGTGCTCTCTTCCTCTGCTGTTCATCTCGTAGTTCTAGAGGCTCTTTCATGTTCCGTTCACGTCATAAGAACAGCAGCTCTCATTGGTTGATCTCTTGAGATTAACTCAATTCATTACGTCAGAGCTGAACTCTTGTTCGCTCGCACCAATCGCTCAGACAGATGTGTGATGCGCCGGTGCTTTCCCGATCGAGGCGTGTTCACGCACGTAACTTCGAACCGTATTCGGTTAGATGTGAAGCGGTCTTAAATCTCATTTTGCACCCATAAAAGTGTGGATTGTGCGCCAATTAGGATAGCCATCGATTATGGAGTTGGAGGTCAATGTCGAGTTTCATTTCTTGCCCTTTAGTTGAACGTTTAGCGCATCACTGCTTCGGAGTAGCTGGTGTAAAATCACGTTCGAATAGGTTTGACTTGGGTTCAACGTTCTGGTGGCCGGCGCAATTTCTGGAACTCGAAAAATTGTGATGCGACGAGTTCGAGCATCGTTTTCTCGTCTTCGTTATGAAAAACCTGTGTTAAAAGTTAAAAGACATACATCTCCTCTCCTCCACTCCAGGAACACTCAAGGGGAAGTGGAGCAGTCGTTTGTTTAGCCCAAAAGTGGAGAAGGACGGGGGACATCGACAGCAGCGAGCCATTGACTTGCAAACGCGCCGGTAATTAGCTGTTTGCAATAGAGTATTAGCGCACGCGTGCGTGTGTGCGTGTGTGAGCCCTCCAGCACAGTTTTACAGTTTTTGTGTGTGTCTTGGGTAAATGAGGATGCTCCGTGATAAGCAGATAACACTAATTAGTTCTCCACCCATTGACTTGTTTCGGTGTTTGTGTGGATTTCTGACCCCCCCTGAACCCCCGCAGCTCGTGTTAACAGCTCATTTAAGCAGAAGGACCCCCCCATGCCCCCCATTCCCAATGGAAGCCTAATTAATTATGCCACCGCAAACAGTGGAAATAATGCAAGGAGACGCGTCAGATATGAAGATTATCGGATCATAACTCAAGCCGAGCGCTGAGAGGGATCCTGTAATTAATCAGCATATTGCGCATACAAATCTGCATTTAATTAGGTTAATATTCGGTTAATCTGTCTCTCACAGGGGAAACTAATCGTCCTTAGCTGTACGCATTATATTTACTAGTATTACATGAAAACAAGCCTCAAAAATCAGGTTTTTCCTTGCATTGTGTTAGATTTGCCAATATTTCTTTATTTTCTTTATTCAAAACAAATGACAGATCTTTATGTGAACGCAGCAATTTCATAACTACGGAGATATACATTTAAGCTCTGTGACTTCACGAGATTAGACATTTTTAAAGCAGCGCATGAGCAGACATATAAAGGTATTTGGAAACTAGAATCTGCTCTCATACTCCGAGTCGAAAAGGTGAATGCTTAAAATTGTTTTAAACATTTTGGGATGGAAAAAAAATTAATAAAAAAAAAAAAAAAGGTTTTGGGGCTGAAAACAAAACGTAATTGAAAAAAGGTTTTTGGGATCGAAAAATAAAATATATTGAAAAAAACACTAATTGGGGGATTGAAATTTTTTTGGGGAAAAAAAGGTTGTGGAATAAAAAAAATAAATTGAAAAATAAATCATCTTGGAATTGGAAAAAAAATTTAAACCAAAAAAAGGTTTTTGGAGTGAAAAATAAAATACATTGAAAAAAATTGTGGATTGAATTTTTTTTTTGGAAAAATAAAAGGTTTTGGAATAAAAAAAAAACTAAAACAAAAAACTAAGTAAATTGAAAAATAAAATAAAACATTTTGGGATTGAAAACTAAAAAAGAGCATGTTTTGGAATGGAAAAAAGTAAATTGTAAAAAAAAAAATTGCCGATGGATAAAATACCAGCAAGTTTTTGTGTTGATAAAAAAATTCACACAAAAAAGTTTTGGGATTGGAAAAAACAACGAAAGAAAAAAAGGTTTTGGATTTAAAAAATAATAATTTAGGACAAAAAGGTCCTCCACGAGCGCAGCAGCTCAGGCCGGCTTCGTGCTCTCGCAAAAACGCTACCTCCTCCTCTTCCTCCTCCTCCTCCTCCTCCTCCTCCTCCTCCTCCTCTCGAGAGCTCTGGAAGGGTTAAGCAGATTTGTGCTCAGTCTGTTCCCGGAGTGTTAAAGAGAGATTGGAGCTGTTTGCGTGCTGCGTGTGTTAAAAGTGTCTGAGAGTCAGATTAAGAGAGGAAATGATCTGCTCTGAGCTCGTTTCTCACCTTCTGCTTTTCAATATCAGCGCAAGCTCGCGGTAAACACAGCTCGCATTCACAACCCGCCGCTGGTGACCGAGCCTTTTCCCTTTCAACTGAGTTCCCTCGCTCACGGCCGGCTCGCCCTGAGAGGAAGGTGGAGCAGGTTCCACTCTCTCTCTCTCTCTCTCTCTCTCTCTCTCTCTCTCTCGATGCACCTGAAGCAGGTTTCTGTAAGCGGGGGACCGCAGGGAATGTTCTCAAACTGCTGACCTTCTAAGAAGCATTTCTGTCTAGTGTTTGCCTCAACATTCAATAACCGGACGCCCCCGAGCGCCCGCCCCGCCCCGCCCAGGAACCTCCAGAGAAATATCTCCGCTAGTATTTGAGCATGAATAAATTACATGATTCATATTGCACATGCTTCTCAGCCAGTGTGCTCGCCCCTTCCCTGTACATTTCTCTCTTTCTCTCTCTCTGTGTTTCTCTCTATTCTCTGTCACCTCCATCTCTTTCTCTCTCATTCCTCTCTCTCTCCTCTTTTTATTTCTCTCTCCTCTCACCCTCCTCTCTCTTTCTCTCTCGCCTTCTCTCTCTCTCTCTCTCTATTCTCACTCTGTTTCTCTCCCATCTCTTACTCTCCCCTCTGTCTTTGCTCCTCTATTCTCTCCCCTTTCTCTCTCTATTTCCCTCCATCTCTTTACCTCTCTCTCCCCTTTCTCTCTCTCTCTAATTTCCTCTCTCTCTCTTTCTCTCCTCTCTCCCTTCTTTCTCTCTGTCCCTCCTCTCTTTCTCTCTCTCTCCATCTCTCTCTCTGTTTTTATCCCTCTACTCTTTTACTCTCCTCTCTGTCTCTCTCTCTCTCACTCTCCCCCCTCTCTCTTCTCGCTCTCCCTTTGTCTACTATCTGCTTCTCCTCCTCTCCCTGTTCTCTCTCTAATTTTCTCTCTCCCCCTTTCTCATATAACCCTATGTTTCTCTCTCTCTCCCTCTCTTTCTCTCTCCCTCTTTCATCCCTCTCTCTCTCCACTCTATACATTTCACTAAGTTGTAAGCAATTCAGGAGATCATTTTTCGAAGAGCTTGTTGTTTTGTTTTTCTTGTAGAGCATTAACACGCGAGCGTAAACATATTAGTTCGCCGGTGGTCTCTGTGCAGGGTGTAAATCTCACGTTTAAGTGCTTTAAAAGGAAAAAATAGTCCTCGCTTCAGATGAGCTCACGAAAAAACATTTAACCAGCAGCTACACCGGAACGTCGTCTGACTAAACGGACGAGGAGTGACAACACTTTTCCAAGCATCTTTATGTCTAAAATGTGGTCTACACTTGTGTCTAAAAGCAATGTTTTTGTTTTTTTAGGACTAAAGTAGGCTTGGTGACGGTGACTCGGGGTTTGAAGGAGCCGTGCCGGCGACAGCTGCCAGGGGCCGTCTCACTGAAAGCCATAACAAAGGCTTTGAGCCTCATGACAACAAACACTCATAACTTTCTGAGCGCACAAATCCCCCAAAGCCGCGTCCGGACAGATCAATGCAAATCAGCGCGCTCGCCCCTCAGAATTAAACCCCGAACCTCTCCCCTCACCTGACTGCAACCTCTCCTCAGCGAGGTTTAGCATCGGGTGCCCTCAGAGCCGTTTAAGAGGAGCCATATGCAGTCTGAGCCGATCGATGGCAGGAATCGATGCTTCTAGGACGCTTCGCAGAAATCTAAACCGGGTGACGAAGATGAGGATTAAAAATAAAATTCTGCTTTATTCTGCTTTGTGTTTTTAGCTTGAACACGGTTCATTCAAGGTGTTTAGTTTATAATGCATAAGCCACAGCTGTGAACGCAAGTCCCCTTCTGTGTTGGCTTCGAGGAGTCCAGGAGGTTTTTAAATGGATTTATTTCACTGTGGCTTAACGTGGATGGGTCAATTTTAGCCAGGGTTGCCAGATCTTTGCTGGAATTGATCGACCCACAGCTCACCGCTGCTCGATTCTGGCTGGATTTCGATTATTTTGATGAAGAACTTTTTGGGTTGGTGTGGAACATGTCGTATCGAACTTCTGCTAAAATCCTAATCACACAGATTGAAAAAAAACTTGTGAAGATAACAATTTTATATTTAACCTTTGCAATTAAAAATCTAAATTTTACTCCATAACACATTAACATATATGAGTTATCTCAAATTCAAACAATATAGAGAACATATCTTGAATTATTGCAACCAGTCCCTACTAGAAAAGAATATACACTGGTAACATTTTTATTCTTGTAAAAATGAGAAATGGTTCAATTTGACCTGAAGGCCACACAAGGGTTAACAAAACAGTGGAAGAGAAACGTTTTAATATTTGGCATGTTCTATAATTTAAGGTGCAATTTTGTGCCAATAAAGTTATGTCCCTTGTCATGTTTAATTGCCTATTTTTGAAATTGAGTAAAGAAAATTGTCTGACAAAATTGTCATCCACAATATCGTTTTATACTGTTATTTCCCTAAAACACTGTGATGTTATTTAAGGCCCATATCGCCCCCCTCTGGACGCCGGCATCTTTTGGTTTTTATTATTACAGAGTCCATATCTGCTCCAAATCTTGCTACAATAACAAAAAGGCTAAAAGATGGTGATGCTTCAAATTAAGATTTTTTTTTTTACTTTTGTGTATTTTATATTGTAGTCTCGCTCAAAAAAAGAAAGGAAGAAAATCTCACCTGTCGTAGTGTTCTCCCAGCTGTGGATAGTTTATTTCATCGAGTGTCCGTTTGAGGAAAAGACTATGGGTTAGCTTTAAACCGAAGCTCTCCGTTGTGTTTCCTTCTACGTTTACTCCGCTTGTTCCTCATTCGGCTTGTGTCACACGGTTAGACTGCTGCTCCGTGGATCTCTGGGGTAAACAGAGGCATAACATTACCTTCTATATCAGAAGGAGTCTATAGGATCTTCTCCATTTCAACAACAGCCTGTTGTGTCCATGAATTACACTTCCGATCAGACTTTTCAATAGTTATATTCAATCTCACTCCAAATAAACAGAACCTCGCCTGTCGTACAGTTGTTCCAGCTGTAGGTGGCCTAACTCATTCTCCATGGAGTGTTTGTTTGAGGGAAAAGCCTACAGGTTAGCTTTAAACAGTAGCTATTATCTGTGCTGTTCTTCCATCTGCAATCACTCCGCTTGTTCCTCGCTCAGCTTGTGTTATTTTTGAAACTGCTGCATGTTTTTGGACCTCTGGGCTATACAGATATAACATTAGAAATTATATCAAGAAGAGTCTAAAGGATCTTTATGTCTAGCCTCTAGTGGCAAGTCGATGAATAACACGTTCACGTTTCAGTATTTGGTGTGATATTCCATCTCTCTCAAAAACAAATCTCTAGACTATCTATAGGATCGTCTCAATTTTAGGATCAGCCTCTAGTGGTTAGACAGTGAATTACACTGTCGATAAGACTGTAATGTATTTATTATACTCACCTGTCTTAGAGTTGTTCCAGCTGTATGTGGTCTATTTCATTCTCCTAGAAGCGTACATTTGAAGAAAGCCAACAGGTTAGCTTTAGACAGTAGCTATTATTTCTGCTGTGCTTCCATCTGTGATCACTCCTCTTGTTCCTCGCTCAGCTTGTGTTATTTGTCGAAAGCGCTGCTGCTTGGACCTCTGCGTTAAACAGGCATAACAGTAGACACTATATCAGGTGGAGTCTATAGGATCTTCTTCACTTTAGGTTTAGCCTCTAGTGGCCAGTTCATGAACCACACTTTCAATCAGATTTTGGGGATTTCTGTTACATTCTAGTCTCACTCAAATTAAATAATGTGTAACCTGTTGTAGTGTTTTCCCAGCTGTAGGTGTTTTTTTTTCATTCTCCTGTTTGAGGAAAGACTTTGAGATTTAACCAGTAGCTTCACTTCCATCAGCAATCGCTCCGCTTGTTCCTCACTCGACTTGATGAGAGCGCTGCAGGTTTATGGACCTCTGGAGCTTAAACTTAGATCAGGGAGGGTCTCAAACTCACTTACTGGAGGGCCGCAGCCATGCACAGCTTTGCTCCGACCTTAATGGAACACACCTGATTCCATTGAACTGTTTGAGCTGCGGCACTCCAGGAGTTGAGTTTGAGACCCCTACCTTACAGTCTAAACCAGGGTTCCACAGATCCGGTCCCAGAGGGCCACAGTCCTGCATGTTTTAGCTGCAACCCTGCTCTAGCATGCATACTACTCTAGCTTCAGACAATCTGAGAGCACCTTAATTAGTGTACCAGGTGTGTGTCATGATGTGAAATTCTCAGGCTCTCCAGTACCAGATTTGGAGACCCCTGGTCTATAGCATTTCTCAATTTTAGGTTCAACCTCTAGTGGTTAGGATAGCCATCGATTATGGAGTTGGAGGTCAATGTCGAGTTTCATTTCTTGCCCTTTAGTTGAACGTTTAGCGCCATCTAAGTGCAAGGAGCATCACTGCATCGGAGTAGCTGGTGTGGAATCACATTTGAATTGGTTTGACTTGGGTTCAACGTTCTGGTGGCCGGCGCAATTTCAGTTGGTTTCACACTGGAGAGAATGATGTTGTCACTTACCCAGAACTTGCTCACTTTCCTGTATTTTCACAAAAAGAGAACATACTAGTAGGAGATGGAATAAGAAGATGAACGGTTTTATAGCTTTCTTGATTTGGAAACTGCCTCAATTAATTCACCTAGCTTTTGCACCAGATCCCTGGTTATTTTTACTCTGTATTGTGCTAATTTGATCATTTTTTACAGCTTATTTTTGTGGTGGGGCTTTTGTAGAATATTATCTCTAATACTTTTCCAAGGATTCGGTCTCTGTCAACCACAAGAACGATCTGATCAAAAGGAGCTCTTTCACTGAGTTTATGTTAATTATGATTTTTGCAGCTGATCAAACTAAGCTAACAGAAATTACCTAAAGAAATGTTATGTGGTCACTATTAAAATGTGCTTCGGTGAGCAGCAATAGCAGCGTGTGATGTGAAGACAGCAAGGAAATATTGAGGGGTTACCCTCGCTAACACAGGCCTCTCCCGGCTCCTGATCCCGGCGTAGCTCAGAAACACACTCGTAACCGGTTTGTTGACAGATGCTAATGCTAAAGCGGATTAGTAGTAAAAAGGTACACAGGATTCAATAAGGCGAAGTGCTGTTGGTCACCAGGCGCTCAGAGGATACGGTATAACTGTGTCCAGATTAATTAAGGAGGCATTAGTCATTCAGGATCCTGGTGGATTCTGAACGGATTTAGGCGACATGCATCTAAAACGTCTCCCGAGTGCGGCATGCAATGATGGTTTTCATGCCCTGGGAGCCTCGCTCGTAGCTTATCCCCATTAACAGATCATTTCTGAAATACTTGTGTCTCTGTACCTTTAAAACGTTTGGCTGTCAGAGGTCAATTTCAACCAATCTGAGTAGAGTGTGTATGACAACTTTATAACTATTTAAAAATACATTCATCAATGTTTATACCCTTTTACAGGGTAAAAAATAGTTTTCTTTCTTGTGGTTTCCCTCTCGACCAATGAAATATACTTGTTTGCAATGGAAAGATGAGTTTCAGTCACATCTCAGTCAAAAACACACAACACAGTACCCGGCGTACCCGATGCAGCGGGTTAATTTGAACATTTTAATTGGAGAGAAAGAAGCATGTGAACTGTTCACTATTTTAGTGGCAGTCTGCGAGTGATTCACTCCGCTTGTTCCTCACACGTCTTGTGTTCCTGTTCCTTGTGTCTTTGGAGCTTACGGGCTCGGGTAACGTTTGTCACAAGTGGATATAATTATGAGAGCATTTCTGAGAATTCTGTAACAGATGTACATGATAGAGACAGTGAGATGAGACACTCACACTCAGTATAAAAGATGAGAACGTGTGATTTTCTTCTGTGGTTCATGATTTTTACAATTCAGGAAGAAAATAAGACATTAAAAAAAGTAGGCTAACGATCATATTTTTAAAACATAATTTTTTTTATTTAAATGTTTTAGATTTGAAAAAGATTTTTTTAAATGTGATAGACTTTATTATTGATATTTTACCTAAATTAAAAAAAATAGTGTTCATATAATTAGGTTACATTAAAATGACTCAATCCAATATTAGAAATGTGAATTTAATATTTTAAAAGTTTATTATGTTGGGAATTCACATTCCGCTATCCAGTTTAAAATACTGCAAAATGTTCTGCCACCAAAGATCCGCAAACCCTTAATGTTAACTTATAATAAAATATCAAATGGTTTCAGATTGTATTTTCACGTTTGTATCCTTGTGAACTTTTAAGGTAAAAAAACGTTGTCTTAGTTAGTTTGTTCAGGTATGCAGGAAAAGTTCTAAATTAAGCAAATGTTTTGGTTTTTTTTTCTTCTGTAAAAACAACACATTACTGTCAGAAAAAAAAGTTCTCACCATAAAATGTATAAACTTTTTGTCAAAACATCCAGACATTAAGAACTTTTATAGATGTCTGTTGCAATACCATGTATTGTGTAAATGTCATAAATAAGAGTTGTTTTCATAAACATTTGCTTTAAAAACTATTACATAAAAATGTATTTAAAACAAGTACATTGCTGTTAAAAAAAATCTTTTTTTTTTGGTCAAAACATCCCAAATTTTTACTGATTTCCCAAACTTATGTTTAATAATTTTGTTTCATAATGTGACGTCTCAATTCTCATAAATAACAGCTATTTGTTCAGGAAACTTTGCTTAAACACTATTAAAAAAAACATATATTCTGTTAATACAAGAAAATAAAGTTAACCGTTGGCTGATTTGAAGAAAGTATTTCGTCTACATTTATGTCTCCTGGTTTGTAATATTACATTTTCAGAAAAACGGAACTCAGACAGATGTCCTAACATTAGCTCAGTTCGTTTTATAGTTATTTATCGAGTCTGTTAGTCTAACAAGCCGATCAGCCCGGTGCCTCGGTGACCGGCGACCCCCGCTAAGAGGCTAATGACCGCGGCTATAATCCTCCTCAAAACAAGCACAAAGATGCTAATTGAATCCGGCTATAAATAGGCTTGACTTCAACTGCTCCTCCTTTACCAGAAGTGCTTCCTATAGCGGAGAATCCTACCGGGAACTCACCGAGACGGTTATAAAACCCGCCGGCCGTTAGGAACGTTTCGTTTAACCGGGGAAAGTTTTGGCGGGAGATCTGTTTTTACCTCAGCGGCTAACATGTTTCCTCTCCCGATGTTTACACCGGAGCAGGTGGCCCGTGTTTGTGAGAATCTCGAGGAAACCGGAGACATCGAGCGCTTGGGTCGGTTTCTGTGGTCGCTCCCCGCCGCGGTGCCCGGTTCGGCGGCGGAGCTGCTCAACCGTCACGAGTCGGTCATGCGCGCGCGCGCTCTCGTCGCCTTCCACGGCGGGAATTTCGAGGCGCTCTATCAGATCCTGCAGAGCCATCGGTTCACGCGGGAGTCCCACGCGAAGCTGCAGGACCTGTGGCTGGACGCGCATTACCGGGAGGCGGAACGGCTGCGGGGGAGGCCGCTGGGGCCCGTGGAGAAGTACCGGATCCGAAAGAAGTTCCCGCTGCCCCGGACGATCTGGGACGGCGAGCAGAAGACGCACTGCTTCAAGGTGAGACACGTTAAACTCGTGATTTGGACTTGATTTTGGACTTATTTCGTATTTTGCCAACACTTTTTTAAAAATAAACATTTTTAAATCAAGTGAAACCAAAAAGTTTGCTGTCAAAAGTGAAGATACTCAAAAACGAATTTTATTTGTATTTATTTATTTAATTATTAAGTATTTTCAGAAAATCATTTGTAGTTTTATGTGGTTTTTATTTTCTTTAATTTTATTTTTATTTTGTGGAAATTATTTTGTGGTACTACACAGCGTTTTGTACTTACATACTACTCAAAGAGTTTGTGTGCGCTAAATACTTAAAGAAGATTTAGCAAAACAATGTGTGCGAAAGCTACTGAGAATTCTTGTGAAACACTAACTTTCAAAGTTTTTTTATTTAATAATTATTATTCATTATTATATATTTTTAGTTTAGGCAAAACTGTTAAAACGAGAGGTTACTTTTGTTTGGAAAAGGTTAAATTATTAAAACAATTTTGTACAATTCTGTGATGTCATCAAACATGATGTCATCAAAATATTATATTATCATTATCATTTAAGCAGCGGAGGAGTTACAATTAGGCCAAGGTGTAGGTGACTGCCTTGGCCCCCAACCTTTTAGGGGCCCCTATACCCTCCGTTGAATTCTAGCATTGTTTTACAGTATTTTAACGTTTAAACGGCTTGATGTTTACCAGATTTTTTCCCTTCGGTCCCGACTCGTGATGTATATATATATATAACGTAAGGTTCTCTGAAATGTCAATTATATTTTATCAAGTATATCAAGAGAGAAAATGTTTCTGGAAGCTCCAAGACCCTGCAATGTTTCTTCTAAAGTATAAAAAAATGTGTTTACCAACCTAAAAACAATATATATATATATAATAATTATTATTTTTTTTTTTTCGGTGTCCGCCCGCCTGAAAAGTAATTAAATGAATTGAAAAACATGTTTTTCATAAATATATTTGTTCATATTAAATACTATTTTATTAGATATATAATGATGATGTAATAAAAAACAGGGACCCTTGAGCATTTGTTTTCCTTGGACCCAAAAAATGACAAAATCCTCCTCAGCTTGTAAGTCCCGAGCCTGCAATAAATAAAGTTTAGTGAAATCTTTAAACGTTGAAGAAACACTATTGTTTGTTTGTTTGTTTTTTAGTTCAGACAACATCGTGTGAAAAAAAAATAGAGTGAGTCTCAAATTTGATTATTTAGATCTTCGGAGTCCTTTTTTTTATACTGTGTTGAATGAACAAAAACTCCACTTACCTTAAAATATATTACATTGAATTAAAATAGAAAAAGGAACAACAAAAAAAGAGTGTTTACAAATATTGAAATGCACAAGATTTGTGTAAAAAGGGAGCGCAGATATTTGAACTCTGTTTGAGTGTTGCTTGTACGTATACGAGCGCGCTTGGCTCTACTCTGGACAGAGTTAAATGTACTCTCAAGACTTTAGAATCGCTCACATTTATAAGGAAAATAACAAGAGTTTGGGACGGTTGCTAAATGTGCTGTTTGTGGTTTCCCAGAGCCAGCGTTGAGGATCAAAATCACTAAAAACAAAGATGTTCTCTGCAGCTTTTACGCAACAACATCTCGACCAGCATTTAGGAAAAATGTCTTCGTAATTTTATTTTTTTTTGTGAAAGAAACTGTGTCCTCAGTTTTGTTATATTACTCTGTTCAGAGAGTTTTTGGTTCTTCTGCGGATTGAATACAAAAACACTGCTATGCTGCGTTAAAATACACAAACAGAGTTTTTGCAATAAATATTTGTGTTTTGATATAGAAACGACACAATAGTTTTTTTGTTTTTGTCTAAATGCCACAAAAGCAAAGTTTAACTAAATAGAGAAGGATCGAAAAGAGTCAGAGTTAATTCAACTCCAGATTTAACTCTATAGAGATTTTTTAGTTAAATTGTGTACATTTTTATTTTTAGGAAACACAATTTAGATTTTTTGTACGCAGAACCAAACATGACTTGAGTATAAATAAATGAATTAAATTAGAAATAAATGCATGAATGCATAAATCAAATAACAAATTATTAAATAAGACAATGAAGAAAATAGTGAATGCTTCACTAAGTAAATACATAAATAAATAACTGTGGAAATAAATAAATGGAAAATGAGACAGGAATAAAAACACATGGTTTGAAATATAGAAATACACATGAATTATGTTTCTTTATCAATATTTGTTATTTGTTATTTCCTTTAACAAAAAATATTTATTCAGACCTTTATTTATTTATTTATTTAAGCATACATTCATTTGTTTATTTATTTACTCTTGCAGTTATTTATACTTTTATTTGTTTATTTATACTCCAGTCGTTTTGGACCTCCAAATATTTGAGGTTCTGAAAAATATCAATAAAGTGTAAAAACATTGTGTCTCATCACGCATCATTGAAAAGGTAACATTTTTAATGTTACTAAATAATCTAATTTATATAATTCATATAGAACTTCCTTGACTTATGCGAGAGACTTGTGTTAAACGACAACAAATGTTATACTGAGAACTAAACAATAAATCTATATATAAATAAATAAAACTTATTGCATTTCTGATTGTGGTTTGAGTGGAGCTTTTTAATCCCGCTCTAGTTAACTAATGTTTGTAACTCCATCGCTGTGTGTATGTATACAAATGTTGATAATTAAATTTTTTTTCTATAATAGCATTTAAACAAGATGCATTGTCAGCGCATGCAGGAAACGTGACGTCGATTCTCTTTCTTCAATCGTTTACAACCGTGAGCTCTTTCTGAACGAGGCTCTTCTCACGGAGAGGCAACAGCCACACCACTAACCCTCCATGCCGCCCTGGAGCTGCAACTGAACATCCATCAACACATTGTGAGCGTGTTTAAAGCCTAACTGCGCGGTCAAGTTATTCAACTTCTGAACATATTGGAATTTAGAACATTTTGTCTTATAATTAACTCAAGATAGAGTGTTTTTTGTGCTGTCGATCGTTAAAAAAACCCCCGAATAAATAGCACAATCTTTCTAAATTAATCATGATTTATTGCAATGACAAAACTGACAGTTTTTAAAATCTATAAAATGTAAATAATTAATGTAAATTGAAGACAAAGAGACTATTTAAATTCAAATTATGATTGTTTATTGAATTTTTTTTTGTTTAACTCGTAGCTCAGGTTTTTGTCACGTAAACAGCATCGCTGCAATAAACCATCAACATCCTCCAAATGAACTATAGCTTCTCTTCTTCGGTGGTGGTTCGTGTGTGCTCTCGTCAGACTCTCGTTCTCCAGGACTCTTAACCGCTCGCTTAGTGAAGAAACTTTAGTTCTTTAAACCTTGGATCAATTGCAGTAGCGCTCTTCATCCGTGTGAGGTTAGTGCTGTCCTTCCTTTTAGAGAGTCTGAGCTGAAATCATGTTTGAGTTTAACTAAAGGCTGATCGTCCTCTTTACTCCATCATTTCTGAAAACACCACCGAGCAGGAGAAAACATATTTTACTTACATTACATTATTGACTCTCGCTCAGACATCTGCTTACAGAATGCTCTGTTTATGATTCCACGAGGAAACAACATCTGAAATCTAACAACTTAAAAGAAATCCTCTCAGTATTTATTTTCAAAACTGACTTGCCATACTTGTTTTAATAGTTGAGAAAATATATCTTTTTAAATACGTTTTAGACCTTTTTCCCTTTTTCATACCAAATACAACATGTAGCCGTGAAATAACTTTTGCTGTTGTCGTGGCTATAAACAAACAAACAAATATTTACAAACATTATTCAAGGCAAGGCTAGGCAAGTTTATTTGTAAAGCACATTTCGTACGCAGGGTAATTCAAAATGCTTTACACGGGAAACAAAGAGTAAAAAGAAAGTACGTTTAATAAAATCAAGCATAAAAAAGTCATATAAAATCATAGTGATTAAAAACTGAAAATTAAAAACATTACGAGGATTCACCAGTGAATTTCCCTTTAAATGCGCCGTTGTCTTTTATATCACCGTATAATAACTCCCTTATTATTACACGTGATCTTCTGCAGAGCGCACTACTCAAATTTAATCAAGCACGGAACGACACTCTTTACAGGATAACTCTATCTTACAACACCATATTTATTACTTCTTTTACTTTTAAATATTGTTTCACACTACTCTGAACGTAGTTTTATTCTATGCAGCGTAGCTTGACCGTGGACACACACACACACGCTCTCTTGTGATGAAAGACAAGAAGATCTTTCTCAAGATTTCACTGTGAAGAACAGACTCTGGAAAATCTTAACGTTCTTAGCTTTATTGTACCAAGTCAAAACATTTTAATTTAGCAAACAACCTTTACACGTTGAACCCCCAGTGTATTCCACCAGTTTGAACCAGTTCAAGCTCCCATTAAAATTTCGTAAATAACAACGGTGGAGCACAGAGCGAAGACTTAATTAGCTTTTATTCCAAGAGCAACACTCTCACTCCTCGAGCAAACAGCGGCTCTGTGTCTGACGCTGGTGTTTAAGCTCTTGAGCCCAGGCCACCTGCGCTTTAAGCTCTCACTGCACACGCCGCGTTCCAGACGCTAGCGCTGGATTAGCCAGCGGATCGGACGCAACGCTAATCACAAAGCACAACCCTGTGAGGATAACGCGGATGCGGAGTCGGATAAACATCTCTTGAGCGTCAAGATCACAAGCAGTTTTCCAATCATTTCATAAACACCTAAACAAGCCAGTCATGCTAGCTTGTTAGCTTTTGGATACACTTTTAAGAGGTTGAGGAGCTGTCAGACCGCGGACGGTTGACTGGAGGTTTCTGGATGGCTTTACGGCCATCCGTGGCTTTTTAAGTGGCTTGTAAGTGCTCCAGCTCAGGAAGCGATCACTGAGATTTACTAGAGCAGACCGTAAACGAGATAAAGACATGCAGCGGTCACATCAACTCAAACCCGGATTGACTCGGTTAAGCTCTGAACACTTCTGCCCTTCTTAGCTGGAAGTCTCAAGGACATTGTGGTGGAAATATCAATCGCACAAATGAAGAGAGACTGGTCCTCTTTTGGAGGATGGATGCAAATGCGTCTCCAGGTTATAGATGTCTATTAATACACTGTAGCCTAGCGATTGTTAGAAAAGTTCTCCACAATGAGAAGGAGCGAGGAGTTACTAGAGTTTGCATGTTGCAGGAAAAAGATTATCTTTGAGACTATACTTTTAAGTTTGGAGAGCACACTTTATAAGAAAGCCAATCTTTAAAAGTTTGTTAAACAAGTTGGGACAAGTTTAAAGCTTTTTAAAAGTTTAAATCTGTGTAAAAAAAAGTATTTTTAAGGTGTAAACAGGTATTTTATTAATAGGATGCAATCATGTCATTAGCAAGAGATATAGATAAGTGAAAATGGTTGCTAGGGTAAGCAGTATGGTTGCTATGGGTGATTTGGTGAAATCATAAAATGCTCCCTCTCAGTATGAGTCATATAAAACAACCCCCCTTTCTTAATTATTATCCTAAGTTGAGATATAGATATGTGACTTGGTTGCTATGGTAGACATTCGGGTTGCTATGGAGGCTTTGCCACTTTGACCAACATAACCCACCACCTGTATCTCTAGCTTGTTCTGTTTTTAAAATATTATGGGACCCATCCATTTTCAAGGCCAATCTTAAGTCAATGTTGACCCATCTAGAGTACAGGGGTCAAATACTTTTTCACCTTGCTCAGCATTGTAATGCTCGGACTTATGAGTTATTAGTTTTGTGAGATTTAAGCTTCTACGAGATTCTCAGTTTGAGCTACAGCTTGTCCTCATGTTAAGTCGAAGGAAAAACATCCCAGCGATTTCCCAGCATGCTTCAGTGGTACCAGTATGAGGAGATATAAGCACTCCAATTAGACCAGTTTGAACAGTTTAAGAAAAGTTTGAAGTCTGTACCGTCGGAGGAGATAGCGTCCGAGAAATGTAGAATTTATATGTTTTAAGAGCTAGATCGCCATGTTTGCTTGCTCTAACCAACACAAGTGTGAGCGTTCCGATTGGTCAAATAGAGTTTAATAAGCCTTAGTCAGGTTGACTTGATCTGATTGGTGGATTTTCAGCCAAAGAACTTGTCTGTGAGGCTGATTTGGGATTTTTCCATGACTTAACTACCGCTCTTGACAGCAACGAGAACAAACGTGGTACACAACCTGGCCTTCCGTTGACCGTTGCCTGGGGCAGGGGTCGGCAACCCCGCGACTCTTTAGCACCGCCCTAGTGACTCCCTGGAGCTTTTTCAAAAATGTTTGAGAATGGATTTATTTTTAGTTTTAATATGGTTTCTATAAGAGGACAAACATTCTTAACGTTTTCCAATGCTGTAAAAGTGTGTAAAATAAATATTTAATTTCAACATTTCTGTGAACGAAGTTTTGCGGCATAGCCTGCGACACACGCTTCCACCAGCAGGGGGCGGGATGCCAGGCGGGGGCTGTGTGAAGGGCCCTGGACCCCAAAGAGAAAAATAACTGCGAGAACAGAAGATTCAACACTTCTTGGACCGAATCATCGTTTTATTGCTCTGTTTGTTGCTCAGATGAGGGGCGCATTAAACACGTTCTATTTTGATGTTGTTTTTTGGAATCCTCAAAATAAAAATGACATCATTATTCTGATTTCTTTATTGCATTTCTTTAATTTCATTAAAGCATCGAAACATAATTCATTAATATTGTAATGAAGTTAAACTTGAGAGGAGTCACGTGGTGCGTCGTTCTCTACAGAAAACATTTAATCATGAAAGCTCATTATGTATTTGTAGCCAACTTTATCATTTTTATAATATTTTTTCTGCGGCTCCAGACATATTTGTTGTTTGTTTTGTTTTTGGTCCAATATGGCTCTTTGAGCATTTTGGGTTGCCGAGCCCTGAGCTCCGGAAACGTCTCTGGGACGCGTGTTTGTTAACGCGAGTGTTTATTTGTGTGTTCAGGAGCGCACGCGGAGCCTGCTGAGGGAGTGGTACCTGCAGGACCCGTACCCGAATCCGTCTCGCAAGCGCCACCTGGCGCAGGCCACAGGTCTCACGCCGACGCAGGTCGGAAACTGGTTCAAGAACAGGCGACAGCGAGACCGGGCTGCCTCTGCTAAAAACAGGTACAGGTGCAGCAGGGCTGGAAGTAATCCGTTTCAGAAGCTGACAACGTTTAACTGAGATTCGGTCGCGCATTAAAAGATTCTCAAAGTTCTCTCGCAGAATACAACGAAGACTTTCCAATCCGCGTCCAACTGAAAACGTTTTTTTTTATTACATTTCTTATAAGGACTAAAATCAAAGTCGAGAGGTGATCAAGTACAGGAACATAAAATGTGTAGAAACAGTGCATTCAAGAGTTGTAGCCATTTTAGTAAATGTGACTCTTTATTTAAAGGTAATATCTCAATCACAGCACCAACTTTCTTCTTTTCAGTGCTGTATTTTATAAACAAGAGTTCAAAACATGTTTCCTATACGCATACCAAATCTGCTGTGGACATCTCTTTTTTAATCAAGAGTCCGGTTCTCATGGTTCCTACCGCAAGCAGAGGGTAAACCTTCCAAGTTTAAATCTCCATAGTGAGCAGAGGGGTGTTACTCCGTCTTGGACCACCTGGTGTTTCCCTGCGTCCCAATCGGCGCACTATCCGCACTTTTAAGGGTGTGCAATGAAAATCAGTGTTTCCCAAACCGTAGTCTACTTAAAAAAGTATCCGAGCGCGTCCCGCATGTCTACTTTCTTCCAGTTAGATTCCGAAGTGCAGATCGATAAAAGCTTCCCCGGCTGATATTACCCACAATCCACTGGGCTTGGGTGGACGGAGTTTTATGTCGAATATTTAGGAGAATATTTACATCTATTATTAGAATATTTAATAACGAAGAAACAGGACAGAAGGAGTTCACGCCGCACAACTACTGCCGTCGCATGGCGTCTTAGATCTCGTCTCACACACGGAAACGTATCTACATTTAAAATAAAATAATAAAGTATCTACTTCAAGGGTGCGGTGTAAGTGTTTGTATTGGGACTCATGCGAGCTTAAAAGATAGCAAAACATCTCCTGATGAGACGATTAGGAACGAATTTGTTTATTTATTGCGTCTACAGATGAAAATGTGAAGCTAGTTTGGTTTGGTTTGTCAAATACATTGTGATACTTGTACTCTCTTTCTAAGCTTTTTATCAGTCACAAACTTATTTTACCGTAACGAAGACGTGACTCTAATCCAGTGTTTCTCAATTATTTTCTGTCGTGCCCCCCAGAAAAAAAAAATCTTGTGCCCCCCGCGCAACTATAAATAGTATTATTTGTCTTTAAATTTGTTATAAGTACACCTCTGCATAACACAGTATCCTTATTAACATATAAGAGAGAAAAGAAAGAAATAAATATGGACCAACTTACAACAGCAATAGATTTATTAACTGTAGCAGAAAAGATTTAAGGAGCATCTGAAATGTAAAAAAAACATTAAATCATTGTTTGACTGATCGTGATTGCTGACAATATTCGGCTCGTTTTCTCTGCGGTTTGGAGTTTTGGAGCGTGATTGGACGTCTTGATTTATTTGGCTTCATGCTGTCCGCTGCAACATGTTTAGACTCAGTAAGCACACCTGTCTCTCCTCGTCTCCCACCGCAGTCACAGTGAAGCCAAGCGCTACAAACGCGTCATATTTCCTCGTCTTAGCTTTCGGGAGACTTTCGTTTGTCTCTTTATCTCCTTCTCTCTCCGTCTGTCTTCTACACTTCCTGTCTACACTTCATACTCTGCCAATGAGAGCGCCACTGCCCCCTAATGTAGTGGAGTGGTATTGCACTTTATTCTAGAACAGTAAAAACATTTTTTTATAAAAAAGCATGTTCCCCGATGTCAACTTGACGGAGCCTCACTTGAGGAACGCACCCCACTATTCTAGAACCACTGCTCTAATCCAGCAACAATACCTTCACCTCCGTTTGGTCATGACTGTTATTTTCTTTTTGCGTTTGGTGGCGTCCCAATAATTGTGTTTTCTGCATGCCTTGTTCCCTACTTGATGCTAAAGACTCAAGTAAGACCACGCCTACAACTACGACCACGCCTATAAACGCGGCGCAAATCACACGTTAAATAAATATTAGGCAGCTGGCTCGAGTTGGCCGAGGTTGGGTAATAAAAGTATAAAAATATAAGAAGAGGGGGTTACAGTACCTGATGATTGAACCAGAAACCATTTTGGTGGGAATTGAAATAATTAAAGCTAATCAACATGCTGTTCGTGGGTAGCACGGTTGTCTCACAGCGAGAAGGTCTCTGGTTCGAGCCTCAGCTGGGTCAGTTGGTATCTCTGTGTGGAGTTCTCATGTTCTCCTCGTGATCGCGTGGGTTTTCTCCGGGTGCTCCGGTTTCCCCCACGAGTCCAGAGACGTGCGGTTTAAGAGAATTGAGTAAAAACGATTGTTCGTAGTGTTTGAGTGAGAATGAGTGTGTGTGAATGTTTCCCAGCGATGGGTTGCAGCGGGAAGGGCATCCGCCGCATAAAACATATTCCAGAAGAGTTGGTGGTTCATTCCGCTGTGGAGACCCTGAAAGGGAAGAAAGCCGAGAAGATAAAGGATGAATGGATGGATGGAACAAGCTGTTTGTGTTAGAACAATTATGGTTTCTTCACTAGAATTGAGCGAGATTGTTGTGTGCGTTATTTTGACAGGATCAGGTTTTGGGAGGGGTCATGACCCCCGCGGGGAAATGGCGCCCCAGAGTGTCTAAATGCTTGTGTTGTTTTATAAATCCTTACAGACTTTGAGGACGCACATTTTTACCAGGTTTGGTGATGTTAAGCGTTTGTGTTTGAGAGTCTCAGCTATTTTGTCTTTTGTTCAATGCTTCGCTCTAAAACAGGGCAAACGTTGTT
The DNA here is from genome assembly GCA_900490495.1 of Danionella dracula. NCBI lineage: Eukaryota > Metazoa > Chordata > Actinopteri > Cypriniformes > Danionidae > Danionella > Danionella dracula. The sequence goes on from UELW01000013.1 coordinate 141,087, forward strand.
TAAAGCGCCACCTATTGAGCAAAAGCTTAGATTTTTTTATTCAGTTTCACAAATTAAAGTTGTGCAATTGTGTACCAAAGATGAAAAAGATCTCACCAAAGGGAGGTCTGGTTTTCAATGCACTTATTTCAAACACAGCAGGAACTTTCTTTGTTTATAGCGCCACCTATTGAGTGAATACTTCGATGTTCTATAACTATTAACAAATATTGCTTACGCACATGTTCAGCAAGTTTAGTTTTAATACCTTATTGAAAACAAAAGTTCTAGCACTTTTAGTAAACGAGGCTTAATTTTTCAATGCTCTTATCTCAAACATAGGGTGAACTTTCTCTGATTATAGCGCCACCTGTTGAGCAAAGACTTCGATTTTGAACAAATGTTTGACGATCTAAGTTACACATGTGTGTACCAAATTTGGTGAGGAAACCTCTAAGTGATCAAAAGTTTCAGCAATTTTACAGAACAGAGGTCTGGTTTTCAATGTTTTTATCTCAAACACAAGAAGAACTTTTGTATATAGCGCCACCTATTGAGCGAAAGCTTAAAATTTAAATACATTTTTGCAAATCTAAGTTGCACACGTGCGTACCAAATATGTTGAATGTCCTTCTGTGTTCAAAAGTTGCAGCAATTTTACAGAACTGGGGTCTGCTTTTAACGCTCCTATCTCAAACACAGGGAGAACCTACCTTAATTATAGCACCACCTATTGAGCAAAAGCTTGACATTTTTAAACATCTTTGCAAATCTAAGTTAGAAATGTGTTTACCAAGTTTGGTGGTGATACCTTAATGTATTCCACAGTTTTATCGATTTTAAAGAACAGGTGTCTGGATTTCAATGGTCTTATTTCATATGCAGAGCCAACTCTCTTAGCTTATAGCGCCACCTATTGAGCAAAAGCTTACGGGTTTTACTAGGTTTCACAAATCACTTTGTGTTAAATTGATTTTAGCAATGCTCTTACCTCAAGCACAAGCTGAACCTTATTTTTTTCTTCCTCAGGCTCCAGCAGGACTCCTCCCTGCTCCCTTCCGGAAGTTCTCCTGAATGTTCTTCTTCTGAACATCCTCTGCTTCAAGGCTCATTCGGTCATCGTCCTGGGACGGGAGCCTCCACACCAGACATCTCAATCAGCAGCGACAGCGACTTTGAGTCATGAAGTTGCTTTGCTGATTACTTTGCTTACAAATGCACTTATTGTACAAAAACGGAGATAGTGTGAGCTTCTTTCTCTGACCTGAGGATGGGTGATGAAGAGCAGGGACATCTGTCTCCCAGGACTCTTTTGGGTTCCCAGACTGGCTGAGAGATCTCGTCCATCTAGGATCTTCTTGTGTGCCTCTTCCACGTGGGGCATGTCGAAAAAGCTCCTACAAAGGTGTCAGGGAGAGATCAGAAACAGGCCCCCAGCTATCTCCTCAATGTGGAGGAGCTCATTCGAGGTCCATCTATAAAGAGTGGCCCGTCGCCCAGCAGAAGGCGTTTGTTTTATTGCTTGAGTTCCTTATTAGAAAACAAACCCAATACACCATATTCACAAACAGTGCTCCTTTGAAAAAATGCAGAAGTTCATGAGGGAGAAGTTGCAGTGTGGAGCTCGAAGACGGCTCGTGCCAAACAGATCTCATCGGGTTCCTTAGCTGCTTAAACAGGACACAAACTAATGTTTACACTTCCTCGATGTGCTTCAACCCTGAGTTTGCTTACTTTGAACACGAAGAATGCTGGAAACCACCAAAAATGTGAACGTTGCTGTTCATGAAGTCAAACGTGTGAATGTTTTATTAGAAAGGGCTCGAACAGTTAATACAGATAATTTTTGGAGAAGGCAGGACTAGCCAGGACGTCTGTAGCACGACGCAAACAAGTTACACATGTGAAAAATGAAGTCTAGACTTGCTGCTGAATATTGATATACTATAGATTAATTCTATTGTTTCTTTTGTAAACATTGCGCAGACTGGAGTGTGAAGATGTAGTCTGGGAAAGAAGATTTACATTATTGATGCTTCACCCCAGACTCAGTTTACGTCAGGAAACTTTTTTACTATAAAAATCATCAAATGAGAGTCGATCTGCTGGATCTTAAGACGTTTGATGTGCCTACAACATCCAAGTGTCTAGTGGTTTTCCTTACACACCCATAAACCTAGCTCACCAGTCACAAGAAGACTCTCGACTGCTTTTCTCATGTCTTTGCCATTTTAAATAAATAAACTTATTTTTCAAACAAAGAGTTGTGTGCCACTCTGTTTTAGACAAAAACTATGTTCTCCGGGAATCCCCAGAGACATATGGACGGAATATTGTAATTAAGGTTTGTTAGAGTGTAAGAAAATATGACTGAACGCTAAACTAGCACAGGGTTCCACAACCTGGTCCTGGAGGGCTGCAGGTCTGCACATTCCTCGTTCAACTCTCAGGAAACACCTGTCCAGGGTTCTCCAAACCTGGTCCTGGAGGGCTGCAGGCCTGCACATTCCTCCTTCAACTCTCAGGAAACACTGTTTATCCAGCATGGGTCTGCTGCTCTCACACTTCCGGGTCAAACCACGCTTCTTGTTCTTCGTAGAGAGCAGCTGTACTAGGATTCATCTGATTGGTCAGTGGATGGGGCAGCGTAGAAGAAGAAGAAGGACGAGAAGCAGGAGCGTAGAAGAAGAAGAAGAACGAGAAGCAGGAGCGTAGAAGAAGAAGAAGGACGAGAAGCAGGAGCGTAGAAGAAGAAGAAGAAGAAGGACAAGAAGCAGGAGCGTAGAAGAAGAAGAAGTAGAAGAAGGACGAGAAGCAGGAGCGTAGAAGAAGGACAAGAAGCAGGAGCGTAGAAGAAGAAGTAGAAGAAGGACGAGAAGCAGGAGCGTAGAAGAAGATAGAAAGGACGAGCAGGAGTATAGAAGAAGAAGAAGAAGAAGAAGGAGAAGCAGGAGCGTAGAAGAAGGACAAGAAGCAGGAGCATAGAAGAAGAAGAAGAACGAGAAGCAGGAGCGTAGAAGAAGAAGAAGGACGAGAAGCAGGAGCGTAGAAGAAGAAGAAGGACAAGAAGCAGGAGCGTAGAAGAAGAAGGACGAGAAGCAGGAGCGTAGAAGAAGAAGAAGGACGAGAAGCAGGAGCGTAGAAGAAGAAGAAGAAGGACGAGAAGCAGGAGCGTAGAAGAAGAAGTAGAAGAAGGACGAGAAGCAGGAGCGTAGAAGAAGGACAAGAAGCATGACCGTAGACGAGCCAGAATAGAAGACGAGTCTGATTGAATGAAAATTGATGATTGACTTCAAACAGCTGATTTCTTTGCAAACACTTACTTCTTCTTTGGTAAAATGTGAGCGTCAGAGGGTCAATCGCTCTGCTGTAGCGCCATCATGTGGTCGGAGGTGTAAGGTTGAGCATTGTAGGCTCCCTCATAAATCTGGGCGTTTTCTAGCATCCACCTAAAGAAACAGTAGGGGTCTTCTCGCATGCTAAAAGTCCAAATTCAAAGGTCTTCAATCAACTCAAATAAACCAAAAGGGTTCATCATATAACTGTTATATAACTGTAATATATATCTGCTATCATTTTAAATGTCCCAGAGTGTGTACAGCGATTTTCTTGTTGAATTCCAGAGAACTAGCAGGTCACTGCTGCAGTGACTTCATCCTCTCCAATGCTCTCCGGCTCATGTTCCTAATTAAGTCTCACATGAAGAAGCTCTCTACGTCTGAGGGACAGAAGGTCCGCCGTCCTTTTTGTCTCCGAATCAGCCAGCGATATAGCTCTAACGCTCTCCTATCGCGTAACAACCTCGGAGTTCATCTATTACGCCTTTCTTTTGGAGTGATTGATGTAGGAATGGAATGGGATGTAGAGGAATTCAATTTCACCCAATGTGGCCTAACCTTGAGACAAATAAACTTGAAAAAGGGCATGTAGCAAAGTGATCAAATTATTATTTTTATTCCAATCATGATTTTTTTTTTTTACCAATTCTGTGCATTTTACCTCAGAGATTTATCATCCATCCACTGATGGGGCCAAAGTTAAATGTTTAACTGTAAAAATGCACAGAGCGCAGGATGACTGAAGTGCTTAATAATTAGCCCATAAAACTGCGCACTGATTGGACCGATAGTAACAGCAACGGATGACATCACTGCGTCGCTCTACCATCTCTACATCGTCATTCCATTCAGTGTCAAAAAACCTCCTTTCCAAACAGGAAGTGCAGATCCTCTTGGGGAAAAAACCTGAAAATGAACCAGTTTCAAGTCAAAAATATGTTTACACTTCAGAATATTTTACATTTGTGGATATGAAAGTTTTTTGGGGGGTTTTGTGACCCTTGTATCTGCAGATAGGACTCTACTCAAAGAACATCTAGACGTGTTAACAGAAAACCCTCCAGAGTGCTTTCATAAATCCGTTTAATACAAGCATACAAGCGTCGCTCGCTGCAGGAAGCGTTCAGAGAACCGACACCCAGAAACATCGAATAAAGCATCGTCCTCCGTTCATGCGTCACACAAAGACTCATGCATCGTTATTCACAAATTCATAATGATCAAAATTCACAAGCGCATCCCTTTACAGTTCACTGAGGACAGGAAAATAAAATCACACTGTTACAGTTTACGTAATAATCACTTCTAAAAGCTAAATAACTAAGTGAATCATTCATAAATACATGTAATTATTTAGCTTTCGGAAGCAATTATCTGTTCGTAGTGTTCGCTTGCAGATGGAGTCAAACAGAACAAGTTCTTGTGACACTGCTTTATGTTACGCTTGTTTATTTGTATTCTATTATTATTTTAAAATAGATTGTATTATCATTTTAATGGGTTATCGTGTTACACTTATACTATTGAGTGTTTCTAGGACTTTTATTTTGACACTCCACTACCGCCGTTGTTCCACCTGTTCCTCAAATCTTTCCAGGGCTGCGTCCCAATCCGAACACTTACAGCGCACGCTTAAAGTTGTAAAGTGTTCTCTGTTCTCTTTGGGTTTCTTTTATTTTCTAATTGTTTGCTCATGTGACCACAAGGTGGCAGTGTTTACCTCCTCTGGCTCCTACAGTGTCTTATTTTTGTAATCTGATGATTGAAAAAAGTATCCTGATATTTATTTTGAAATAATTTGATACCTGTTCGATTTTAGAAGTAAATGTTTTATTCCACTGTAAAAAAATAGTGTATTATAATGAAATAATGGCTGCAGTTCTTTATGAGAGTCAGTAATCTCACCTGACACATGACATCTTAGTTTTCACTCAGTTAAATTAGAGTTTGGTGAGATTGTTTTAAATTAGAGTTTGGCGAGACTATTCATTAAGTTAAAAAAAAACGTACAATCGTCCGTTACCTCCAATCTTTCCAGTACTGCGTCCCAATTCGAACACTTACGCTGCATTATTAAAGTAGACCTCATTCTCAGAAGAAAATAAAGATATTTTTAGAATGTGAGATGAGAGTGAGCTCGATCTGGGACGCTCTAAAACGTCACGTGGCAGAAGTAGTAGAAGTAGAGGACTCCTTTTACATTTCTTCATTAAACAATATTCTAATAGTAACATTATCCGTATTGATATTATTTATTTGGTTCTACTTTTTAAATAATTTGTATTACAGAGAGCGCTCGCTTGTTTGGCTCCAAGAGAGAACTCTTCCCACCCAAGCGAGGGGATTGTGGGTAATATCTGCCGCCCTTATGAAAAAAACTGGGAAAAGTACACATCTGGGACCAGTTTAGATTTTTTATGTGAACTACGATTTGAGATACACTAACACTCATTTCGGACCCTTAACAGAGTAGACCAGGGGTCTCCAAATCCAGTCCTGGAGGGTCGGAGGCGTTCAATCGTCATGAAACACACCTGTTGCTAGCTGAAACACTTCATTAAGGTGCTCTCTGATTCTCTGAAGCTGAAGTAGTATGCATGCTAGAGCAGGGTTACAGCTAAGATGTGCAGGGTTCCGGCCCTCCAGGACCGGATTGGAGGAACCCTGGTGTAGATAGTGCGCCGATTGGGACGCAGCACTTTTGGGATAACCGTGCGACGCTAAAACGTTCAGAGAAATTCTGCTGCTAAAATGTTGTGTAAGCCTCAATTCTGATGTTTTATGTAGTTAAATCTGCTCCTTAAATTTTGTGAACTGGTATGTTATTACTATTATTCACTAAATAAAATTTTTTTATTGAGTTCTCTGTCATTTTATTGTATATTAATTTGGTGAGCAGTGGAGAAGTAGCATAGCTCTTTTAGGGTTTCTTTTATTTTCTAATTGTTTGTTCATGTGACCACAAGATGGCAGTGTTGAACTCCTCTGGCTCATACAGTGTTTATTTAGAATGAGTAGAAAACAGATTTTTGTAATCTGTTGAGCGAAAAAATGTCCTGATAGTTGATGGGGTGATACCTGCTCGATTTTAGAAGTAAATGTTTTATTCCGGTGTAAAAAAAAAAGTGTATTATAATGAAACAATGGCTGCAGTTCTTTATGAGAGTCAATAATCTCACCTGACACATGACATCTCAGTTTTCATTCAGTTAAATTAGAATAAAAGCAGAGTAATTGCAATAACTGTCCATTACTGAAGAGTTTCGAGCCAGGAGGAAAGTGGTTTTATTTATTTTTTTGCGGATGTCGAAAGATTTTCCTTCAAAAGTAACTAAAAAGATGTCCGTGCACATTCTGACGTGTGGTGGCGCTAGTGTGCTTCAGTTAGAGAGTTTGGCTAAAGGGTAGACGAAGCTAAACCAGCATGCCGATTTCAAAACGTTACAGAAACTAGTGGAGAACATTGATGAAGAATAAGAATAATGACAGAAACAATAGGAAGAAACATAATAAACGAGGAATGAAAACATATGTAACATTTAAAATATACAAGATTGGACCCAGACCAGGAAACTCATCAGAGCAAAACTTTTACATCACTTCCTGTTTGGCGGAGATGGCTTCAAGCACCACTGGCTTCAGTTCCACGTTCCAGAGATCCACGTTGATCTGAAATATCAATCATCAACACAAACACTGCGTTCCAAAGACGTCCACGTGTGATTCGATAACCTCCATCTTCAACCAAAATATCAGTGAATAAATGTGCCTTGGGTTGCCAGCTCATCAAGCTCCACAAACCCAAGGACTGCATCAGATTACGTTTGTTTGGAGGATCCAAAAAGCTCGTTTTTTCAGTTCACTCCTCACTGACGGACTCGCCCAAGTCAACGGCGCCCCCTCTCGTCAGTCTGTGCATCTTGCTGAAGTCATGATCGCGGCGCAGGTAGCTGAGCGACGCCTGCGCGCCCAGCTGCTGGGGCTGGGCCTGTGCCGGCAGGGGGAGCATCTGGCCGTCGATCCTCCAGAAGAGACAGAAATAACGGGACTCTTTCACCCTGAAAAGAGAGGCGCAGGTCTGGGATAAAGCCTCCACGCTCTCTCCAGCCTTCCACAAGAGCGTTCGCACCCCGTTGCGGTTGCCATCCTGGAAGAGCACCCTAATGAAGCGCTGCGGACAATCAAACAGATGGATTAATCCCTTGCTCGGCTTGGAGTCACCACTAGAGGGTGCTAAACTATTTTAAGCTATTCAAGCCAACAGACTGTTCTAGCATTAATGTTATAATTCTGAGAATTCTCCTAGAGACATTAAGCTACGGACTTCAAACTGTTTCAATTGGGTTGCTCTATCTCCTCATACTGGTACCACTAAAAATGCAGGAAAATCGCTGGGAATGCTGGGAATTTTTCCCATTGACAAAACAGAGTGTCAAATTTTGTCAGGCTGTAGCTCAAACTGAGAATCTGGTAGAAACTTCAAACTCACAACCCTTAAGGAACTTACGAGTCTGAGCAATACCATACTGTGCAAGGTGCAAAAGTATTTGACCCCAGGGCTCTAGAGGTGTCAAAATGCATCACTGACTTAACATTGCCATTGAAAATGAATAGGTTTTGGGTCCCACATTAAAAAAAAAACACAAGCTAGAGACACAGGAGGTGGAATAATATTGATTACAGTGGAGAGGTAGAATTTTTAATTATGTCATTGATTCCTCCATAGCAACCATACTGTTTACCCTAGCAACCATAATCAATGATCTATATCTCATCTTAGGAAGCGAGTTAAGACATGGGGTTTGGTTTATATAACTCAAAGTGACAAGGGGAAAATTATATCGAGTGATACAGACCCGTCCAAAACATCTCTGGCTAATAAGATCATTGTTTGTCTTATTTAAGTATAAATATGTGTAAACGTTCAAGACTTAAAATAGCTTCAAGATTTGAACTTTTCCAAACTGGCTAAAGCTTTATCAAATGTTTAAAGATCTGCTTTCACACACCAGCATGAGACTTGCGGTTTAAATTTATCAACTAGTTTAATGTTGCAACTCAACCTCCTTCAGCTGAATGTCCTTCTGAGCCTTGACTTCTTGGCCCCGCCTCCGGCTCCACTCCCTCAAGTATTCCTGCGCCTCATTGGTCAGACCAGAAGTGGGCGTTGCGTCAGGTCTACTCTGGATTAGACTCAAGCTGGCATACACGCTGGTTAGATAATAGCCACCTGTGAGGAAAAGCACTGTCAGACCAGGTTGATCGTATTCTTTCAGGGGGAGCGCGAGATGTTTTTTTTCTTCCTAGGGGGAAGTAATTGAGAAACACTGGTTTATAGCAGCGGCACGACTCCGCCCTCACTGCTCTGGCACTGGTGATCTGCAGCTGGATAAGTCTCGAGCAGACTGTGCTCTGAAAGATCTCTCTCCGTACCTTCTCCGGTGAGCCAGCAGGGCTGGAGCAGCTCCATCATGAACTCGGTCTCCAGCAGCAGCTGAGGGGTGTTACACTGCACCAGAAGATAGGAGAGAGCCGGCAGGAAGTCCTCCGACACCACGGCCTGATCTGCAGAGAGGATGAGCAGGTTCCAAAACATCATTTAAGAGTCCCAGAGTATATGATCTCACTCGAAAGAGAACGCTCTCCAGATTATTTGTGCAAGGCAAAGGTGTCTTCAAGCTGCATCCCCATGGAAGGCCCGATGGAAGTATGCAGTTTTATTTGTAGAGTGAAACACGGTTTCTCTTCGTGCTTTGTTAGAGATTTTGGTACGAAAACACCATTATTTTAATCAAAATAGTTTGTGTTGCTCACAACTAATCACATTATTGATAAGTTATCCAAGATGATCAAAGAGTAACATATTGTTGTCAAAGTTTGCAGTGCAAGAACAAAGTAGTAGAAGGTAACAGAACACAATCTTCTCACGAAGCATGGAGTTGTGTTCCTATCGTCTTTCTTCAGCCATCTGGTGTCCTCGATCCACGCACTCGCGACGAGTCCGTGCGGAGGCAGTGTGGAACGCTGTTACGTTCTGCTTCACGTACGGTGGATCTCCATCTCAGTTATCTACGTTTCATTTACGTTGCGTATATTTTGGGTACATTGCAAAAGCAGAGCATGAACAGAGTTTGCATTTTTTTTTTTGTTGATACAACCAGACTAAATAATAATAATAATAATAGTCTTCATTTTATAAAGCTCCTTTAAAGCTGGCTTCCCAAAGCGCTGTACAGAGAACAAAAGTAAGATGTACAAAAAAGGAGCAGAGATAAAATGAAGAAAAACAAGTTAAAAACTAAATAGATAATCATACTTTAAATTAAAACTCAGGGCTAGTTAAAAGCAATATAAAGTATAATATATCGCTGGGAAACATCCACACACATTCATTCTCTCTCAAACACTGTAAACAATCGCTTTTACCCAATTCTCTTATTCCGCATGTCTCTGGACTCGTGGGGGAAACCGGAGCACCCGGAGTAAACCCACGCGATCACGAGGAGAACATGAGAACTCCACACAGAGATACCAACTGACCCAGCTGAGGCTCGAACCAGCGACCTTCTTGCTGTAAGAAGACTGTGCTACCTACTGCACCAACGTGACGCCCGTCAACAATTATGCACCAGTTTAAAAAGTGAGTTTTAAGATGGGGTTGAAAAGCGATGTAGCTGTGTGCACCCCTGAGCTCACCCGGAGAAGAGCTCAGGAGCATCTTCACCCTGTTTCCTGTCGTTTTAGAGCGAGAGCGAGGAACAGAGAGGAGCTCCGACGGTGAGGAGCACACGACTCGAGTGTACGAGATTAAAAGAGAAGATAAGTACTCGGGGGCAGACGATGGAGAGCTTTATATGTGAGGGTTAAAATGTTTAAATCTATATGGACGCGGAGCTGCAGCCAGTGCAGGGGGTTCAGAACAGGGGTGATGTGGTCGTGTTCTCTGGTCCCGGTCAGGACGCGAGCCCCTGAACTCTGAACACACTGCAACCTTTCCAGAGCTAGAAAACCCGGCCAGGAGAGCGCTTAGACGAGATGCTGCAGATGCACTGATCAGTCTTTCAGCAGAAGAGAACTATTATTAAATGTTCCTGTGGTGTGTTGCACTGCTCTTCAGCAACAGTGCACCAACTAGCTACTGAATGAGACGCCAAACTCCACCTGTTTTCTGTGGGAGCAGCAAAACACACTGATTTCGCAGTGCAACTCGCTGCTCTTTAGGAAACGATGATGCTGGTTGACACTTCGAACTTCGTAGGTTTCAGAAAAACTGACACCCCTCTCTGAGTTATTGATTTTAAAGTGGTGCTCACCCTTCTCCGCTCCCATGGCGGTGTAGACACTCTTGCAGACCTGCAGAAGCAGCAGCATCTTGTCGACCGGAGAATGGCTCCGCTGCATCAGGACCAGCTTTGCTTTGGCTCGGTCCACTCCACCAACGTCCAGGACACCCGTGCGCACTCCCAGGCGTTCCAGCGCCCCCTCCTGGAAGCTCAGCAGGCTCTGAGTTAGTCTCTGTAAGGAGCCATCTCGAGTGTGGAGGGAAACCAGCGATTGCATCAGAGAGGCTTTCAGAGGCTTCAGCATGCAGCCGAACAGAGCCTTTTCCAGAGCCAGGTCTGAAGAGGGAGGAGATCGTTCTGTTAGAATGCAGATCCATGTTGTGGATTTTAACTCAAGCAAATGACCCAAATGGTACTTTTAACCATAGACCATCAAAAAAGAGAGAAATTTTAAAGCTAACAAGTAGGTGGAGTCAGCTAATTCCGACTTTGTGTTGATTTACTTCCAAGTAGACCTAGTCGAAGTCATGTCCTTCATGGGATCTCGCAGTGGTTAGAAACGGCACCAGAAAATACCAAAGCCAGATAGACGTTAAGTTACTTTTTGTTTTGACAATGTAAATAATGATATAATTACATTAAAATCAGTAAAATGTCGAAAGCTGCAATGCCTTAAAATATTGTGAGCAAAGCAAGAAAAAAAAAAAACGAAGATTAAAATTCACATATGCTTTTAATGTTTCCATGTGCGGTGTCCCCACATGGGTCTGAGTCCTGCCGACTATGCCATTTAAACAGTATGTTCTTTTTCTATAGTTCGGTTAATTAGAGAGGTGTGGAGGGAAATCAGCGATTGCCTCTGAGGAGCTTTCAGAGGCTTCAGCACACAGCCGAACAGAGCCTTCTCCAAAGCTGTTTCCAGAACCAGCTGCAGAGCCTTCTCCAGAGCCTTCTCCAGAGCCTTCTCCGGAGCCTTCTCCAGAGCCTTCTCCAGAGCCTTCTCCGGAGCCTTCTCCAGAGCCTTCTTTAGAGCCTTCTCCGGAGCCTTCTCCAGAGCCTTCTCCGGAGACTTCTCCAGAGCCTTCCACGGAGCCTTCTCCGGAGACTTCTCCAGAGCCTTCTCCGGAGACTTCTCCAGAGCCTTCTTTAGAGCCTTCTCCGGAGCCTTCTCCAGAGCCTTCTCCAGAGCCTTCTCCAGAGCCTTCTCCGGAGCCTTCTCCGGAGCCTTCCCCGGAGCCTTCTCCAGAGCCTTCTCCGGAGCCTTCTCCAAAGCCTTCTCCAAAGCCTTCTCCAAAGCCTTTTCCAAAGCCTTCTCCGGAGCCTTCTCCAGAGCCTTCTCCAAAGCCTTTTCCAAAGCCTTCTCCGGAGCCTTCTCCAAAGCCTTCTCCGAAGCCTTCTCCAAAGCCTTTTCCAAAGCCTTCTCCGGAGCCTTCTCCAGAGCCTTCTCCGGAGCCTTCTCCAGAGCCTTCCCAGAGCCTTCTCCAGAGCCTTCTCCAAAGCCTTCTCCAAAGCCTTTTCCAAAGCCTTCTCCAGAGCCTTCTCCAGAGCCTTCTCCAAAGCCTTCTCCAAAGCCTTCTCCGGAGCCTTCTCCAAAGCCTTCTCCGGAGCCTTCTCCAGAGCCTTCTCCGGAGACTTCTCCAGAGCCTTCCCCGGAGCCTTCTCCAGAGTCTTCTCCGGAGCCTTCTCCAGAGCCATCATGATGCATTACGACCATTTGTACTTTCAACCATAGACTGTTTAGAAAAACTTTGTTGTAGAGTATAGTATATAGTGGAACTCAAAGGTTGGTAAAGATGGATTTAGAAACCTAAAGCTAAGTCAGCTAATTCCAGATAGACCTAGTAGGTGTTTTGTCCCTCGTGCTTACCTTGAGTAAAAATAGCACCAGAAAGATAGTCTCAATAGACTCGAAGGTTACTATTTGCTTTGACTTTGCCAATAATTATGTAATTAAAGTAGAATCTGAAAAATGTGACACGATGGACTAACGTATTAAAAACTATGTGGGCAAAACAAAACAATAGAAACCAGATTGAAAGTCATGAAACAAGCTAGCTTTGAGAAACTGATTGGTTGTCCCCACACAAGTTCTGAGTCCTGCCGACTACGCCATGTAAAAGTTTTTTTCAGCTAGTTTAATCAGAGAAGTGAATCTAAAGTCAAAACCAAACTATGTTTTATTGAAGAAAGTGGTCAATGTCAGGCCAATTCTTGTTTAAAAAAAAACTAATGCGGTAAATCACAGCATTATCATGCAAACACTGACCTTTTTCATCTTAGAAATAGGCTTTAAAAGTAAAAAAATTACAATTTACTAGTATGCATTAGATATCGCAAGATAAATAAACTAACCAAATAAATAGTTTTATTATAGTTTTTTTATTGTGCCTCAATAAAAACCTCAATTTGTGGTAAAAATCGAAAACAATTTTCCCAGCAAGTCACGATCGACTGAATTCATTACTCGGCCGACCTCGGTCAGTTCTTTTATTTACGAATTAAAGTTTGTCTGAATTTTAAAAACTTAAGTAAAAGTACTTACTTAAGTACCAAGAGTAATAACATAAATGTAAGCAATTTTTATCATATGCTTAGCTTATAGCGAAAGTCTATCTACATCCGATATTGAATGATAAGGAACTGATTGTAATGTGTAGCGAAACAGCATTTATGAGCTCTGATAGAAATTCCCTACATCTTTATTTCTGAATCTTTCTCTCTGGCTTCAATCAGATTTAAAAAGAGGCTAACTTTCCTCTGTTGTTTATTTGTTGAAAGAGCTTCAGGAACAACGTGGACAAAATAAAACATCTCCACTGAAATGTTTCAGAGTCGCATGGTGTGAAATCTCTCCACGTTCCTCCTTCTTTCTCCTCTCTCCAGGCATTTGCTGAAGAATGCGTGGGAATGTGTTATGTGCTAATGTTAAATGAGAGGTGGAGAACACAAACGCTTCCTCCAGCGTCTAAAACATCCATCTGCAGGGATTAGGCTGGGATCAGAGTTCCTCAGCTTGATTTTGTGAAAGATTTGGAAAAACACAATCATTAATTGAGGTGACATAACCATAAATCGGCGTAGGAGGGTTCTTTTAAAAAATAGTTTTAGTTTTCACTAATGGTCCAGACCACTCTGCTTCAAAGAGTAAGAGGTGAACTGATATGGAGAAATGGCATCATGCCTTAATGTTCAAGGTAGAAAATCTCTAGAAGAGCCATCTTACCCTTCTCGTTGTCTGGCACCAGAGTCTCGATCGGAGGTTCAATTTCTCCAGCATCCAGAAGGAGACTTTTGGCTTGGGACAGGAAGCTCCTCAAACCCTGAAGCAGCTGCACTGCGGAACTGTGAGCTGAGGTGTCCATCTCCTGCCTTTGCTTCTCCAGGAAGTCCTGAACTAAAGATCCAAATGTGGAGCGTCTATCCCGAGAGAGTTCCTCCACTAGTCTGGCTACTCTGCGCTCCGGAGCAAACACGCACACAAAGGCGGCAGTCATTCGTCGTAGGGTCGAGGTGGGGTTCGCCGAGGGGTATCGCGTACCACGAGCAGCCGGAGGCCATTGCTGAGAAACATCCGTCTCTGTGTCCTCTTCCTCCAGACTGCTGAAGGAGCTGCTGCTGTCCAGCTCGGCAAGAGAGGGAGCTCGAGTCCTCTCCAGAGCCAGGCACACTTCGGCGTCTTCGGGACCGGTCGGGAGTTCGGAGTGGCCTCTTTGGGGTGAAGAGTTGCTCTAGAAAAACACGACACACACACATGAACATGACTGATGGTCCTGAGCTGGTTTCAACTCATCCTTTACTGGCCGTGAGCTGGTTTTAGCTTAAGTTGATTCTCAACTGGTTGTTAGCTCTATTGTTTTACTAGCAATTAAATATTCTAAATAGGCATTTAGCTGGTCATGAGCTAGTTTAAACATTATTTTATCACATTAATTGCTGTTCCAAGATGGTTAAAAGCCAGATTAACTGTGTGCTTAGTTTGTCTTATCAGGTCTCTTATCAGGTAATGAGCTGGTTTAGGCTAGTTAAGAGCTGGTTTTAAACACTTATCAGGTCATAGGCTGATTGAAGTTAGTTACAATCTAGTTTAAATGGGCTCATAGCTGGTTAAGATGGCCTCTTAGCATGAGCTGGTTTAGGCTAGTTAAGAGCTAGTTAAGATGGGCTCTTAGCATGAGCTGGTTTAGGCTAGTTGAGAGCTAGTTAAGATGGAATCTTAGTATAAGCTGGTTTAGGCTATTTTAGATGGGCTCTTAGCATGAGCTGGTTTAGGCTAGTTAAGAGCTAGTTAAGATGGGCTCTTAGCATGAGCTGGTTTAGGCTAGTTAAGAGCTAGTTAAGATGGGCTCTTAGCACAAGCTGGTTTAGGCTATTTAAGATGGGCTCTTAGCATGAGCTGGTTTAGGCTAGTTAAGAGCTAGTTAAGATGGGCTCTAAGCATGAGCTGGTTTAGGCTAGTTAAGAGCTAGTTAAGATGGACTCTTAGCACAAGCTGGTTTAGGCTATTTAAGATGGGCTCTTAGCATGAGCTGGTTTAGGCTAGTTAAGAGCTAGTTAAGATGGGCTCTAAGCATGAGCTGGTTTAGGCTAGTTAAGAGCTAGTTAAGATGGACTCTTAGCACAAGCTGGTTTAGGCTATTTAAGATGGGCTCTTAGCATGAGCTGGTTTAGGTTAGTTAAGAGCTAGTTAAGATGGACTCTTAGCACAAGCTGGTTTAGGCTATTTAAGATGGGCTCTTAGCATGAGCTGGTTTAGGCTAGTTAAGAGCTAGTTAAGATGGGCTCTTAGCACAAGTTTGTTTAGGCTAGTTAAGAGCTAGTTAAGATGGGCTCTTAGCACAAGCTGGTTTAGGCTAGTTAAAAGCTAGTTAAGATGGGCTCTTAGCACAAGCTGGTTTAGGCTAGTTAAGAGCTAGTTAAGATGGACTCTTAGCATAAACTGGTTTAGGCTAGTTAAGAGCTAGTTAAGATGGGCTCTTAGCACAAGCTGGTTTAGGCTAGTGTAGAGCTAGTTAAGATGGGCTCTTAGCACGAGCTGGTTTAGGCTAGTTAAGAGCTAGTTAAGATGGGCTCTTAGCATCAACTGGTGTAGGCTAGTTAAGAGCTAGTTAAGATGGGCTCTTAGCATGAACTGGTTTAGGCTAGTTAAGAGCTAGTTAAGATGGGCTCTTAGCATGAGCTGGTTTAGGCTAGTTAAGAGCTAGTTAAGATGGGCTCTTAGTATGAACTGGTTTAGGCTAGTTGAGAGCTAGTTAAGATGACTCTTAGCACAAGCTGGTTTAGGCTATTTAAGATGGGCTCTTAGCATGAGCTGGTTTAGGCTAGTTAAGAGCTAGTTAAGATGGGCTCTAAGCATGAGCTGGTTTAGGCTAGTTAAGAGCTAGTTAAGATGGACTCTTAGCACAAGCTGGTTTAGGCTATTTAAGATGGGCTCTTAGCATGAGCTGGTTTAGGCTAGTTAAGAGCTAGTTAAGATGGGCTCTAAGCATGAGCTGGTTTAGGCTAGTTAAGAGCTAGTTAAGATGGACTCTTAGCACAAGCTGGTTTAGGCTATTTAAGATGGGCTCTTAGCATGAGCTGGTTTAGGCTAGTTAAGAGCTAGTTAAGATGGGCTCTAAGCATGAGCTGGTTTAGGCTAGTTAAGAGCTAGTTAAGATGGACTCTTAGCACAAGCTGGTTTAGGCTATTTAAGATGGGCTCTTAGCATGAGCTGGTTTAGGTTAGTTAAGAGCTAGTTAAGATGGACTCTTAGCACAAGCTGGTTTAGGCTATTTAAGATGGGCTCTTAGCATGAGCTGGTTTAGGCTAGTTAAGAGCTAGTTAAGATGGGCTCTTAGCATGAGCTGGTTTAGGCTAGTTAAGAGCTAGTTAAGATGGGCTCTTAGCACAAGTTTGTTTAGGCTAGTTAAGAGCTAGTTAAGATGGGGCTCTTAGCACAAGCTGGTTTAGGCTAGTTAAAAGCTAGTTAAGATGGGCTCTTAGCACAAGCTGGTTTAGGCTAGTTAAGAGCTAGTTAAGATGGACTCTTAGCATAAACTGGTTTAGGCTAGTTAAGAGCTAGTTAAGATGGGCTCTTAGCACAAGCTGGTTTAGGCTAGTGTAGAGCTAGTTAAGATGGGCTCTTAGCACGAGCTGGTTTAGGCTAGTTAAGAGCTAGTTAAGATGGGCTCTTAGCATGAGCTGGTTTAGGCTAGTTAAGAGCTAGTTAAGATGGGCTCTTAGCATGAGCTGGTTTAGGCTAGTTAAGAGCTAGTTAAGATGGGCTCTTAGCATGAGCTGGTTTAGGATAGTTAAGAGCTAATTAAGATGGGCTCTTAGCATGAGCTGGTTTAGGCTAGTTAAGAGCTAATTAAGATGGGCTCTTAGCAGAAGCTGGTTTATGCTAGTTAAGAGCTAGCTAAGATGAGCTCTTAGCATGAGCTGGTTTAGTAAGAGCTGATTATAAGAATTTGTTCAAACACCTTATGTAGTCTCAAGCTAAGTTAAGAGCTTATTTGAATGGGCTCTTAGCTGGTTATGAGCTGGTTTAGGCTAGTTAAAAGTTTGTTTAAATGGTGTCTTATCTTATTTAGGCTACTTTCTTATTGGTTCTTAGCTGGTCATGTGCCAGTGTAGGCTAGTTAAGAGCTGGTTGAAACACATGTCTGGTCATAAGCTAGTTTGGACTAGTTAAGAGTCAATTTTACTAGACTCTTAGCTGGTCAGGACCTGGTTTAGGCAAGTAAAGAGCTAGTAAAGATCTAGTTTAAATGGGCTCATAGCTGGTCATGAGGTGGTTTAGGTTAGTTAAGAGCTAGTTAAGATGGGCTCTTAGCATGAGCTGGTTTAGTAAGAGCTGATTATAAGAATTTGTTGAAACACCTCATGTGGTCTCAAGCTAGTTTAGACTAGTTAAGACCTTATTTGAATGGGCTCTTAGCTGGTTATGAGCTGGTTTAGGCTAGTTAAAAGTTGGTTTAAATTGTGTCTTATCTAGTTTAGGCTACTTACTTACTCTGGTTTGAATGGGCTCTTATCTGGTCACAAGCTGGTTTTGGCTAGCTAATAGCTGGTTGAAACACTTCTCTATCATGAGCTGGTCAGGCTAATTAAGATCTAGTTTTAATGGGCTTTTTTGGTTTAGGCTAAATAAGAGCTGGTTGAAATACTCTTATTAGGTCATAAGCTGATGTTGGCAGGTTAAGAGCTGGTTGAAACACTTATTGAAACAGATAATTATTATTATCTTGTTTAACCTGGTTAAGAGATGGTTTAAATGGGCTCTTAGCTGACCATGAGCTGGTTTTAGATGGTTTAAGCTGGTATGCTGTTAGTCCTGAGGTGGTTTAAGCTTAGTCTATGCTAGTTTTGCCCAAATTGAGTATGGTTCCTTGCTAGCAGCGATCTTGTCTACAAGAACTGCTAACAAGTTGTGAGATCATTTCAGCTTCCACATAGATAGTCCTGAGCTGTTTTAAGCTTATTCTTACCAAGTACATATCTATTTCACATTTTAAATGCAAATGTATTTAGCAACTGCCATGCATATTTGTTTTAGCTGCTTACTGGCTGTTTTTGGCTTATAAGTACATGTTAGCTACCCATGGGTATATTAAGACATAATTCAGGTGATAAAATCTACACGCCTTTAATGAGTTTACATTCATCATGTAGAGGAGTGATACGCTTCTAATAAGTTCCTTTTCTCCCCATGAGAACATCAAACAAACCTCTGCAGGGCTCTTCTTCAGCGATCACGATCACAGCCCTACAGAACCACAGAGCAGTGCGAGCGAGTGTTTGGAAATCATTATATGGCTTGTAGGAGGTAGTCAAAGGTTATATTTGATCTAACCTTTCTGTGCTTGGTTTAAACACTGCGTAGTTGCAACTGAAGAAGAATGCGAGCACGTGGGATGTATTGCTGCTCTTCTTTTCTCGTTAGCGCAAGTAACAAAGGTCCAGAGTATCTTGCAGCGTGAAAAACATGTTGATCACGCTGTTAGAATGACTAGAAAACCCAAGTATGAGTGGCTTGGAGGAGAACTTACGGACTGGTTCCGACCCAGCTCCTGTTCCTCGTCTTCCACCGAGGTTGGTGTCAAAGCCGGAGTCCTCCTGAGTATGTTTAGCCCTCCAGCTCGCCTCGCATCTACACTCTGTCCATGTTTGTCCCCCGGGATCAACTCGGACTCTCCCCCCGAGAGGTTAAGTGAGGCCTCGTTGGACACGCGGATCCTGAGGCTGCGCTTGAAGCGGTGTCTCTTGTGGGATGCAGCTCGGTTGGGCTGGGGGAGCTGGAGGAACAGGGGGTTGATGAAGCATGGGCTGAAGACTCTGGGTGAGGACTTCGTAGGGGGGCCGTTGAGAAGGTCGGGAGGCGTCGGAGAGCTCCAGAAGTCTGGCGGGAAAGGAGGATCATGTAAATGCATCATCCAGAAACCTCCTTCAGCAGAGTTTAAAGCCCGATCGGTTTGTGAAGAGCTGCATTTACTTGGAGAGTTAACCTGAAAAGTGTTTTGTTCAAGCACACTTCTGACGCGTTAAGCTGCATATTTACCTGACTGGGTACACAACGCTAAGAGAATGAAAGAAACAGAAAAATCCTGTCACGAAGGAAGAAAGGATGGAAGAGAGAGAGAGAGAGGAGAAAGGTAAAGAGAGAAAAAGAGGGAGATAGAGAGTGAAATAGGGGGAGTAAGAGGGAGCGAAAGTGAGAGGAGAGAGAAGGGGGGAGAGAGAATAGAAGAGAAAGAGTGAGTGAGGGAAGAGATAGAATGGGAGAGGGAGAGAAGAGAAAGAGAAAAGGGGGCTAGAGAAAGAAAGTGGAGAGAAATGGGGAGAAGGGGAGTGAGAACTAAAAGGGAAAAGAGAGAGAGAACGAGAGAGAAAGAAGAGAGAGAAAAAGGTGGATAGAGAAAGAAAGGAGAGACAGAGGGATAAAGGGCAGGGGAGAGAGGGGGGAGTGAGAGAGGAGAGAGATGGAGTGAAGGAGAGAGAGATAGAAAATATGTTTTGGTGCATTCATCTCAGCATAGCTTCGTTAAAAGAGTCTTTTGTGTGTTTGAGTGTAAGAACTCCACATCGAGTCAGAGAAGGAGAAAAAGCGCAAGAGGGAGGATATACGGTGAGAGGGAGGGGTACGGCGTGAGAGGGAGGAGTTACGGTGAGAGGGAGGGTTATGGCGTGAGAGGGAGGGGTTACGGCATGAGAGGAAAGGGTTACTGTGATTGAGAGGGAGGAGTTACGGTGAGAGGGGAGGGGCTATGGCGTCAGAGGGAGGGGTTACGGCGTGAGAGGGAGGGGTTACGGCATGAGAGGGAGGGTAACGGCGTGAGCGGGAGGAGTTACGGTGAGAGGGAGGGGGTACGGCGTGAGAGGCAGGGTTACGGCGTGAGCGGGAGGAGTTACGGTGAGAGGGAGGGGTTACGGTGAGAGGGAGGGGTTATGGCGTGAGAGGGAGGGGTTACGGCATGAGAGGAAAGGGTTACTGTGATTGAGAGGGAGGAGTTACGGTGAGAGGGAGGGGTTATGGCGTCAGAGGGAGGGGTTACGGCGTGAGAGGGAGGGGTTACGGCATGAGAGGGAGGGGTTACGGCGTGAGCGGGAGGAGTTACGGTGAGAGGGAGGGGGTACGGCGTGAGAGGCAGGGTTACGGCGTGAGAGGGAGGAGTTACGGTGAGAGGGAGGAGTTACGGTGAGAGGGAGGGTTATGGCGTGAGAGGGAGGGGTTACGGCATGAGAGGAAAGGGTTACTGTGATTGAGAGGGAGGAGTTACGGTGAGAGGGAGGGGCTATGGCGTCAGAGGGAGGGGTTACGGCGTGAGAGGGAGGGGTTACGGCATGAGAGGGAGGGTAACGGCGTGAGCGGGAGGAGTTACGGTGAGAGGGAGGGGGTACGGGCGTGAGAGGCAGGGTAACGGCGTGAGCGTGAGGAGTTACGGTGAGAGGGAGGGGTTACGGTGAGAGGGAGGGGTTACGGCGTGAGAGGGAGGGGTTATGGTGTCAGAGGGAGGGGTTATGGCGTGAGAGGGAAGGGTTACGGCATGAGAGGGAGGGGTTACGGTGAGAGGGAGGGGTTACGGTGAGAGGGAGGGGTTACGGCGTGAGAGGGAGGGGTTATGGCGTCAGAGGGAGGGGTTATGGCGTGAGAGGGAGGGGTTACGGTGAGAGGGAGGGGTTACGGTGAGAGGGAGGGGTTACGGCGTGAGAGGGAGGGGTTATGGCGTGAGAGGGAAGGGTTACGGCATTAGAGGGAGGGGTTACGGCGTGAGAGGGAGGGGTAACGGCGTGAGAGGGAGGGTAACGGCATGAGCGGAAGGAGTTACGTTGAGAGGGAGGGGTTACGGCATGAGCGGGAGGGGTTACGGCATGAGAGGGAGGGGTTACGGCGTGAGAGGGAAGGGTTACGGTGTAAGAGGAAGGAGTTACGGTGAGAGGGAGGGGTTAGGGCGTGAGAGGGAGGGGTTACGGCATGAGAAGAAGGGGTTGCGGCATGAGAAGGAGGAGTTACGGTGAGAAGTAGGGGTTACGGCACGAGAGGGAGGGGTTATGGTGTGAGAGGGAGGGGTTACGGCATGAGAGGGAGGAGTTACGGTGAGAGGGAGGGGTTAGGAGCTCTTATCATTACCTAGCCCCAGATGTGAGATGCTCTCGAGCTGGCTGTGAGTCGTGGCCTGTACAACAGCCTCGGGGAGCTCCAGCGGGAACGGCAGCACGTCTCTGAGCAGAAACTAGAGCTCAATCTCACACATCACTCACAGGAATAACCATCACTCACTTTAAATAAACTAATAAACTATCACTTTACCTGCTGACGGAGTAGAACGCCACCAGTCTGCAGAGATCAGGAAAGCTCAAGGAAGAACCTTCTAGAGAAAACGCTTGTGAAGAAGAGAAAACGATGAGAAGACCACAAGAAGAAGAACTAAACTGATTGAGTGTTGGAGTGAAACTCACTGGAGTCCTCCTCGCGGATGGGATACTGAGACACGCCTCCATCCTGAGCCCGCAGACACAACACCTTCCTGTGGGAGGCGCTGCACTTGCACACCAGGAACGTCTAGAGAGAATACAAGCGGAACGTCTTTAACCAAACTTACTGGAAACATGGCCTTCAACCTAGCTGCATGCTTTTAGGACAAAGAAAGAACTAAGAGAAAAGGCTCCCAGTTTTTGTTGTGTTGGAGGCAGTGTAGCATTCTCCACCTAAATCTACGGTTTCTACATTTACACTTGAACAAAGCGCACTGTTAAGGTTAGCCTTGGAAGAAAAGTAGATCACCACAGAGAATATCATCAATTGATGTTAAAGGTTTACCACACAATACAAAGCATGTAAAAAAAAACTAAAGCAAGAAAAAAAAATAGATTTTTTACTCAATCAAGGTGTTCCTTGAGGTCGAAACCGGTTTTCTCCAAACCGGTGTCCCGCAAAGCCAATTTCTCTATTTGAGTGCTTCCACTGATTGGCTACAAGCTGTTCTTGGTGCAACACTAGACGCAATCATTTTGGGACCAAAAGCAAACAAATGCACTTGGGCTTATATATATATATATATATATATTTTTTTTTTTTTTTTTTTTTTCAGGTGAGGTGGGGTACAAAGAACATTTAGTTCTATTTTTTTTTTTTTTTACAATTCAAGGGAACCGTTTTGGGAACATTTCTGAGAATGTTAAAATTGTGTATCCTGAACAGGGGTCCCTTGATAACAGACTCAAATCGGTTAAATCGGGGCAAATAGATGTCGTTGAATTATCGTGTATCGTATCGTAAAGTTATTCGTATTCTCTATGTGTGCTGAACATGTGGAGGATACGATGAAACTTACTTGATGGGACTGAAGGGAAAAATCCAGTAAATCCCAAGCGGTTTAATCATTGATTGAACAATTCTGTATTTCAAAGGATGGGTGGTCCCCCGCGGGTATGGGGCCACCCAAAGGGGTTGGGGCCCACGGCATTCACCCAGTGTTGCTTAATGTGTAGACATTTGTATATGTTGCTATGGTAGATATTATAGTTACTAGTGAGGGATCGGTGATGTTAAATGATGTAGCTCTTGAGACTATGAGTGATATTTACTAACTCCTGGGCTTCTAGTGTTTTGTGAAGTAAAAATGTAGCCCGGTTGACATGGTTGGCATAGGCACCTGTTGATATGGTTGCTAGGGTAGACATTATTAAACAGCAGCGCTTCAGGTGTACTGTAGCTTTAAGAACACCCCTTCACACTGGTTGGGAACTTGCTCGGAGTCTAGATTGACCATTTTAGAGCTACTTTTGCACATTCTCCTTCTGACAACATCATGCAATGTCATGCAATATCTACTAAAAGTGAGGGAGTTTGGCCTATTCAAGAAGCCGATTGGGAAAAAAATTGACAAAAAAACCCCCACATAGCTCTCTTCTACTTTATTCGATTGTACAAATGCCTCCGGCGCATTTACAACACACAGATTCCTAGCATGAGTCCCCTCATAAGTGGAAGTTCTCACCCCAACTATCTCCCGCTCCAGGATCTGCTGGGCGGCGTCTGGTTTGAGTGACAGCTGCAGCCATATTGAGTGTGTTAGAAGAAGACGATCCAAAACACTCAAGCTCCTCTGGAGAGAGGCGTCCATCTGAAACACAGAAGGGAAGACGTGTACCCTTTAATTATCTTCTTTGTTCTCCTGGGATGCTCCCTGACGAGGTTCTGGGTCTCAAGGTCTTCCCCAGGAGCCTGTTGAATGATCTCTTAATAAGGTCATGAACTTGGAAACGATGCTGAAAATGTAATCGCTGGACTGTCAAACCATCAAACATCTTCAGTAATAGAGAGTTGCGGCCTGGGTGCGGTTAAGCACCAGGGGTGTTTGTTAGCGGGGCAATAGTGATGTTATAATATACCTCTTGTGCCTATTAGTGATATTTATGAGTGGTTTCTGAAGTGAATATGTAGATCTGTAGATATGGTTGTTAGTGTAGATATTATGGTTGCTAGGGAGGGTTCAATGATGTTCCAGTATATCTATGATGACTATGAGTGAGGGGGGAGCTCGGAGTAGAGCCTCTGCTCCTCCACATCGAGAGGAGTCAGCTGAGGTGGCTTGGGCATCTGTTCCGGATGCCTCCGAGGGGAGGTGTTCCGGGCACGTCCCACTGGGAGGAGGCCCCGGGGAAGACCCAGGACACGCTGGAGGGACTATGTCTCCCAGCTGGCCTGGGAACGCCTCGGGATCCCTCCCGGGGAGCTGGAAGAAGTCTCTGTGGAGAGGGAAGTCTGGCCATCCCTGCTTAGACTGCTGCCCCCGCGACCCGGATAAGCGGGATAAGATGAGATGAGACTATGAGTGATATAGGTCACTAGTGTTTTCTGAAGTGAATATGTAGATCTGTAGATATGGTTGTTAGGGTAGATATTATGGTTGCTAGAGAGGGTTCAATGATGTTCCAGTATATCTATGATGACTATGAGTGATATAGGTCACTAGTGTTTTCTGAAGTGAATATGTAGATCTGTAGATATGGTTGTTAGGGTAGATATTATGGTTGCTAGAGAGGGTTCAATGATGTTCCAGTATATCTATGATGACTATGAGTGATATAGGTCACTAGTGTTTTCTGAAGTGAATATGTAGATCTGTAGATATGGTTGTTAGGGTAGATATTATGGTTGCTAGAGAGGGTTCAATGATGTTCCAGTATATCTATGATGACTATGAGTGATATAGGTCACTAGTGTTTTCTGAAGTGAATATGTAGATCTGTAGATATGGTTGTTAGGGTAGATATTATGGTTGCTAGAGAGAGTTCAATGTAATAAAAATTTTACTTGTCACTGTGACATAAACCAACTTCAATGTTTGTAACATTTTATGAAGCCCGAGATATGGTTTTAGAATTATGGTTGCTTGGTTGCCAAGGAGGAATCTGCAATGTTATACAATGTACCTCTTGTACATTGTGTACAAGAAAATGTACATAAACCAACCTCAACTTCTGTAACCTTTTATGAAGCCGAGATATGGATGTACAAGTATGGTAGTCATTATGGTCGCTAGGGAGGGATCTATGATATTATTATGTACCCCCTTGACTATGACTGACTTTTACTAACCCATGTTTCTCTACTGTTTTTGAAGTGAAAATGTAGACCTTTGGATATGGTTGCTATGGTAGACATTGTAGTTACTAGTGAGGGATCGGTGATGTTAAATGATGTACCTCTTGAGACTATGAGTGATATTTACTAACTCCTGCCCTAGACCGGTTGACATGGTTGCTAGGATAGACATTATTATTGCTGGGGAGAGGTCAATGACGTCATCCAATTTCTACTTGTCACTAAGTTAACACATTAACCAAACCCAATGTCTTTGAGTTTTTATGAAGTGAGATATGGATTTACAAGTATGGTTGCTATGTTGTCAATATGGTTGCTATGGAGGGATCTATGATATTATTATGTACCTCTTGAGACTATGAGTGATATTTACCAACCCATGTGTCTCATGTTTTCTGAAGTATAGATGTAGAACTTCGGATATGGTTGCTAGGGTAGACATTATGATTGCAAGGTAGTCAATATGGTTGCAAGGGATTGATCCGTGAAGTTAAATTATGTACTTCTTGAAATTTACTAACCCCTGCGCTTCTAGTGTTCTCTGAAGGGAAGTAATGTAAATGTAGACCGGTTAGCATATGGACTGGTAGATGTGGCTTCTAGGGTAACCGTTATAATTGTTAGGGAGAGGTCAATGATATCATAAAAGTTCTTTGGAAAGTAAGCTATAGATGACAAATGCATCATTACACGTTAGGCAATGCAAAAATGCGAACTGATGTCTGTGTTGCTTGTACTTAAAACTGCTTTCAGTCGTCTGCTTTCAGAGCCCTGCGTGGCACTCTTTATCTCAAATCCATCCCCACACACTCTCACGGCTTGAGTCTTCGCAGGCTGGCTCCGCGTCTCTCTGCCATGACACTGTGTGGGCAGCTGAGAGGAAGCTTATGCATAACAGAGGATGGTTGTCAAGGCAACAGAAGCCTCCTCGTCTTGCCAGGCGGTCCCACTCATCCACACATCCCTACTCAAGCCAAACGCGCAGACGTCCACATGTGCAGCGCTCACAGGTAAACACACACACACACACGCAAAGCACATCGCACCACACACAACACACAAGCAACACACACAACACACCACGCCCCACACACGGACACACCCCCACCACACACCCACACACCCCCACCCCCCTCCTGCCCACTCACACCAACCACTCCACCGCCCCCATGACCACTCACCCTCCCTACACACACCCCCACCCCCCCCACACCAATCACGTCACCCCACAAGGATAATCCACCCCCGCCCACCCCCCGCCTACCCCCCCACCCCCCCCCCCACCCCCACACCGGCTCCCCCACACCCTCCACCCAACGGCACACACACCCACGCGCCACACACACGCACACACACACCACACCACCACCACACGCCCACCGCACCACCACACCACCACACACACACACACACACACACACACACACACAGCACACACACACACACACACACAACCACCACGCACCAGCGACCACCGCACGCACCACGCACGCACGCCCCACACACACCCACACACACACACACACACCCACACACCACGCAACACACACACACAAACGCAACTCATACACGCACACACACACCCCATTCACTCACACTTACACTCCCTCACTCAAACACACAACACACCACACACACACACACACAACCACCACGTCACACACACCCCACCACACACCCCCCACACTACACCGCACCACACCACACACACACCACCACTGCCACACACACCACACACGCACTCACGCACCACACACACAACCCACACACACAACACACACAACACACACACAACACTGCACTGCTCAAAACGCACGACCCATTTTTGCTAACCCTCTCATCACACTGACGTCGACAGCATTCGGTCTTCGGGGAAGGTAACTGTGTTCTAACTGGTTTCTGACGCCGGCGAGCACTCCTGGAATCTCAGCAGAATCTCTGGTAGATTTGGACTTAAACAAGAGTCCTACCGGGGATCGACACAATTAAGATCAAACAACCACATGAGGTAAAAACAGAACTTGTGAACCTGAGAGCTTCTTTTGGAATCCGGAAATGTTATTCTCCTAGTTCAATCTACAGGGAGCAGGGTTCTGTTAGGAGTGAAGAGGGCTGTAGAGTGAGATGGGCTCCTCTACACCAACTCATCAGGAAGTGACGCAGCGAAACAGATTTGAAACTTTAATGACTGTGGATAGCGATCAATCTCAGCCCTTCAGTCAACAGTCAGAGCACACACACACTTCAGAAAACAGGGGGTCAAGAAACAAGCAACATCCATGTCTCAGTGGAGCCGAAGACTCTGATTATACAATCCAGAATCTACGAGGGAAAACGATGGCGACATACGGTCTCCCTCATGCCACTGTTTTAGATATCAACAAAACGATAAGAGATGTTCTGAGCAAGCACAAGACAAAACACCTCATCATTCATGTGATGAAAAATGATGTAAAGAAAGGACAATCAGAGCTGCTTAAGAAGGACTTTATGGGACTATTTGACACACTTGAAACTCTCAAAATGCAGTGTTTCATAAGTGGTCCGCTTCCAGCAAACGGCACAAATATGTTCTCTCGGTTGCTTGGGCTCAGCACATGGCTAGAACACGCCACTTTATCAAGAAGTTTCCAGATCATTTTAGCGTGTTCTGGAATCAGCCAGATTTGATCACACCAGATGTGAAGCAGATCTGGAGCAGGAATGCTCATGGACAATATACTTTTTCTCCCTCCTAAAGACTCGCCTGTTTAATTGCGGTTTGTCGACTGAGCACCAACGTCCAACAACTATTTTATCTCTGCACTTCACTATCTTAATCTATGTCTTAATTTTCAGTTTTTAATCGCTATGCTTTCATTTGAGTTGTTTAATGCTGGATACACTTTAGGTGCGCCAGGAGGAATCACAGGAACAGGTCAGAGCTCCTCGCTGCTGGAGAGAGCGAGCAGGACCTGTGAGGAGACCCTCGTGTGATCTCGAGCGTGTGGTCCTTCCCCAGTCCAGCCTACACTCCCTCACCTCTCTCTCTCTCTCTCTCTCTCTCTCTCCTATCTCACTCATCATCTCTTTCCTCTCTCTTCCATTTCTCACTCTCTCTCTTTTTATTTCACCGTTCCCCCTTTTCCCTTCTCCCTCTTTTTCCCTCCTTTCCACTCTCACTCTATCTCTCTCTCCCATTTCATATTTTTTTCTCTCTTCCTCTCTCTCCCTCTACCCTCACTCTCTTTCTTTCTGTCTCCCTCCCTCTCTCGCTTTCTCTCTCTCTCTCTCTCCTTCCTTTCCTTTCTCTCCCTCTCCCCCT
Organism: Danionella dracula; assembly: GCA_900490495.1. NCBI lineage: Eukaryota > Metazoa > Chordata > Actinopteri > Cypriniformes > Danionidae > Danionella > Danionella dracula. The sequence goes on from UELW01000013.1 coordinate 169,077, forward strand.
GTCTCCCTGCTTTCTCCCCTCCTCTCTTTCTTCCCCTCTCCTCTCTCTTTTTCTCTCCTTTTCTCTCCCTCTCTTTTCTCTCCCCCCCCGCTTCCTTTCTCTCTTCCTATCTCTTTGTCTATATCTCCCCTCTTCTTTCTGTCTATTATTTCTTTCTCCCCTCTATTTTTCTTCGACTCTCTCTCTGTTTATGTACCTCTCTCTCTCTTCTCCATCCATGACTTCTCTCTCTCTCTCTCTCTGTTTATGTACCTCTCTCTCTCCTCTCCATCCATGACTTCTCTCTCTCTCTCTCTCTCTGTTTATGTACCTCTCTCTCTCTTCTCCATCCATGACTTCTCTCTCTCTCTCTCTCTCTCTCTCTCTGTGTAACCCTCACCTCTCTCTCCCGTGGTTTCTCTCCTTCTCTCTCTCTTCTCACCTCTCTTTTCCCTCCATCTCTCCTCTCTCTATCTTCCTCTCATCTCTCTCCTTCTCTCTCTCTCTTTTCCTCGCTTCTTTGTCTCTCTCCCTCTCTCTCCTCTTCCCCACTTTCTCTCCTCCTCTCTCTCTCTCTCACTTCTATTCCTGTCTGTCTCTACTATCGTGTCACTGTAAGAACTGGAGACCCAACTCATCACTGCACCTTTAATTCTGAAAAAAGCCACATTCCAGAGGGGGGACCCACACCCCGATCTAATGGTGCCATCGGTCTGATTCTAGTTAAACAAGTCAAACGTAATCACCTCCACGGATTAAGGGGTCATCAGATAACCCCCAGCGTCACCTCTCTGCTCCCATGAAGCCTGCGAACGCTTCGACCTCTCCACGACCTCAGGATCAAAGCGCCGCGCCTCACCAGAACTGCTTGGCTTAACATACAGAGGAAGCGTGACCTTATACCGTACTCACCAAACCGCTTTAAAGAACACTACGGATGTTAACGGGACTTTTGTGCTCACACATATATTCTTGAAAATACTCTCATGTTATGGAATAAGTTGTAATGTAAAAGTTAATAGCGTAGCCAGTTTAAAACGAATGAATGAACGAATGAATGAATTGCCGTAACTGCCCCCTAGTGTTTGATCTTGATTTAATGCAGGTCACGTTACGGAAAGGATTTAATTGTGTAAAAAATTATCCGGTACTTTTCTGATTAGATATGACGTTGTCTATTAATGGAGGCAAATTAAAGAAGCGGACTTCTCTCCCGCCAAAAAGCTGCTAGGGGCTGAAGTGTGACGTCATCACAGATCCGATCTCAGGAATGCTCTCATTGGCTAAGCTGCAGGAGAGACCCGCCTCACGATTCAAGAAGGAGCCCTCTTCCCGGCAACCTTCTCTTCTTCTCTTCATCACTTAGAGTCTTCTTCGTCACGTTTTCTTTAACTTTCTTTTCCGTCTGCTCTCTCCTCTGGCTGTTAGCCAGACTCCTCTAATTACTCTCTCAAAAGGGACTTTTATCGTTTTGGCGCTTTCTCTCAACAAAGGAAACCCGGCTCGTAGAGACACAGTGCCGTGATCTGAACTCAAGACTGTCGAATCCAACGGGAAACTTTTCGGACTCTCAAGAAAGCTGCTGGGACACGAAGACCTCTCATCACAACCCGAGCACACCTCACAGCTGTCTTCCCGGAATCTGCTCGTTCTGCTCACGGACCACGCTCGAC
>UELW01000013.1:170753-220225 GCA_900490495.1 Danionella dracula
GAAATCTTGAACGATCCCAGATCAACCCCGCTGAAAACCAGTCATCAACAGTGAAGCTGTTTCCACACGTTCAGCTCACTGCGTCTCTTCAGCCCATGTCCACACAAACACAACTGTTAATTTAATATACAGTACAGAGCAACAACCTTCTATTTCAAAAAGTTTTTGGGACTGACTGACCTTCAGTTCTTCAAGTAATGATGGACACTTGTTTTTCTTTGCTTAGCTGCGTTTTTTTTGTCTTGAGTGGAGCAACTTCTGCTCAGCTCCACTGATGCTCTCGACTCCATTTATAAGAGAGAACTCCACGTGTTAAACCTGACAGCGCTCTCCTGAGAAGAGAAGAGCGTTTCAGGAGACCACCTACAGAAGATCATCGAGAGAATGCCAGAAGTGTGCGAAGCGTAATCAAAGAAGAAGGTTGAAGAAGCTAGAACGACATATTTTCAGCTGTTTCACGCTGTTTTTTGTTACATGTACAATTCCAGACACGTTCATTTATAGCTTTGATGCCTTCAGTGTGAATCTACCATTTTCAAAGTTTTTGATTGGGAGGCTTGTGTCCAAACTTTCGGTCGGTGCTGTAATTTAGTACAATTGTGATTAATTGTATTTAAATCAAACAAATATTATAGCAAGCCGCTTTTTTCCACATTAACACCGACTGAAAGCAACACTTTAAATTAGGTTACAGGTTTAGCTAACGAGTTTGGCAAGTTATCGGAATAAACTGGTTAGTACACAAAGAAAAATAGGGCATTAGTTCTATACCTACAGCTTCATTTATCAGGAAAATGCCATTTAGGGTACACCATGTGTCCTTAAGGCGCCTATTCCGGACCTTTGTTTCATTTAAGTTGTGCTTTTAGTACGCTTTAGGTACAATATGCAGCAATTTAGTCTTGACAACTTTTTTTATTTTGCAAATAAAAATATATTTTTGGCAAAAATCTGTAAATCATCCATAAATTCGTGGAATAAAATGACAGGAGTAAAAGGTACCAATATGTTCCATGTTGAGCAGTAGAGTGTTGGTACCCTAGCGCTGGAGCGATAACGCCTGCTTAACGTTTTAATTACAATACTGTCCTTTGATTTTTTTTAGTGTGTAATGAAAACGACTCTAAACTGTTTTGAATATTTATGACTGAAGAAATGTTTATTCTTCCTTTTTTTCCACTACAAACTCAAATCATTCTGTCGGCTCCTGGGGATGCAGTGAAAGGCGGACGTGGTTCTGAAATGCTCTTTGGAGTGTTTTGTGAGGACATTCGCTCCCTGAGATGTGTGTTAATGTTGCGGTTTGTAGTGGAACAAAAATTATTCCACTCCTGGAGTATTACATAGACCATCCATTATCTGGTCAGCTTTCTTCCCTTTCGGGGTCTCCACAGCGGAATGAATCTCCAACTATTCTGCCATATGTTTTATGCGGCAGATGCCCTTCCAGCCGCAACCCATCGCTGGGAAACATCCACACACACTCATTCTCACTCAAACACTGTGAACAATCGTTTTTACCCAATTCTCTTAAACCGCACGTCTCTGGACTCGTGGAGGAAACCGGAGCACCCGGAGTAAACCCACGCGATCACGAGGAGAACATGAGAACTCCACACAGAGATACCAACTGACCCAGCCGAGGCTCGAACCAGTGACCTTCTTGCTGTGAGACGACCGTGCTACCCACTGCGCCACCGTGACGCCCACACCGACCAGTATATGAACTAAAAGCTGTGATTTATTCATCTAATTAACATGTTAAATTTTCAAGTCCTTGTTGGGAACATGAGAAGCCCCAAAAAGGTTTTAAATCCCTTCTGTACAAGCCAAAAAAACTTAGCCTTTTTTCACATTCAAATGCTCAAAAATATCAACAGTGTGGTGCTAAATCTGTGTTTTTAAGTAACTGTATTTCTGTGGACAGGACTGAAGTTTAACATCCCCGTCTGCATTTGAACCTCAGCTCTCCTGGTGAGAAACTAATCACAGTGCAAGTTTTACATGCCAGAAACACCTTTCACCAATCGCCTTCAGACAGTCTGGATCTCAAACATTCACGTGAGGCTTCCAAATGAAAAAAGGGGGAGCTGAATTCACAATTTGGTGAACGGTCACGAAATACAAAAGCATAAAGTTATCAAAATCGGTCCTATCACTAGGATGTGTTTTGAGCTTTGTGTTTTTTGCCAGTTTGGATCAGAGGGTAACATGAGCTCTGCCAATGATTAAATATTTAACGGCCCTTTGAGAGGCTTGCATCACGGAGAGTTGAAGCCTGGGTTGTGACCGCAACCATAGAGTCAATTATGGTGATTTGTGGCTCAGATGCAGCGGTCGATATGTTGATAATGTCTTCAAGTTCACACCCAAACTGAGTACTGATGGTTTAAAGAAACCGAACACGAACACAAGTGCAGACCCTGCTGGAAAACCTGATTGCGAGAGCTTGATCCATTTGACAGTTCAGAACCAACTCCACAACCGACCGAGACTTCGAAGATCAAACAAAGCAGGTAAATCGATACCCGTCTGCTGAAATATTTGCTCGCCATTTGAATCAGACCAATACGATTGATCCATAGGAAAAGATGGCTTAATGCAGTAAATAAACATGTGTGGACATGCTTAAGCTCTCCGAAATTTTCTAAACTTCTCAAATTGTTGTAATATTTGGCATTGGAACACAATTTTAAAAACTTGGAAATGCACCACTAAAATTCAAAGCCCATTTACAATAGTCTGCAGACACGACGTACCACACAGGGTTACTTTAAGTTGTTCGGGGTCTCGAAAATATGTCCGCAATAACAGAAGTCCAAATGGCTGACACTTTCTTTGGGTCTGAACCCCATGAGTAGATCAAAACCAGAACTCAATCTCAGATTTCTAATGCAGACTGCCTGCTCCAATTTACATCCCAATTTAGCCAGTTTCAGGTCTTGGCTCTTACAATCGTGTGTGCCAAGTTTGAGGACTTATTCACATGGTAACACTTTCAGAGATGATGACCGTGAAGGTGGACAACCCAAATACCTGATCCACTAAGTACGTTGTAGTCACAGCCTGCAGTTCAGGCAGTCCCCAAACATGGTACTTTTCCTGAGCCAGGTCAGGTGCCTTTAAAACATCTTGTTTTCACCGCCTTGGCCTTGTTCTTGATGCACCAGGAGTAAGAAGTGCAACCTAATATCGTGGCTCAACAATTCGGGAATTACTTGGATGTATCTTCAGGGAGAATAAGTGCCTTGTAATGCCAAGAAGCAACTAAACTTCAAGGTAGTGTTAACACATGCAAAAGCTTTCACTCTGGGAATGACTCGATTATTCTGTCCTCAATCCCTTAAATGTTAGTGTTCACACTGTAACTGAGGTTCTATTCCCAGGAACTCTTTTGTATGTACATAACGCAGGCAAACACACATTCCTGCCGGTGATGGCTTTAACTATCCCTAGCCAATCAAGTTTTTTCAAAATCAGGTATCTGTAACAGAAAGATTGCCTTTAAACCTGCAACAAACAGCAATTCCTGGAACCATGTGGCTCATCATGTGTGCCAAGTTTCTTTCTTTTTTTTACCATGTGAATAAGCCCTCAGGGGGTCCACCCTTACGGTCTTCGTCTTTAAGTACCTGAACCACCAAGAGTAAATTATAGCCACAACCTAAAGCAGTACTCAAAACAAACTACCTTTTCTGGGCAGAGTCAGGCATGTTTAAACATCTTAGTTTCGCTGCCTTGGTCTTGTTCATGATCCACCAGGAGTAGGAGTTGCTGGGATCTATCATCTGGGTGATTGAAGTGCCTTATAATGACACGAAGCATAGCTAATCATCAAGGTAGTTTTAAAACATGCAGAAGCTTTCTCTCTGGGAATGATTCGATCATTCTGTCCTCAATCCCTTAAATGTTTGTGTTCACACTGTAACTGAAAGTTCCATTCCCAGGAACTCTTTTGTATTTACACAAGACAGGCAACTGCACACATTCCTGCCTGAGATCGCTTTAAATGTTCCTAAGCCCACCTCTGCACGTATTCTCAGAATCAGCTTCCAGTAAAAGAAAGTTTGCCTTTGACCTTGCAAAAATCTGCAATTCCTGGTAATCCGGAATTCCTAAGAAACTCAAGAGTGAAAGGGCTTGTAGTGTGCCTTCACACTGAGAAACATTCGATCAACTGCTGATCTGGAACACTTAAAACTTTACAGAACACAGATAGCCGAACCATTTCTCATCTCACCTCTGCAAGTGTTCTCTGGAACGGGTTCCAGGAACAGAAAGATTTGCTTCATGCTTGTCAGGAATTTCTGGAAGCAAGTGTGCTCAGGAATAGATGGCTAACCTCAGCCCAGGACTTCAGGAGGTAACGAGTAGCTGAAGAGCTTATGCTCCTAATAGTGACAGCACTTCCAGTCACGTGTGAAACAACTTTAACTTCTGTCTTACTTGATATTTATTGGAATGCATCAGAAGGGAGACCAACTACCGTCCCATCTCAAGAAGCATGGTAAAGTCATGGTAAAGTTTTTACACAATACTGTTATTCTGCTATTTCACTCTGAGAGATTGGGGACAGCATGATCATATCATTTCCAGAGGTTGGTGTTCACACTATAACTTCTAGTCTGCCCCCCCCCCCCCCCCCCAAAAAAAAAAAAAAACAGTTGTACAGAGCATAACCAACTACACATTCCTGCATGAGATCACTGAAACAATTTCCCAGAACACCTCTGCAAGTGTTCTTGGGATCAGGAGCCATGAACAGAAATTTTGCCTTGACAGTTGCAAACACCAGCCATTCCCAGAACTAAGCCTACTTAGAAACAGATCTTAGACCCCAAAGCGAAAGGGCCCTTATGTTGCTTTTACTCTGAATATGATTTGATCATTCTGTCCACAATTCCTCACAGGTTTGTGTTCATACTGTAACTGCTGATTTGTTCCTGGGAGCACTTCTGTATTTAACAAACAAACACAGACAACCCCTCTCCAAGTGTTCTTGGGATCAGGTACCAGAATTAGAAAAGAAAACCCCAGTGTGAAAGGGTTCTTAAACCAGATTGAGCATCCAGGAACTTCGAAGGTAATGGAGGTTGCTTTCACACTGGAAATGATCTTATCGTTCTGCACCTAAGTAGTTTCCTGCCCCTTCCTATCTTTACGGCAGTTCATTATACTCTGAAATTTACAGGAACGTTCAAGCTTTTTGAGGAGTCTCCTTGTGAGACTGAGACACATTCTAGGTGTTCGGCTTTAAAACTCCAACACATCCTCCACCTTAGCTAAATTAAATTAAAGAGAAATAAGTTAAACAAGGATTATCCCATACAAATGAGGTAAGACCTCAAAGTTTCAAATCAGTACCACATCCCATAGACATTTAGCTGCAATACAGATCAAGTAGGTAATAACAGTCAGTAAGTGTAACTATCCTTTCACACTGGTCACTGGTGAAGACTGTAGCACTCCTTTAGTGCTTCGAACTATAGTCTCTGAGGGTTTTGGTATCAAACTCGGCGACGGAGGCTCTTTGTGCACCCGTATTGGTCCTACGGGCCGTGAGGTCTGCTGGAAGCCCCGTGGAGAAAATCTCTTCCTATAACGTAGGGATTCAGCACGGAGCAATAGCTTTGTGTACTGCACTTCAGGAATTATCATTTTGAGACACTCGTCTCGTGGAGGTGTGGGGCCTGTTTTTGATATGTTGACTGGTAAATCATACCCAACGATTGCCACTTTGGAACTTGGCTGCCAAGGCCTTAGTTCCTTATTTTTAATCTGTTCCGGAGAACGAAGCTGAGGTAAATCTCCTCCAAAGCAGCTGCGAACAAGTCGGTCACGAGCCTGACGCAAGAGTTGAACGTCTCTCTGGACGCACGATAATCCCAAAGCTTTCAGCTGGCGCCATAACGAAGCGTTGAAGTGATCGTAGAGCTCAGAGTCGATCACGTTCCAGTCTCTGATTTTGGCCGTGTTTTCAGAAGAAAGGCTGCTCTTGGAGTCAGGTGTGCGCATGTTGAGACTGACGTAAAGAACATCTTCTAGATCCCACGACAGCAAGCGCCGAAGCAGCACTAAGGATTCATCAAAGTACTCCGCAATCATAACCAGCGAGAAAACGTTCTCCATTTCTGCAGCCAATCGCTTTGCGTACTTTTCCGCTTCCGAATATCGTCGATCTTTATCTCCACCTAGATCAAAGGTCAGCGTATTTCTCGCATACATTGAATCCTTCTCTTCCGGTCGATAGTACTTCCAAGGTTCGGCAAGAAATGCCTCCAACGAGCCATTGGGGACGCGTTTGAAGCTGAGACAGTATTGGTTGTAGTAAGAAAACAGAGACTCGAACATTGCTCCGGGTTCTCTTAAAATTGTAATGTAGATGGTGTTGTTAGGCATGAGGCGCTTTAGCTCAGTCCGGCTGAAGCGCAGATGGCTGGTGATGATGTCTGGGGGTGAAGTGTGTGGATGTACAAAGTGAAGGCTGAATGGCCGAGGGTAGCAGAACTGGTGGTCGCAGCTGGAGACGGGTAGAGCCACAGTGAGGTTGTTGCGTTCAGCGAAACGAAAGAGGATGTTCTGCACGGTGGAGCTGGCGGTTTTGTGAGTCTTCAAGAAAACAACGCTGGTGTGCTTGACTGAAGGTCTATTGCTGTTCTGGTTGGAGGGGAAAGTGGAGGACGCACAGCCCATCCAAAAGGCCTCCAACGTTCTGAAAACAGAAAGACCAATTGAGATGCTGACACTTTCCTATTATTAGTCAAGTTTACCCAGCCTTGGATTGAACATAGGTTTATGGAGACAACATTTACACAAGCAATTACATCAGGAAAACCCTCTCTCTGGCAGGTTATAACACAAGAGGTCCTTAGGGAGACCTTACATCTTTACAAACTTCATATTAAATTCTCATGGTTTGATGGCGTTGAATTTGTGATGCATCATAACATCCAATTTATCTGTTTAGATGACACATTGGATTGGAATTTGCAACACATGTTGAATAACCTCGGTAAGCTCAAATTCGTATTAAAAGACCACAAAAGTGTTTTTTGACTTTGGATGCCTGACGGCCTGCTGATGGAGACTCCCAAAACCAAATAATCAATCTTTCAAAATCAATAAAGGGGCACTTTAATATTCCACAAGCTTCTACTTTGAAGGTGAAGCAGCCGCTGCAGAGCACGACAAATATTCGTGGAACGGGACAAAATTAGTGGACAAAGTAATACACGTCTGGGAAGTTAAAATTTTGGAATTTTTTTTACACATCTGTAGCCGGGCAAACCAATCAGGAGTTTCCTTGAGGGGTCACGTGAGGGTGGACTTCGCCTACAGGAAAAGTGAGTGAATAGACAGTTTCTAGGGTTCATTCAGAAACATTCGGCATATTTGTCCAATCCTGGGTTCCAACACGACTTGAATTTGCATCACTGATCCCAATAGGGTAGCCAGGAAACATTTTTTTTAAATTATGGAATGTATTCATTTCATACGGTTTAAACGCTGCAAGACGGTTGCATCAGAAGGATGCATTTTCTTACAACGTCAGAGACTATGTTATTATCTGCATTTGAGGAGATCGGCTTGTGATCTGAAGGTCTCTGGTTCGATCCCCAGATCCACCGAGTTGAAGGTGGAGTGAGTGATGAAACACTTGCTCTCCATCTTCAACAACCACAGCTGTGGAGCCCTCGAGCGAGCTCAGGGATGGGTTACATGCAGAGCACACAATCCGGGTGTGGCTCACTCCAGATCTGATATTTTGATTTCCTGCTCTAAGGAATGTCTTTAGTTATGGGCCTTATGGGCTTTTTGCTCAAATCCTTCCACGTTCTGTGTAGGACGGCTCAGGTCCCTCCAGTTCTAGCAATGGCAGCAGCCATAGATTTGTTTTGCGCTCGCTCTATGCTATTATTATTGCTATTATTATTATTAATAATATCACGATTGCGGTTAGTGAGAGTCGAGTGTGTCTCAAGCGCTCATTCAAGAACATTCCAGACAGTTTTAAACCAGTTTTTAAACAACATTTTTGGATGCCGGCGCTACTTGGCAGCGAGTCTGCATAATAGTAATTTATGTAATATTACATGTATGCATTTGTTTATTTATATATTTGTACTCCTTTTTTATTTCATTTATTTTATCTTACTTACTTGCTTCTGGCTTTCACTGCAGACAGCAAAATAAGAATTTCAATGTACAAGGAGTCTAGCTTTCCTCATTCTAGACATTACAATATACTTTGCGGAAAGATGCATATATATAAATATTAGGTATGTAGAAAATATAACGCTTTTGACTGTGAACTCAGTTAATACAGCTTTAAACTCAGTTAGAACTCTTGTTCCTTTAAAACAGGATCACTGCTTTTACAAAGATCTTCCTGTGTGGCCCAAAATGCAAGTTTTGCTCTCTTAATTCTATTTTAAACTCTAGTAGAACACGTTGCATGGTGGAAACAATCATCACATCACTTTTTAAAGCTGGTGGAGTTCTCTGACATCAGAAATAAAATGGACACCAGGTTCGCTTCACCCGCTTGCTGCCGCACGGATGGGTTTCCTGCGCTCCGCAGGACCGCTGGGGTCGCGTCGAGTGGGTTCGGTTACTTCCAGAGCAGAAACTTCCTCGGCAACGAAGGTAACCTGCAGCTCAGCAGCACTGGGTGGGTTTGGAGTCGTGCTTGTGATCATTTTGCCAAGTGTTACGTTGTGTTTGAAGCTGGGTAAAGTACTTAAATCATTAGCGCGTAAGTGGTTCTGCTTCCAATCTCATTAGAGTTGAGCTCGGCTGCTGCTGTGTTCTTGTAGCTTGGGGAAAGGCGAGCTGTGGTTAAGCCCCTTGTTCTCTTTACACCAGTGTCTTTTTCTTTTGCGCCCCCCCCTCAAGGAAGTAAAAAACATCTCACACCCCCCCACCTACCCCGCGCAACTATAAACAGTATTATTTTGTCTTTAAATGTGTTTTAAGTGCACCTCTGCATAACACAGCTTCTTTATTAACGTATAAGGAAAAAAAAGAGAGAAATATGGACCAACTAACAACAAAGAATAGCTTTATTAACTGCAGCAGAAAAGATTTAAGGAGCATCTGAAATGTAAAAAACATTAAATCCTTAATAAAACTATAAACATTGTTTGGCTGATCGTGATTGCTGCAAATATTCGACACGTTTTCTCTGAAAAAACTCAAGCGGTTTATCAGCGTGATTGGAGCGTAACGTCTTTAAGTGACGCCTTCATTTATTTGGCTTCATGCTGTCCGCTGCAACATGTTTAGACTCAGTAAGCACACCTGTCTCTCCTCGTCTGCCACCGCAGTCACAGTAAAGCCAAGCGCTACAAACGCGTCATATTTCCTCGTCTTAGCTTTCGGGAGACTTTCGTTTGTCTCTTTATCTCCTTCTCTCTCCGTCTGTCTTCTACACTTCCTGTCTACACTTCATACTCCGCCAATGAGAGCGCTACTGCCCCCTAATGTAGTGGAGTGGTATTGCACTTTATTCTAGAACAGTAAAAAAAACGAAATAGAAAAATAAAAAAGCACGTTCCCCAAGGTCAAACGCGCCCCCCCCCCCTTGACGAGCCCCACTATTTGAGAACCACTGCATTACAGTTACCCAGAAATCACCAGCGATTGATGTAATGAATAAAACGTTGTGAGCAAAACCCAAAAAAATTCTAGTGTTCCAGAGAGAGAAAATTCTGTAACCAGTATGTGTACGTTGCCATTTCTGGGAAAGCTCTTACCGGTTTAGGTGACCCCCATGGTGCAGAAGCAGGCTGACGGTGCTGACTGCGATGAGGACCAGGAAGAACTTCTTCTGAGCCATCGCTGGCTTTCCTCACTGCAAACGAGGAGAGAGAACAGCGAAGGTTACTCTGCTCTGAAGCTGATCAGCGTGTGCGCTCTCATGCGCACCAACTGCTCCAAGCATCTAACCTCGAACCATGAACCCTTCTCTTTAAAAATATGATGATGGGAGCCAAGGATTCGCGTGGGATGATAATGATGAGACTGAGCAGCCAATCAAACGCCTGGAACCCACCTGATCCATTTCTGAATCTTTATTTATAGAGTAAACAGCACTAACTGTTCCGCCGACCCGAAGCGCTTCACATCGACTCATTCATTGATTTGTGCGATCAAACAACATTTAAAATGGAGTTGAAATAATTTTGAGTATTTATGAACATGCAGCCCTGAATTCAGCACTGCAACGGCACAAAAAATGCAATTAAAACTATAATAATAACAAGGAAGAGAATTGAAAAGAAATGAAGTATTGTTCTGGTCGCACTTTATCGTCAGATGTTTAGCACAAATGTTTTTTTTGTTAAAAGTAATAATTAAAATATTAATAACAATAATTAGTATACAAATGTACAATTATATGAATATGTTTTATCATCATAATGTATTCTTATTTATATAACTATTATATTATCATCATCATTTGTATTATTTGTAACTATTATTATTATTATTACTTTTATTAATAATTTTGTATTATTAATTTTCCATTTTTACTATTATGCTTATAGTTTATAATTTTTATAAATATTTTTGTATAAGTATTATATTTAAAATGTATTATTATCATGCTTTTTATTATTTGTAACTTTATTATTAATGCAGTTATTATTATATTTATAAAAATAGTACTGTCATATTTTTTTATCATCAATAATTATCAATAGTTTTGAAATAATTTAAAATATTATTTTGATAATTATTATTTGTATAACTATTATTTTGTAATAATTATAAATATTGTTTTATAAAAATATAATTTAGTGTAATAAAATACATTGTTTTAAATCAATTTTATTACAGCTCACATGTTTGTACAATTTCTAAAGATTTTAATCGCATTTTTAAAGAAACTGTTGGAAATTAATACTTTTTTACAAAAAAAAATCTTTTTCATAGTTAAATTGGAAAAAAAGTCCACAGATTAATCGATTATTAAAATTATCATTGGTTACAGCCCTGACTGACCAATGCTGAATCTTTTGAAATTCAAAACCTATTAGGGGCGGGGCTAAATGGGGCGTGGCATTTCACAAACAGTGCAGCAACAATGACGACAACGTCATTTAATATTATCCAAAAATGACACCTCCTGCTTTCCCTTCAAGTAACTAATTTACTGTATCTGCATACATACATACATTAAAAGCTCTTCTCTTAGACTGACTCTTAGATCTGAAACCTAAAAATCAAAATTTTCTGCTGTAAACACCATAAATCTATGGGATTTTAGCAAAAACTACACATCTATGGGATCTGCTTGATAGCAGCCTCTAGTGTCCAGTTGATGAATTGCATTTTCAGTCATCAGTTTTCAGGTTGGTGTTGGCTCAGATGAAGTTCGGCGCTCACTTCCAAAGACAGTTCATGAGCTCCGAGTCCACTGGAACAGGACGGGCGTCGTAGATTAGCATCCGGACAGCGTCGCCAGGCTAGCGCTAACAAAACCACTCTTGGAAATCTTCCACGCGAGTCTTTTCCATCGGCTTCTAATTACAGTTATCTCATTTCTCTCCCTCTCATCTCCTTCTCCGTCTCTCTCACTCATATTTCACCTCAGCACAAACCGGCTTTACGTCCGCTGATCAAACCCTGATAGGGCCTTATTTTGATTAGCATTAGCATCACAAACAGGGTTAGCCTCTGTTCTACTGATGCCAGGGGAGAATTAAACCAACGTTAATTAAACCAGAGTTCACCCAGAACATCTTTCATTCTGTGTTACTCATAACGACAAGGAGCACTAAATATGATCTCTCTGATCCCTGCATAGCAACCACGCCATTTACCCTAGCAACCGTTTTCACAGATCTATAGCTCAGCTTAAGAAAATAGTTAAGACATAGGGAGAGAGAGAGAGAAAGAGAGGAGAGAGAAAGAGGAGTAGAGAGGAGAGAGGTGGGTAAGTGAGAGAAAGAGGAGAGAGAGAGGAAGAGGGGAAAAGAGAGAGTGGGAAAGAGAGAGAGAGGAGAAGAGAGAGGGGGGTAAGAGAGGGAGAGAGGGAGAGAAAGAGAGAGGAGAGGAGAGAAGAGAGAGAGAGGGGGCAGAGAAAGAAAGGAGAGAGAGAGAGAGGAGGGAAAGAGAGAGAGTGTGTGTTGTAAGAGAGAGAAAGAGGAGAGAAAGAGAGAGAGTAAGAGAGAAAGATAAGAGAGAGAGAGAGAAAGAGAGGAGAGAGAAAGAGGAGTAGAGAGGAGGAGGGTAAGTGAGAGAAAGAGGAGAGAGAGAGGAAGAGGGGAGAAGAGAGAGAGGGGGGGCGGAGAAAGAAAGGAGAGAGAAAGAGAGAGGGAGAGAAAGAGAGAGGAGAGGAGAGAAGAGAGAGAGGGGGGCGGAGAAAGAAAGGAGAGAGAGAGAGAGTGTGTAAGAGAGAGAAAGAGGAGAGAAAGAGAGAGAGTAAGAGAGAAAGATGAGAGAGAGAGAGGAAAGAGAGAGAGGGGGAAAGAGAGATGAGAGAGAAAGAGGAGAAGAGAAGAGAGGAGAGAGGGGGGTAAGAGAGAGAAAGAGGAGAGAGAGAGGAAGAGGGGAGAAGAGAGAGAGGGAGAGGGGAGAGAAGAGAGAGAGGGGGGGGCGGAGAAAGAAAGGAGAGAGAGAGAGAGAGAGGAGGGAAAGAGAGAGAAAGAGGAGAGAAAGAGAGAAAGATGAGAGAGAGTTCATGTATCTAGGGATCTGTACTTTATTCGTTGTGAAAAAGCAGTGAAAAGAAAAAGCCAGAAATAGTTCACCTTCAGGACAATGTTAAACCTAAATAAATTAACCTAAAAATAAACAAACCTAATCAATCTAATCAAGAACAGATCCCAAGCACTCGAGCTGCTCATCCTTCAGGGACAAACGGTTCGATTAGCATCTAAATAAACAAGTTATAGGTTACAGATTCTATTAAAAGAGATTTCATTATGAATTCTTCTAACAATATATGGAATCATTTTTTATTAATCTGATAAGCCCATCGTATCACAGTTTCCATTTAAAATTTTGTTCTCATAAATAAGCAAAAAATATTAATTTATAATTTCATTATAATATTAATTTCAATCATAAGCAGAGCGTTCATGATAAAAGATCTGAGCTCAGAATTAAGCTCCCGCACCGAACTGGTTCAGAGCAAACCTCAGAGCTGCAATACTGCGTAAAATATACACTCGCAAATCTTAAATACATTTTTTACGTACAGAAACTAAGATAAACAATGGGAGGGACTGAAAGTACATTCGAGACTGCTAAAATGACTCAATCTCAATAAATCTCTTCTAAATCTGTCATCTCAGAGACAGAAGAACGATCTCAACAACGGAGCTCAGCCAATCAGAGGTGAGAGGTAAACGCTTCCGAGTGTCCTCCGCTGCTGATTGGCCTGTCAGCTGGTGATGTCATGCATCAATAATAAATATGAGTGTTAAACGAGGAAGATGCAGAGAAAGAATCGGTTGCATCAGGAGGGCAGACAGAGATCAAACCTGTGCCACTGGTCTCTCTATCGCGCACAACTCTCTCTCTTTCTGGATGAATAATCAGCATCGCTCAGGCCAACTCTGGTTTCTCCAGCTTCAGCTCTCACGTTGGTTAAAATGCTCTCTGTCGCTCCAGCGAGAGAGCGTAACACGTGATGCCACCAACCGGTTCCAAGTTTGGTGATACTCAAATCAACGACTCCAGAAATGAGTGGATAGTTAGAGTCGATTCATGCAACTGAAGCCGTATCTCTCGCACGTTCAACCAGATATCTTGCATAGGTTTATCATACAACCCTATCAAGCAGGGGGGCTTTGTGTGCTTCCTCCAGCTCTACTGGGGGACACCGAAGCGTTCCCAGGCCAGTCTGGAGACGTAATCTCTCCATCGAGTGCTGGGTCTTCCCCGGAGCCTCCTTCCAGCAGGACATGCCTGGAACTCCTCCTTAGGGAGGCCTCCAGGAGTCACCTAAAACTGATCCCTGAGCTGGCTCTACTGAGGAGCAGCAGCTCTTCTCCAACTCCTCCAGAGTGATGGAGTTCCTCACGCCATCTCTAAAGGAGCACTCCATCACTCTAGTCTAAATCAGTTTAAATCCTTCCCTCAACATGGAAAAAACAGGTAAAGGCTAGTTTGGCCTCTTTCACATTCCTTCTGGGCTGGACACTGAAAACCGAGGACCAAACCCTCATCGAACATGAGCTCCCTTCGCTCAATAAAAACTGTAATTTTTTTTTCATGCATTAAAAGCAAGTTACAGAAGTATATAGTAGCCTGGATGTAAAAGCAATAATACCAAATAAAGAACCAGATCATCAGTCTAACAACAATTCCAAGGTTTGTGTGACTATTGAGGGAGTCCTTCTTGAGATGCTCCTCATTGAAAGATAGCAGAATAGAACCTAGCCACACGGCCGGCCCGTATCCCATCTCCAGACGTCTACATCCAGTCTGGTTCCTCATCACAAACCCTCGTCAAACAAAAAGCTTGGTCTGTAACTCAGACCGTTTCTCCTGAGAGCGTCCCTCCGCAGCTCCTCAATAGATCTACTCATCAGCAGCACGGGATCTCAAACTCCAACCTCTGTGTTTCTCCCCCGAGCGGCAACAATAGCCTGGATCAGATTCCGATCTCCTCGCGCTCTCCTGGGCCCGGGCTTTGTGAGGCTTGAATGAGGAGAATCTGTCCAGCTTTTACTGACCGCTAAAGGGATTAGATGCTGCTTTCCAGGACGATGATGGGTTTAATATGCAGCACTTCATGACCCGGAGAGTGAGGACACTGGGTTTCGCTGCAGGGCCATTCTTTGAGCAAACCGGTATCACCGTGAGAATCCAAGCTTAAATAAACCTTCACTTCCTGCCTGAAGAGATGAACCTGTCTCTCTAGAGCTACGAGCACTAAGCCAAGAATAAAACAAAGCAAAAAAGCCACAAGTTAAAGCAAGTCCCCACTTTGAGCCAGTACACTCGTTATGGATTCTAGAAGAGTAGCCACATTGATGATGTTCTCCTCTCTTCTCTTGTCAGGTTCACAGAGTTCTGTAGCTCACAATCTTTATTCTGTGAAATTAAAGTCTTCAAAGCTGGAGTGTGTGTCAAAACCGAGAGCTCTGTGGGACCACCTGGGTCCAAGACAAGCAGCAGAAGCCCTCAGAGGAGCTACTGACCTGGGACGTGTTTGTTCAGGATTTTAGATGTCAATATCAGATCCTGGAGATCATTATGATTTAAGTTCTTAAATTCCTACAGGTTCCCAAAAGAAGGTGTTTCGAACTTGATTCCTGGAGGCTCTGCTGGTTTTATTCCAGTCCTGTTTCAAGAGACTCACCAGTAGCTTCAAACAAGCCAAGAGGAGCTCTGCGAGGGGAGTCAGGTGTGTTATGCTGAGGTTGGCCTGAAGGAGTGCAGGGCTGCAGCCCTCCAGGAACGAAGTGCTGAAACTCTTGCTCGCAGGTGCTTTAAGGGGCTTCAAATGACCCTGAGGTGGATAAGCGTATGTCTCTGGAATGCGGAGTCGCATCAGTGCGTGAATGGTGGCATTAGATCCGCGGTGCGTCATTCAGCTGAACTAGACTGGTCCAAGTCCCGATTCGCTCCTTCTCCCCATTCGAGCTGTGCTCCTTTACATAAATCCATGTAATAACCATGAATCAACCGTATCACTAGCATGATCAGCAAATCACTAGCGTTTCCCTATAGCTTCATCGACTGTTCTGTGATCGTCTACTCTTCCCTGGTGGACACCCCTGACCTACTTTACAAGTCCGCAAGCAGACACAGACAATAAAAAAATAAACAAATGTTGAGAACGGCCTCATTTCTTTCTGTGTCACATCATTATATTTAAGGTGCTCGTGTTGCACAGACATTATTTCCTGTCAGACAGTAACAGAAGAAACCCACCCTGCGTCCCAATCTGCGCGCTATCCACACTTTTATGGGCGCAAATTGAGAGTTAGGGCGGCCCAAACCATAGTGTACATTAAAAAGTATCCCAGCAGTTCCCAGATGAGAACTTTTAAGGTTAGATTTTGCAGAGCAGATCGATAAACCCTCACCCGGTTGATATTACCCACAATCCCCTGCGCTCGGGGGGGAAGGAGTTCTCTCTGCAATACGACTCGCTTTTAAAGAAGAAGCCCAGAAATAAATAATTTCAATACAGAGAGTGTAGTCCTTCATTATAAAATATTCGAATCATGAATATGTGAAAGTAGACGTTAAGTTCTCGAACACGTCGTGCGTGTGATCACAACTCCTTCAGTCACGTGATGTTTTAGCGCGTCTTAGATCGAGCTCACTCTCGTCTCACACACTAAAATTATCGACATTTTCTTCAGAGAACGAGGGTCTACTTTAAGGGTGCAGTGTAAAAGTTCGGATTGGGACGCGGCGATCAAGCTTTCTGAAGTTATGGACGTAAATACAGGATTAAAGGAGCCACAAGTACCAAATAAAGAACTGCATTATCGCTACAATAATTCCAAGCTTTGTGTGCTTATTAAGGACATTTTTCTTGAATAATCCTCATTTAAAGACGGCAAAGACATTTAGCCATCCTCATTTTCTCTTTATTCTAGCAAAACAGCCGGATGTCTCCTCTCCGCCAGACGTCTGGTTCCTCATCACAAACCCTCGGTTTGGAACAAACAGTCGCATGTTGAAGCTCTTCTTCGAACGAATTCTGTGATCGTCTACTCTCCCCTGCTGGTGACCCCTCACCTGCTTTCTGTTAGATCAGAATTTTGCGGTTTGGATTTTAGAATATTGAATTTGATGCTTTTAAAAATTTTCTCTTTGAAAACTTCAAGCTGTATCTTTACAAACTGAATATCTGAAAAAAAAGAAGTTTGGAAATACATCTATAAACGATTTAAAGAAAGAAAAATCAGTGGTTTTAAATTTCACAAGTTCAATATTCAAGCTAAAATCTAAATGAGAATTCAATTACAAAATTAAATTAGAATTCAACTACAAAATTAATTCAAAGAAAGAAATTCAAAATCTTTTTGTCAGGTTTATTACTACGAACATTTCATAGCTGGTCATCATTTGGCACGCCTGTACTTACCCTCACCTGACGGGGGTTTACTGGCTGAACACTTTTCCCGTTTGATCCTGCAGACGCTTTCGAGAACAGCAAACACAAACATTTGAACCCGTAAGAACTTAGTGACACGCATCACCTGCTGATTACATTCCCTTCTTTACCTCCTTCTGAAAAAAGAAATATGAGGGCGGACTCTAAATAAGAGAGGAGAGAGAGAGAGAGCAAAAGAGAAAGCAAGCAGAGAGAGAGAGAGAGAGGGCTGTACAGTAGAGTGAGTGAATGAGGGAGAGGGCGAGAAAAGATATGTGCAAAAGAGACTAAGAGAGAAAGAAAAGACTCTCGCACTCTTTCTGAGCAGAGAGAGAGAGAACATAAGCAAGAAAGAAAGAGAAAGCAAGGAGACAAGAGACATGTTCGATAGAGAGAGAGAGAGAGAGAGAAAGAGAGAAAGAGAGAAAGCAAAGAGAACAACAGGAATAAAGAGATGTGAGAGAGAGAGAGCTGTGAAAGAGAAAAAATAGAAAAAAGTGCTTCTCTCACAGTCTCTAAGAGAGAAAAAACACAAACAGTAGGGCTTTGCGACAGAGAGAGAGAGAGAGCGCGCAAAAGAGATAGCAAAAGAGAGAGAAAGAGCAAAGAGAGAGACAGGAAGAGAGAGAGAGCAAAGGGACTAAGAGAAAAAGAAAGTACTCCTGAGCAGAAAGAGAGGGAGAGAGAAAGCAAAGAGAGAGAGAGAGGGAGAGAGAGAAAGATAGAGAGAGAGAGCAAAGGGAGAAATAAAAAAGAGACATGTGTGAGAGAGAACGAGAATAAGAGAGAAAGAAAAGAGAAAAAAGTGTTTCTCTCACGCTCTCTTCTCTCTAAGAGTGTGAGAGCAGAAAGAGAGAGAGAAAGAGAGAGAACACGAACAAGAAAGAGAGAAAGCAAAGAGAGAGCTTTGCAGCACACACAGAGAGAGAGAGGGAGAACAGAGAGAGAGAGGGAGGGGGAGAGAGAGAGAGAGGGGGAGAAGAGAGAGAGAGGGAGGGGGAGAGAGAGAGAGAGAGAGGGAGAAGAGAGAGAGAGAGGGAGGGGAGAGAGAGAGGAGAGAGAGAGGGGGAGAAGAGAGAGAGAGGGAGGGGAGAGAGAGAGAGAGGAGAGAGAGAGAGAGAGAGAGAGAGAGAGAGAGAGGAGGGAGAAACAGAGAGAGAGAAGAGAGAGAGAGAGAGAGAGAGAGAGAGGGCGGGGCGTGGTGGTGGTGTTTGTGGTGTGTTGAGGGAACAGAAAAACAGCGTGGAATTAAACGCTAGTTTGGTTCCGTCTGGCTCCCTTCGTCTTCCTTTTCTTTCAAAGCAGCTTACACAGCTTGCTCACAGCTTGCGGTCGAACAAGCGTCCAGACGCCACATTACCCATCACCCCTCACCCCCCGCGACCCTCCCCCCAGCGACCCCAGGGAACACCCGTCGCCCCAAAAAGCCCATCAGAGGGGCACACCAGATGCCCCGATTATTGTTTTTGATTCTCTTACATATTTGAACCTACCCTCTGGTCCAAACTTGTTAGGTTGGAATGATCTACAAGCTTGAATATGATCCACTGTAAGGTAAGTTATCGTAGGCTTGAACACGCACCTCTTGACGTGGACACGACATCAATTTGACTAGTTCTGAACCTAAACACGTCACATAGACGTGATACGAGCGTTTTTTTAAGGTCACTTGTTTGGTTTGTTTAGTTCAGGTCAATCTAGTTCTGGGGTAGCGACATTTTTGGTTCAATCCTCGTGAAACACACCTGTTGCGCTAACTGCAATCTTTGCGGCTGGTGTAGGCGAGAGTACCTGCTTAAACTTTAAAGTTAAAGTACCTGCTGAGGCTTTAAAAGTTAAAGTACCTGCTGAGGCTTTAAAAGTTAAAGTATCTGCTTAAGCTTTAAAAGTTAAAATACCTGCTTAAGCTTTAAAAGTTAAAATACCTGCTTAAGCTTTAAAAGTTAAAATACCCGTTTAAACTTTAAAGTTAAAATACCTGCTTAAGCTTTAAAAGTTAAAATACCATCTGAGGCTTTAAAAGTTAAAGTACCATCTGAAGCTTTAAAAGTTAAAGTACCTGCTTAAGCTTTAAAAGTTAAAGTACCTGCTTAAGCTTTAAAAGTTAAAAGTACCTGCTTAAATTTTAAAAGTCAAAATACCCGCTTAAACTTTAAAAGTTAAAGTACCTGCTTAGAATTCTACTGAAGTAAAAGTGAGAGAATCCAACATTTTTGTACTTAAGTATGAAAAATATTTTAGTGTATAAAATGTACTTAAATACAGAAGTCTGCAAAGAGAAGTTTATATTAACATGTACGATTGTTTTGATTTGACCCTTATTAATTTAAATAAATCTTCTTGTTCAACACACTTCTGTCATTTGGATGTATAAAAAATAGCAATAACACTGCTGACTATTACAAAAACTTGTAGCAGTTTGTTTCAACGTAAAGGAAAAATGTTTACTTTAAAAGCATATAACAAACAAAATTATGTTCACATTTTTAACATTTATCCTTGCAACACAAATCTCAATCACTCTGACTTTAAACGATTTTATCAGTTTCAGGAATAGTTAATTTAACACTGTAACAAAATAAACATTGAAAATTAAAAGAAATGAATGAAATAATAAATAAATCATGAACAAGCATGCTGATTCGTTAAAACGAGGCGTAAGTAAGCAGGAAGCAAACAAAGCAGGATCTCACCAAGTCATCAAAGCTCGTATGTGGCTTTGTTTTGATTTAGCCCAGCGTTTTCCTTTTTTGTAAAAGTAACGAAACAACCTCGAAGAAATGTAGCGAAGTTAAAGTAAAAAATTTCCTTTAAAAATATACATGTACAAGTAAATGTACATGTACAAGTAGAGTATAAAGTAATGAAAACAAGTTGTCACAAAACAAGGCTTAAGATCCAGGCTTTTTTGCTTTACAACTCAATTTGAGTCCATGGGATCTACTTCCTGTTGAGACCAGCCTCTAGTGGACAACAGATGAATTACAGTTTCACATGGAAGAGCAGGTTTCCACTTGAGTGAAACCCTACAAACCGTGTCTCTGGAGCCATGTGTGACAGCGAAAGAGATGACTCTGGAATCCCAAAATAGACTTAAACAAGCTTGCACCGAGTGACCCGGGTCACCACTAATTAAGCAGCAGAACCCGGTGATAAAGAAATGATTTGTTTTCCTGCCTCGACGGCCGCCCTGCAGGGATGGTAACAGTTTCACGCAGACACTCATGCTTTGCTGCTTCCTCCCGCCGCACTCTTGATCTTTAAATTTATCCAAAGACATTTCAAGGCCTTCGCAGATATTTCCCTGTAGGACTCTGAGCTTACTTCATAATGAGTCTAGGTGGCAAAGCACGTCCCTGCAGGTCACCGCTTTGAGTCCCCCGACACTCATTTAAATCTACAGTAATCCTCCGAGAGCCGCACACACACACAGAGCGTGAGATTGAATTACTGTCAGAGATGTAGCGATTAGCACAGAGGTGCTTGCTAGCGCCGGCTGCGAGTATGAAGTGGAACAGATGGAAAAGCAAGCACTGCAGAAACACAGAGATCAACTCGACCGAGAGAAAAGAGCGAGTGTGCAGCAGAAGAAACCCAGACTAACCCTGATGCAAATCAGCTTTCAGAACTTTATAACAAATGTTGCTTTTGTAAAATTCACTAAAATTGTAATAGGATAATTTATAACTCAATTAAAGGTGAAATTATATAATTGTGTGTGTGGACGTAATCATTTGTACAAATGCAACATGGTTTGTCATTATGTAGAACTGAAAAAAGACTCCTGATGCGTCAAGAGAAAAATGTTGAGTTTGACGCATCGAGAGAAAAATGTCGAGTTTGACGCGACGAGAGAAAAATGTGGAGTTTGATGCGACGAGAGAAAAATGTCGAGTTTGACGCGACGAGAGAAAATTGTCGAGTTTGACGCGTCGAGAGAAAAATGTCGAGTTTGACGCGACGGGGGAAATTTGTCGAGTTTGACGCGACGAGAGAAAAATGTCGAGTTTGACGTGACGAGAGAAAAATGACGAGTTTGACGCGACGAGAGAAAAATGTTCAGTTTGACGGGACGAGAGAAAAATTTTGAGTTTGACGCGACGAGAGAAAAAGGTCGAGTTTGACGCGACGAGAGAAAAATGTCGAGTTTGACGCGACGAGAGAAAAATGTCGAGTTTGACGCGACGAGAGAAAAATGTCGAGTTTGACGCGACGAGAGAAAAATGTCGAGTTTGACGCGACGAGAGAAAAATTTTGAGTTTGACGCGACGAGAGAAAAATGTCGAGTTTGACGCGACGAGAGAAAAATGTCGAGTTTGACGCGACGAGAGAAAAATGACGAGTTTGACGCGACGAGAGAAAATTGTCGAGTTTGACGCGACGAGAGAAAAATGACGAGTTTGACGCGACGAGAGAAAAATGTCGAGTTTGACGCGACGAGAGAAAAATGTCGAGTTTGACGCGACGAGAGAAAAATGTTGAGTTTGACGCGACGAGAGAAAAATGTCGAGTTTGACTTGCGACGAGAGAAAAATGTCGAGTTTGACGCGACGAGAGAAAATTGTCGAGTTTGACGCGTCGAGAGAAAAATGTCGAGTTTGACGCGACGAGAGAAAAATGTACGAGTTTGACTGCGACGAGAGAAAAATGTACGAGTTTGACGCGACGAGAGAAAATGTTCGAGTTTGACGCGACGAGAGAAAAATGTCGAGTTTGACGCGACGAGAGAAAAATGTTCGAGTTTGACCGCGACGAGAGAAAAATGTCGAGTTTGACGCAACGAGAGAAAAATGTCGAGTTTGACGCGACGAGAGAAAAATGTCGAGTTTGACGCGACGAGAGAAAAATGTCGAGTTTGACGCGACGAGAGAAAAATGTCGAGTTTGACGCGACGAGAGAAAAATGTCGAGTTTGACGCGACGAGAGAAAAATGTCGAGTCTGACGCGACGAGAGAAAAATGTCGAGTCTGACGCGACGAGAGAAAAATGTCGAGTCTGACGCGACGAGAGAAAAATGTTCAATTTGACGCGACGAGAGAAAAATGTCGAGTTTGACGCGACGAGAGAAAAATGTTCAGTTTGACGCGACGAGAGAAAAATGTCGAGTTTGACGCGACGAGAGAAAAATGTCGAGTTTGACGCGACGAGAGAAAAATGTCGAGTTTGACGCGACGAGAGAAAAATGTCGAGTTTGACGCGACGAGAGAAAAATGTCGAGTTTGACGCGACGAGAGAAAAATGTCGAGTTTGACGCGACGAGAGAAAAATGTTCAGTTTGACGCGACGAGAGAAAAATGTCGAGTTTGACGCGACGAGAGAAAAATGTCGAGTTTGACGCGATGAGAGAAAAATGTCGAGTCTGATGTGACGAGAGAAAAATGTCGAGTTTGACGCGACGAGAGAAAAATGACGAGTTTGGAGATGGTTGGGTGAGAATTTGACCACATCAAAGCGCGGCTCCTTATTCTTGGCACACTTTGGGTGCATTAGCAACATTTTGCACATTTGTGCGAAGGGAAGGGTTTTCTCAAATTAATTTGAACAAAAAGGAAGGGCTACAGACAGAGTTTTTTCAAGGTGCATCATCAAACCGGTAGTCGGCCATGTTGGAGATACTCCCTTGAGAAAATAGCACTGAATAGCACGGGACTAACTGGTTTTCAGCAAGAAAATTCGGAACTACTGTCGTGTTTTTGGTTGTGGTAAAACATTTGAAACATCAAAGACTGCCGAAAGTTATATAAAATCAAGCCATGAAATTAATTAAATAAACCATAGCAGGAAGAAAATAAAGAGGGAGGAGGGACAAATAAAGTTTTTTTATTTTTTATAGTAGGTGTTCCCTGAAGAGAAGAGTTTGCAGTTGCTGAAACCATTTGGATTACTTACCTTCACATCTAGATTTATACAAGATGAAGAACTCTCCAGAGCTGCATTATGGAAGTATTTTTCCCTCGGATTGGATTATATCGGGGGTTTTTCCTCATACTGTACTTTTCTTCAGTTTCCACGTGAGAACTGTTCGTCTTCCCGCGTTTCATTTTCTTTACAGGACTTGTGGACATCACTTTTGGATCAGAGATACTTTATTCATCTTCGCATTTGCGACATTTGAATGAAATGTGTTTTATTTCTTTTTGTACTGAGAAAAGCTGTTTGGTTCTGGTGGAGTAAGACCCATTGTTGTACATCCATCCATCCATTATCTTTTCAGCTTTCTTCTCTTTCGGGGTCTCCACAGCGGAATGAACCACCAACTCTTCTGGAATATGTTTTATGCGGCAGATGCCCTTCTGGCAGCAACCCATCGCTGGGAAACATTCACACTCACTCATTCTCACTCAAACACTATGAACAATAGTTTTTACCCAATTCTCTTATTCCGCATGTCTCTGGACTCGTGGAGGAAACCGGAGCACCCGGAGTAAACCCACGCGATCACGAGGAGAACATGAGAACTCCACACAGAGATACCAACTGACCCAGCCGAGGTTCGAACCAGCAACCTTCTCGCTGAGAGCCGACCGTGCTACCCACTGCACCACCGTGATGCCCTGATGTACATCTATTTGTATATAAAGTATTTTGCTATAAGAGGTAAGAAGTGATTTTTCTATATTTCCTATTTTGATATTTGATCATTTCAATTCCTTTTTTTTTACGTGTGTTTTATTTATTTGGCCACCATTTATTTTGTTTTGTCTTTTCTGTTATATACTTATTTCGATGCAAGTTTAGAAAAAAGAGGCAAGTGACCGCTGCTTGCAAGAGATTTTAAGTTGCCTTGGCTACCAGCTAATTTGTCATCCTCCAAACCCAGCACTGGTCCAGAACCTTAAATAATCTACATTACTTGTTCTATATCAGAAAAATAAGTAGAGGGTGCTACATGCTGCGGTGTTGAATCTCTGGATTAACGGGATCTCATCCACTAGACACTTTATTGTTTAGGTTAAGCTCTTTCATCAGACAGAACATCATCAATATATGATGTAGATATTCCTCCAGCAAAGAACGAAGACTTTGGTCACAAGGCAAGAACTGATTTTAGCTGATTCACTCGTATCTGCGACCCATCTTAGGTTCTGTATTTAAGGCATGACCCAAGAAGCTCAAAAGAAAAGAAACCCCATTTCTCTCATGACGTGGTGAGAGAAAATATAGTCAAGCCAAGAGAAAAACAATGCTAATCTATGCAGCGTCCTCATTAGCGCTCACCAAATCTTTCTCTGTGCTAGTGAGGAAGGTCTAATGAAGGATGGGAACATTAAGTTCAGAAACACACCGAGCACGCTGCACTGTTGGTTTTGCAGCTAAAGGTTTTTAGGAAAACTCATTATTTGAGGAAAGGTCATTTACAAATATTTTGGGAGTTAATTAAACGTGGCTTTGTTTAAAGGAAAACAAATGCATATTTAATAGCGCAAGCTGATGATGGTTCATTATGAAGAATTACTTAAAAAAATAACAGCCCAAACATTGTGCCTCTCTACGAAGTGCTCAAGATCTAGACCAGATTTCTCCATCGAAGCTTGGTATCTTTTTCTCTACAACACAGACAAGTCACTTAACACCTGGAGCATACGGTCAAAGTTCTCCATTCAAAGGGCAAGTTGTGTTCTGGTGGATGAGGAGACCGACTTGTGCCCGACTGCTCCCCGGGCCCCGCAGCCATGCTGCCACTGCTCCGGGTGAGTGCTCACGGTGTGTTTGTTCACTGCTGTGTGTGTGTGTGTGTGTGTGTGTGTGTGTGCACTGGATGCAGAGCGCACATTCTAGGTATAGGTCACTCCAGATCTGGCCGATTGGTCACTTTCACTTCACTTCAACCCATTGATGGTTACTCGTTATGCAATGCTCATTATACTTACTCTATATGACTGTTTAGTCACTATTTTCAGTCACGTGATAGGCTACCGCTGAACTGAAGCCCAGGAGCTCGCAAGATGAGTAAAGAACAAACGTCTTTGGAAAGTTTTGTTCCGAAGGGGAAAAGGCCCAGCGAGGAGACCGAGGAGGAGCCTACAACTTCCAAGAAAAAGAAAGCTGCATTTAACAGACAACATCAAGAGTCTTCCTTAAAATACGAATTAATCTCTAGCGGAGATTCCCACGCACCGAGAACACTGCATAATACACGCAACAACCAGCTCTCGAAATAAAACTCTTGTTAAGAGGACGCTGGAGTAGCAAACAGCTAGAGTGCATTCACGTTTATTATTATGTTTAGAAAATACCAGAGTTTACATGCAGGTTGTATTCCATTGTTTTCATGTATTTATCCGACAAACCTCAAAGACCGGTCCCTGATAACATTTGGCTCTTTTCCATCGTACAACGCGGTACAGTACGACAGCGTTCAGTTCGGTGCAGGACGGCCAGCTTTACTTTCCCATCGTTTATAGTGTCGCTATGTTAAATAGGTAACGTCACTCCGTTGTAGCGCCACGCCTACTTTGACGTAATAAAGAGCGAGACAGCGATTTGCGGCATCCAGACCTCGCAGGATTTGCTCAGACGGGAAGGTCTGAACCTCCTCGTTCGACCAAGATTGCCCAGACATAGCGTTGTGCTTTTTTTTGATCGCAGCAACAATATTACACACAATAAAAGCTGTTTCCTCTCTCGTGAACGATAAATCCTCTCATCACATGTGGATATCTACTTTGCGCAGGCGATGATGACTCTCTCGAACCAATCAGTGTTGGCATACGTCACACTTGACCCAACAGTCCACGAGAATGGGAGAGGCTACGGTTGTAGCGTCGGTTGTGGAACCAACTCGAAGTAAGAACCAAAAATGGTGTCAGCTCCACGCCAGCACACAATGGAAAAGCGTAAAATACCGTACAGTACTGTGTTGTTCTGTGTGATGGAAAAGCGCCAATTGTCAGATGTTAAACCGGTTCGTGGAACAAAAAGGGTTGGGGACCGCTGCTCTATGCCATTCCAACCTATATTAATTGAAGCTACCAACAACGGATCCCACTTTACTTCTAATCCCTCCCACACTTGAGATAACACAAGAACGATCTTCCTTCCTTATGAAATTGAGTGCAGTTTGACCTATTGCCAGCTGTAAGGTTTCTCTAGTCAAAAGTTAATATAATCTCTGGTTTAATACTCGTGGCATTCATTTAGTTTTGAGAACAACATACTGAGAGATGGTGGAATAAAAATCTGTTCCAGCGAAAGAGAAACCAATTTCTCTTCCCTCAAACAGCGAGTCTGGCTTCACCTGACGCATACCAAACACTTCTCAAGGACAAAAGAGAGAAATTAAACACCTGTCTGGAAACTCTGGGGGTCATTTGAATTACAAAGCATTCCATTTTTGTTTCTAAGTTCATGGAATGGATTTGCATGAGGCTTGGTGGTTGAAAACTAATGCGACGTGCGTTCGTTTTCTCAAGAGGTTTTACGTTGTGTTCAATTTGACCTGTTTGTTCCGTTATCTGAGGTTACTTTCGCATCAAACAACACCAAACAGAAGGCATTCCTGCACAGGTGGAGTTGTGAAATCTGCTGTAATCTTTTCTGACGCGATTGGCCAACAGAGCAAATATTCAGATCCCTTTCTGCTTCAACACAAGTGATTGAGCGAGCGGTTTAATGATTTAAAAACACCATTGTCTGTGTACATTCCGCAGGTACAAAGCAACCGCTTTCTCCGTTTCCCTTTTCTCTGCTCTCACCAGTAAATGATTAATGGTGGGCATCGAATCCGATACCAGCTTTAAATGCCAACACAAACAAGAAGAGTAGAGACAGAAGAGCCACGTCGTCCTTCTCCCACAGCTCAGTTTACCTTCTCAAGTCCCCAGATGACATCCGAGACAAGGCAGGTGGTAGCTCATCCAGAATAAGACGAGCATTGTGGTTTAGCAGATTCGGACCAGTGCAAATAGAGAGAACTCTACTACAGAAGGAGCTTTGATTCATGTTTTATGAAGCATGTATACTCTTTATGTACTCTCCAAACCGTTTCTTTAGTACTGAGCACAAAATTACATGTTTCAAGGATAAAGAAGCCACTGACCTTCAACACTTTTGTGTTCAAACAGACGGTGAGAGATAAGATACGAGAACAAAACAAAAAATCACATTTTCTGCAACTCAGCATCAGTTACTTCAGGTTGGGGGAGTATGGTTAAAAAAAGGCTACATCTTCAAGTTCTAGATTGGACCAATCCAAGCGTAGATGTTCTCAAACTTGGAGGATCATTCTCTCATGGTTGGAAAATGGAGCAGACGCTAAAACCTCAGAGGAGCATTTGAAGAGGTTGCTTCCACAACGTTAAAAAATTCTTTCAATGAGTTTGATGAGCAAAAATATGTTTTCTTTGTCAAGGACGAGGTTTTGAGGACAAGCAGGATTGCTTCTCGATCAAATGTTTTTAGCGATTTGAAACAAAAGAGGATTTCGGGTCGACGGGTAATCCCGCAGCATCTATAGAGCCGGTCTTTTGGGGAATTGCTTTCAGCAGGAATCAGAACAGCTAGATTTGTGTCTGGCTCGCTGTTTAGAGTCCATCTCATGTTTGTCACTTTAGAGAGCGAGAGCACTTTCCCCATCAGGCTAGACTCGCACCACTTCAAGAGGCCATTAATAATGGATGGTGAAACGGATCCTGCACACACGCGAGAGCTGTCCGTCAAACCCTCAATAAAACAAAGCTCTTTCCACATAATCTACACAAGAGAGATCAAGTCTAAACAAGTAAAATAAAGAAAAAGTAGTGCTACTTAATGATAACGAGGTTAAAAACGTATGGATTAAACTGAAGCCTTAAAAAGTCTCATTTTTAGGCCTTAAAATCTTAAATTTGCTGATTCAGGTCTTAATTAATTTATAACACTTACTTTTTAATGTTCACGTAAAGCTCATCTGATGTGTTTCTGTTGTTGCTTGGGTTGCCAGAGATCTCATAAATGTGCAAAATCACAAAAAAATTTCACAAATGACAGGGTTGCCATAGTCTAAAATAAAGGCTCATATTCACTAAAATCATAGAACTGATGGTTAGGGTTGAGAAAATGTTCATAAATTACATACTCACATTACGCTTAAAAGCATATAATGACTGTTAGGGTGCCGGAGTTCTAGAAAACGTTCATAAACTTTCAAAGTTGTAAAAGGCACGGTTTCCAGCGTTTGAGAAAACCTTAGAAAATGCTTACAAAACATAAAAGTGATGGTTAGGGCTTCAAACAATAAATTTGAGGCATCCTGTTTATGTAGCGCAAGTGTAAGAGGAAAGATATCAACCTTTCAGTATTTAAATTTTTTTGGTATCATTTATTTATAATAATAATTTCACAAACCTCTTTTGAACCCTTTCATTTATTTTCTTTATCATATAAGTAGTCATTTCAGAGTGTTGCCTTTATTTAGGACTTAAATGTTAAATGTTAAATTAATTTATTTAATTAGGACTTAAATGTGTGTTTCAATCGATGTACCGCCGCTTTAAACTTTTAGGAAACACCCGTTTATCCTCCATTTTGAAAGTTAATGAGTTAGAAAGCCAAACTCGGTTGGGACGCATCTGGTTTCTGTGAGCTGTTCAGCAGAATTAAGTTTTCCTTTTTAAGTTTTCCTTTTGTAACTGATTCGGTGAGTTTTGTCAAATTATTTGTGTATTTTCGGTTGAAGCTTCTGTTGAGAAGTTGTGTTTGACTTTATTAGTTTGTACAATTGGCTTTGCTGTTTTGTATAAATGTGTTTTTGTGTTTCATGTTTAGGTTTTTTGTAATGTTATGTTTGAATTGAAGAAATGCGTGTAGTGATAGCCTTTTCACTTGAAACGTTAGGTAACGTTGAATGCTGAAATGACTCGGCATTCTTCCAACCTTTGGAACGTTGAGTATTATTATTTGACCTCGTGTAGGTCAGGTTTTTGGGAACCCTGGAGGGGGGACGGCGAGCCCCACGGATCTGGAACGTTGAGTATTATAATTTGACCTCGTGTAGGGCAGGTTTTTGGGAACCCTGGAAGAAGGACGGCGAGCCCCACGGATCTGGAACGTTGAGTATTATTATTTGACCTCGTGTAGGTCAGGTTTTTGGGAACCCTGGAGGGAGGACGGCGAGCCCCACGGATCTGGAACGTTGAGTATTATTATTTGACCTCGTGTAGGGCAGGTTTTTGGGAACCCTGGAGGGGGGGCGGCGAGCCCCACGGATCTGGAACGTTGAGTATTATTATTTGACCTTGTGTAGGGCAGGTTTTTGGGAACCCTGGAGGAAGGATGGCAAGCCCCACGGATCTGGAACGTTGAGTATTATTATTTGACCTCGTGTAGGTCAGGTTTTTGGGAACCCTGGAGGGAGGACGGCGAGCCCCACGGATCTGGAACGTTGAGTATTATTATTTGACCTCGTGTAGGGCAGGTTTTTGGGAACCCTGGAGGGGGGACGGCGAGGCCCACGGATCTGGAACGTTGAGTATTATAATTTGACCTCGTGTAGGTCAGGTTTTTGGGAACCCTGGAGGGGGGAGGGCGAGCCCCACGGATCTGGAACGTTGAGTATTATTATTTGACCTCGTGTAGGTCAGGTTTTTGGGAACCCTGGAGGGAGGACGGCGAGCCCCACGGATCTGGAACGTTGAGTATTATTATTTGACCTCGTGTAGGGCAGGTTTTTGGGAACCCTGGAGGAAGGACGGCGAGCCCCACGGATCTGGAACGTTGAGTATTATTATTTGACCTCGTGTAGGTCAGGTTTTTGGGAACCCTGGAGGGGGGACGGCGAGCCCCACGGATCTGGAACGTTGAGTAATATTATTTGACCTCGTGTAGGGCAGGTTTTTGGGAACCCTGGAGGGGGGGCGGCAAGCCCCACGGATCTGGAACGTTGAGTATTATTATTTGACCTCGTGTAGGTCAGGTTTTTGGGAACCCTGGAAGGGGGGCGGCGAGCCCCACGGATCTGGAACGTTGAGTATTATTATTTGACCTCGTGTAGGTCAGGTTTTTGGGAACCCTGGAGGGGGGGCGGCGAGCCCCACGGATCTGGAACGTTGAGTATTATTATTTGACCTCGTGTAGGTCAGGTTTTTGGGAACCCTGGAGGGGGGACTGTGAGCCCCAAGGATCTGGAACGTTGAGTATTATTATTTGACCTCGTGTAGGTCAGGTTTTTGGGAACCCTGGAGGGGGGACGGCGAGCCCCACGGATCTGGAACGTTGAGTATTATTATTTGACCTCGTGTAGGTCAGATTTTTGGGAACCCTGGAGGGGGGACGGCGAGGCCCACGGATCTGGAACGTTGAGTATTATAATTTGACCTCGTGTAGGTCAGGTTTTTGGGAACCCTGGAGGGGGGACGGCGAGCCCCACGGATCTGGAACGTTGAGTATTATTATTTGACCTCGTGTAGGTCAGGTTTTTGGGAACCCTGGAGGGAGGACGGCGAGCCCCACGGATCTGGAACGTTGAGTATTATTATTTGACCTCGTGTAGGGCAGGTTTTTGGGAACCCTGGAAGAAGGACGGCGAGCCCCACGGATCTGGAACGTTGAGTATTATTATTTGACCTCGTGTAGGTCAGGTTTTTGGGAACCCTGGAGGGGGGGCGGCAAGCCCCACGGATCTGGAACGTTGAGTATTATTATTTGACCTCGTGTAGGTCAGGTTTTTGGGAACCCTGGAGGGGGGGCGGCGAGCCCCACGGATCTGGAACGTTGAGTATTATTATTTGACCTCGTGTAGGTCAGGTTTTTGGGAACCCTGGAGGGGGGGCGGCAAGCCCCACGGATCTGGAACGTTGAGTATTATTATTTGACCTCGTGTAGGTCAGGTTTTTGGGAACCCTGGAGGGGGGGGCGGCGAGCCCCACGGATCTGGAACATTGAGTATTATTATTTGACCTCGTGTAGGTCAGGTTTTTGGGAACCCTGGAGGGGGGGCGGCAAGCCCCACGGATCTGGAACGTTGAGTATTATTATTTGACCTCGTGTAGGTCAGGTTTTTGGGAACCCTGGAGGGGGGGCGGCGAGCCCCACGGATCTGGAACGTTGAGTATTATTATTTGACCTCGTGTAGGTCAGGTTTTTGGGAACCCTGGAGGGGGGGCGGCGAACCCCACGGATCTGGAACGTTGAGTATTATTATTTGACCTCGTGTAGGTCAGGTTTTTGGGAACCCTGGAGGGGGGGCGGCGAGTCCCACGGATCTGGAACGTTGAGTATTATTATTTGACTTCGTGTAGGTCAGGTTTTTGGGAACCCTGGAAAGGGGGCGGCGAGCCCCACGGATCTGGAACGTTGAGTATTATTATTTGACCTCGTGTAGGTCAGGTTTTTGGGAACCCTGGAGGGGGGGCGGCGAGCCCCACGGATCTGGAACGTTGAGTATTATTATTTGACCTCGTGTAGGTCAGGTTTTTGGGAACCCTGGAGGGGGGACTGTGAGCCCCACGGATCTGGAACGTTGAGTATTATTATTTGACCTCGTGTAGGTCAGGTTTTTGGGAACCCTGGAGGGGGGGCAGCGAGCTCCACGGATCTGGAACGTTGAGTATTATTATTTGACCTCGTGTAGGTCAGGTTTTTGGGAACCCTGGAGGGGGGACGGCGAGCCCCACGGATCTGGAACGTTAAGTATTATTATTTTACCTCGTGTAGGTCAGGTTTTTGGGAACCCTGGAAGGGGGGCGGCGAGCCCCACGGATCTGGAACGTTGAGTATTATTATTTGACCTCGTGTAGGTCAGGTTTTTGGGAACCCTGGAGGGGGGACGGCGAGCCCCACGGATCTGGAACGTTGAGTATTATTATTTGACCTCGTGTAGGTCAGGTTTTTGGGAACCCTGGAGGGGGGGCGGCGAGCCCCACGGATCTGGAACGTTGCTGGGCTTTCAGTCTCATCCTTTGGACCTGTTTGGATCCTACATTAAGGTGGGATCGATTTCACTGCACCTCACCGACCTGGAACAGGCCTCGGATGAGCACCAACTCTGAATCGGTTACTGAACACAATCGGAAGAACTCTTTGTGCTTGAGTAAACTTTTTTTGGTAACAAGGGTATTTTAAAAAGTGCTCTTTTGATCCATGAAGTTATTTACTTCGAAGTATAGAACGTCTATCTTCTACAGTGTGTATGTGCTAACATCTTTTCCTTAAGACTATTTTCCTCTTTCTAGTTTTGTTTTGTTTATTTTTCAAGTGGTTCCTCATATAAAGCTGGCAAATATTCAAACCTTACTGTCAATTCTCTATATTCTCTTCAGACTGTGTTATATAGACTGTGTTATTTCACAGTCATTACCCAAATTTGTTCTTTACACACATCATATTTAGCAAACGGGTGCTACATTTATTCAGTAAAAAAAGGTTTTGTGTATTTGATGTTCTGATATAGGTCTTTTTAATATTAACAGTCTTAAAAAGTTTTAAATTTGACCTCATGAACCCTGCAGAAACCCTGTAATAAGTTTCAGTAAAGCCTGATCTTTGCTTCTGCATCAACTCCACCAATTGCCTTCTGGGTCATCTGCGACCGACGCAGACCTCGGGAGAACCCTTCTGCGAAGCTCGTCGTGCGCCTCTCATAAATCACGCCAAGGCCTCGCAGACCTACGGAGACCACGTGATTGGGCGAAGCGGAGCAGTCCTCTCTCGTGTTAAACAATGGAGTATGAAATAAAACTTTGGCGATGAAGTAAATAATCTTCCCTTTGTTATCTGTGCTGAGTTTTAGCTAGCTAGAAGTTAGCATTGTCCTCGCACCACGGTGTGATATCGATCAGTTTAGAGACAGAGCTTCTACAGCAGCAGCAGATGTATGTAAGGAGTTATATTTATATGATTTATGATCCAGTAAATAAAACATGTGTTTTGTTCGTATCTGTGCTGTGTTTTGGTTTGCTAGCAGATGGCTTTCTTATCAAACCAGTATTGATCCGAGCGTAGGCAGCGCAGATGGAGCGCACAACTATAAATGCTTTGTATACACACAGGTGCACGCGGAGCCTAATCAGTGGAATCAGGTGTGTTCAGTGAAGGTTGTAGGTGCAGTGCTGCGGCCCTCCAGGAATTGAGTTTGAACTCCTGCTGTAACACATCCGATTTATTGTTCTAAACCAACTATTTTGTTCGTAACTAAAGCAGGAGTACTGGTTGCACTTCCTGTTAGGCTCAAGTCTGAGCTTGAGGTCTTTACGAGCGTTCGGTGGGTACGGAGGACACGGTTCCTCCGTCAACTCACCCCGTGTTCAGACCGGACACCAACGGAGCCATCGAACAGCTCTACTCACGCCAGGAGAAGAATAATCCTTCAAACCCCGAGAAGTGAGCGTTTCATCGTAGTTCATGGCACTTTTGCCCAAATTTTAATGTAACTTAAAAAATATTTTCAAGCAATTAGTCCACCAAAACCTAAAATTCACCATCAGCATGTTCTAGAGTAAGGGCACGGCAGATTTGAGACATTATTACGGTATAAATTATTTTTTATTAATCCGTTCAATTCAGGATTATCAGACGAGATTTTCAAATCAGAAGTAATTCAATCCTGAATTATTAAAAGCTAAGAAAATAAGTTAACGAATGAGAGAAAAGAGGAATAACTCGTGGCTCAGCTCTTCTGATGAGTAACTCTCCTACTGTAATAGATATTACATAAACAAGATAATATAAAAAGTAAAATATTCAAAATAAAAGCTGAAATGTGTTATATTTTAAGAATAAAAATTGTATATGCCCTGGGCATGGTCTTCTTATAAAAGTTTTAAATAAACGCTTACATTTGCTACATTTTAAGAATGACATAAAATACAATTACTCTGCATGGTGACTTTTTTTAATTTTACAATATTCTCAGAAGGACAGCGGTTCCCATTTTAAGAGGTCATCGTTACCAAATATTTGGGTTGAAGCTTAAGCCATGACTCGTGATGAGAAGCAGCGCTCTCGCTCCAGAGGAGACGCTCTGGAAGCATCCGCAGCCTCAACTCTCTTCTGGAGACGCTCTGGAAGCATCCGCAGCCTCAACTCTCTTCTGGAGACGCTCTGGAAGCATCCGCAGCCTCAACTCTCTTCTGGAGACGCTCTGGAAGCATCCGCAGCCTCAACCCTCTTCTGGAGACGCTCTGGAAGCATCCGCAGCCTCAACTCTCTTCTGGAGACGCTCTGGAAGCATCCGCAGCCTCAACCCTCTTCTGGAGCTCAGCGCGTTGCATAACATTTATTTTAAGCCCTTTCTAGCAGGGAACACATTCTCAGCATCAGCATCACTCAGCTCAGAAACGAGATGCTCCTGCAGCATCAGCTCCTCCACACAGCAGCCAGCCTCTCACAGAAGCGCGCGTTCTCAAAACCAGCCCTGCATGCTCTCCTGATCCTGATCCTGATCCTGATCCTGATCCTGATCCTGATCCTGATCCTGATCTGAGAGGTGACTGAGGGGACACCGAAGCGCGCACGACCCTCGCGCGCGTTCCGAGGCCGCCGGGGAGAATTAAAGCAGGTTTCCTGACGCACGTACCTTTGTCATCGCTCGCGCCGCGTCGGATGAGTGATGGATGGACGCGCGTCAGGATCCGGGCGCGGGGCGGACGAACGCAGCGGCGGAACCGGCTCAGACTCTCCCGCTCGCGGTTAGCCGTGCTCGGGATGAACGGAGAGCATCTGTCCGGTGGCTCATCTTCACGGTTTGTGCTCGGCGTCTCACGCCACACTGCACCGCTATTTACGCGCTCACGACGCGCGCGCGCCCGAAGGAGCTGCGCCAATCAGGAGGCGGAGCTGGGTTGGCAGATTTGGGATTTATGGCGTTGACGCGTTTATTTTCAACACGCATGCGCAAACATATTTAAATGCGAACGTATTAAACATATTGTTTTATATGTTATTAATATAACATATAAATGTTATATATATATATATATATATATATATATATATATATAAACATATAAATAACATGTAAATATGTTATTAATTGTTTAACATATTAAACATATTGTTTAATATTTCAAACATATTAAAAACGAACATTTTAAAAATCAGAACATTTGATTTAAGTAAAATACAAATATATTGCACTTTAAACACTAAAATGATTGCGTTTATACGAACCAAATTTTGGGGCCCAAAGC
This sequence comes from Danionella dracula, assembly GCA_900490495.1. NCBI lineage: Eukaryota > Metazoa > Chordata > Actinopteri > Cypriniformes > Danionidae > Danionella > Danionella dracula. The sequence goes on from UELW01000013.1 coordinate 205,929, forward strand.
AAAAAATAAAAAAATGAACAAGGAACATTACTTTTATTTATAATATTTTTAAATAAAACATTAATAATTATGTAAAAATAATTTTTTAAAACCTACATTTGCTACATTTTAATGATAAAAATTTACATTTGAGCGTTGTCTGGTTGTAAAATTTCAAAATAAGTGTGTAACTTTGCTTAATTTTAAGAATAAAATTGTGTATCTTCAAGTATGGTCTTCATATAATATTTCAAAAATAAAAACTTAAATTTGTTACATTTTAAGATTAAAAATTGGATTTTTGGCAATTGATTAAATTTATGTGGGTTTTTTGATACAAAATAAAACAAATACAAAAGCAGAGAACTGCCTCCCAGATGACTAAAAAGGACATTTTTACGTTTTTAATTGAAAATAATTAAGTATTTATGTGTTCAAGACACACATGCGCCTGCTGCACCTGTGTTTGATATCGCATTCCTATTTTCCCCTTTGGTTTCTGCCTCAGTGGAACGAATCTTTACAGTGAGTCGTTACGAGCTACTCTTCCTAGTGAACAATCGCTCTCTCCATCTCGTTCAATCTCACAATTACTTCTCAATGAACCCAGAGCCGGAAACAGAAAAGAGCAGTTCATCTGAGTCTCTCTTCGACTCGTTCTTATCGTTCTCAATGAACCCAGAGCCGGATACAGAAAAGAGCAGTTCATCTGAGTCTCTATTCGACTCGTTCTTATCGTTCTCAATGAACCCAGAGCCGGATACAGAAAAGAGCAGTTCATCTGAATCGCTCTTCGACTCGTTCTTATCGTTCTCAATGAACCCAGAGCCGGATACAGAAAAGAGCAGTTCATCTGAGTCGCTCTTCGACTCGTTCTTATCGTTCTCAATGAACCCAGAGCCGGAAACAGAAAAGAGCAGTTCATCTGAGTCTCTCTTCGACTCGTTCTTATCGTTCTCAATGAACCCAGAGCCGGATACAGAAAAGAGCAGTTCATCTGAGTCGCTCTTCGACTCGTTCTTATCGTTCTCAATGAACCCAGAGCCGGATACAGAAAAGAGCAGTTCATCTGAGTCTCTCTTCGACTCGTTCTTATCGTTCTCAATGAACCCAGAGCCGGATACAGAAAAGAGCAGTTCATCTGAATCGCTCTTCGACTCGTTCTTATCGTTCTCAATGAACCCAGAGCCGGATACAGAAAAGAGCAGTTCATCTGAATCGCTCTTCGACTCGTTCTTATCGTTCTCAATGAACCCAGAGCCGGAAACAGAAAAGAGCAGTTCATCTGAGTCTCTCTTCGACTCGTTCTTATCGTTCTCAATGAACCCAGAGCCGGATACAGAAAAGAGCAGTTCATCTGAGTCGCTCTTCGACTCGTTCTTATCGTTCTCAATGAACCCAGAGCCGGATACAGAAAAGAGCAGTTCATCTGAGTCGCTCTTCGACTCGTTCTTATCGTTCTCAATGAACCCAGAGCCGGATACAGAAAAGAGCAGTTCATCTGAATCGCTCTTCGACTCGTTCTTATAGTTCTCAATGAACCCAGAGCCGGATACAGAAAAGAGCAGTTCATCTGAGTCGCTCTTTGACTCATTCTTATCGTTCTCAATGAACCCAGAGCCGGATACAGAAAAGAGCAGTTCATCTGAGTCGCTCTTCGACTCGTTCTTATCGTTCTCGATGAACCCAGAGCCGGATACAGAAAAGAGCAGTTCATCTGAGTCTCTCTTCGACTCGTTCTTATCGTTCTCGATGAACCCAGAGCCGGATACAGAAAAGAGCAGTTCATCTGAGTCTCTCTTCGACTCGTTCTTATCGTTCTCGATGAACCCAGAGCCGGATACAGAAAAGAGCAGTTCATCTGAGTCTCTCTTCGACTCGTTCTTATCGTTCTCAATGAACCCAGAGCCGGATACAGAAAAGAGCAGTTCATCTGAATCGCTCTTCGACTCGTTCTTATCGTTCTCGATGAACCCAGAGCCGGATACAGAAAAGAGCAGTTCATCTGAGTCTCTCTTCGACTCGTTCTTATCGTTCTCAATGAACCCAGAGCCGGATACAGAAAAGAGCAGTTCATCTGAGTCGCTCTTCGACTCGTTCTTATCGTTCTCGATGAACCCAGAGCCGGATACAGAAAAGAGCAGTTCATCTGAGTCTCTCTTCGACTCGTTCTTATAGTTCTCAATGAACCCAGAGCCGGATACAGAAAAGAGCAGTTCATCTGAGTCTCTCTTCGACTCGTTCTTATCGTTCTCAATGAACCCAGAGCCGGATACAGAAAAGAGCAGTTCATCTGAATCGCTCTTCGACTCGTTCTTATCGTTCTCAATGAACCCAGAGCCGGATACAGAAAAGAGCAGTTCATCTGAATCGCTCTTCGACTCGTTCTTATCGTTCTCGATGAACCCAGAGCCGGATACAGAAAAGAGCAGTTCATCTGAGTCTCTCTTCGACTCGTTCTTATAGTTGTCGATGAACCCAGAGCCGGATACAGAAAAGAGCAGTTCATCTGAGTCTCTCTTCGACTCGTTCTTATCGTTCTCGATGAACCCAGAGCCGGATACAGAAAAGAGCAGTTCATCTGAGTCTCTCTTCGACTCGTTCTTATCGTTCTCAATGAACCCAGAGCCGGATACAGAAAAGAGCAGTTCATCTGAGTCTCTCTTCGACTCATTCTTATAGTTCTCAATGAACCCAGAGCCGGATACAGAAAAGAGCAGTTCATCTGAGTCTCTCTTCGACTCGTTCTTATCGTTCTCAATGAACCCAGAGCCGGATACAGAAAAGAGCAGTTCATCTGAATCGCTCTTCGACTCGTTCTTATCGTTCTCGATGAACCCAGAGCCGGATACAGAAAAGAGCAGTTCATCTGAGTCGCTCTTCGACTCGTTCTTATCGTTCTCGATGAACCCAGAGCCGGATACAGAAAAGAGCAGTTCATCTGAGTCTCTCTTCGACTCATTCTTATCGTTCTCGATGAACCCAGAGCCGGATACAGAAAAGAGCAGTTCATCTGAATCGCTCTTCGACTCGTTCTTATCGTTCTCAATGAACCCAGAGCCGGATACAGAAAAGAGCAGTTCATCTGAATCGCTCTTCGACTCGTTCTTATCGTTCTCAATGAACCCAGAGCCGGATACAGAAAAGAGCAGTTCATCTGAATCGCTCTTCGACTCGTTCTTATCGTTCTCAATGAACCCAGAGCCGGATACAGAAAAGAGCAGTTCATCTGAATCGCTCTTCGACTCGTTCTTATCGTTCTCAATGAACCCAGAGCCGGATACAGAAAAGAGCAGTTCATCTGAATCGCTCTTCGACTCATTCTTATCGTTCTCAATGAACCCAGAGCCGGATACAGAAAAGAGCAGTTCATCTGAGTCGCTCTTCGACTCGTTCGTATCGTTCTCAATGAACCCAGAGCCGGATACAGAAAAGAGCAGTTCATTTGAGTCGCTCTTCGACTCGTTCTTATCGTTCTCAATGAACCCAGAGCCGGATACAGAAAAGAGCAGTTCATCTGAATCGCTCTTCGACTCGTTCTTATCGTTCTCGATGAACCCAGAGCCGGATACAGAAAAGAGCAGTTCATCTGAATCGCTCTTCGACTCGTTCTTATCGTTCTCAATGAACCCAGAGCCGGATACAGAAAAGAGCAGTTCATTTGAGTCATTCTTCGACTCGTTCTTATCGTTCTCAATGAACCCAGAGCCGGATACAGAAAAGAGCAGTTCATCTGAGTCTCTCTTCGACTCATTCTTATAGTTCTTAATGAACCCAGAGCCGGATACAGAAAAGAGCAGTTCATCTGAATCGCTCTTCGACTCGTTCTTATCGTTCTCGATGAACCCAGAGCCGGATACAGAAAAGAGCAGTTCATCTGAGTCTCTCTTCGACTCATTCTTATAGTTCTCAATGAACCCAGAGCCGGATACAGAAAAGAGCAGTTCATCTGAGTCTCTCTTCGACTCGTTCTTATCGTTCTCAATGAACCCAGAGCCGGATACAGAAAAGAGCAGTTCATCTGAGTCTCTCTTCGACTCGTTCTTATAGTTCTCAATGAACCCAGAGCCGGATACAGAAAAGAGCAGTTCATCTGAGTCTCTCTTCGACTCGTTCTTATCGTTCTCGATGAACCCACAGCCGGATACAGAAAAGAGCAGTTCATCTGAATCGCTCTTCGACTCGTTCTTATCATTCTCAATGAACCCAGAGCCGGATACAGAAAAGAGCAGTTCATCTGAGTCTCTCTTCGACTCATTCTTATAGTTCTCAATGAACCCAGAGCCGGATACAGAAAAGAGCAGTTCATCTGAGTCGCTCTTCGACTCGTTCTTATCGTTCTCAATGAACCCAGAGCCGGATACAGAAAAGAGCAGTTCATCTGAGTCTCTCTTCGACTCGTTCTTATCGTTCTCAATGAACCCAGAGCCAGATACAGAAAAGAGCAGTTCATCTGAGTCGCTCTTCGACTCGTTCTTATCGTTCTCGATGAACCCAGAGCCGGATACAGAAAAGAGCAGTTCATCTGAGTCTCTCTTCGACTCATTCTTATCGTTCTCAATGAACCCAGAGCCGGATACAGAAAAGAGCAGTTCATCTGAGTCGCTCTTCGACTCGTTCGTATCGTTCTCAATGAACCCAGAGCCGGATACAGAAAAGAGCAGTTCATCTGAATCGCTCTTCGACTCGTTCTTATCATTCTCAATGAACCCAGAGCCGGATACAGAAAAGAGCAGTTCATCTGAATCGCTCTTCGACTCGTTCTTATCGTTCTCAATGAACCCAGAGCCGGATACAGAAAAGAGCAGTTCATCTGAATCGCTCTTCGACTCGTTCTTATCGTTCTCAATGAACCCAGAGCCGGATACAGAAAAGAGCAGTTCATCTGAATCGCTCTTCGACTCGTTCTTATCGTTCTCGATGAACCCAGAGCCAGATACAGAAAAGAGCAGTTCATCTGAGTCGCTCTTCGACTCGTTCTTATCGTTCTCGATGAACCCAGAGCCGGATACAGAAAAGAGCAGTTCATCTGAGTCTCTCTTCGACTCATTCTTATCGTTCTCAATGAACCCAGAGCCGGATACAGAAAAGAGCAGTTCATCTGAGTCGCTCTTCGACTCGTTCGTATCGTTCTCAATGAACCCAGAGCCGGATACAGAAAAGAGCAGTTCATCTGAATCGCTCTTCGACTCGTTCTTATCGTTCTCAATGAACCCAGAGCCGGATACAGAAAAGAGCAGTTCATCTGAATCGCTCTTCGACTCGTTCTTATCGTTCTCAATGAACCCAGAGCCGGATACAGAAAAGAGCAGTTCATCTGAATCGCTCTTCGACTCGTTCTTATCGTTCTCAATGAACCCAGAGCCGGATACAGAAAAGAGCAGTTCATCTGAATCGCTCTTCGACTCGTTCTTATCGTTCTCAATGAACCCAGAGCCGGATACAGAAAAGAGCAGTTCATCTGAATCGCTCTTCGACTCGTTCTTATCGTTCTCAATGAACCCAGAGCCGGATACAGAAAAGAGCAGTTCATCTGAATCGCTCTTCGACTCGTTCTTATCGTTCTCAATGAACCCAGAGCCGGATACAGAAAAGAGCAGTTCATCTGAGTCGCTGTTCGACTCGTTCGTATCGTTCTCAATGAACCCAGAGCCGGATACAGAAAAGAGCAGTTCATCTGAATCGCTCTTCGACTCGTTCTTATCGTTCTCAATGAACCCAGAGCCGGATACAGAAAAGAGCAGTTCATCTGAATCGCTCTTCGACTCGTTCTTATCGTTCTCGATGAACCCAGAGCCGGATACAGAAAAGAGCAGTTCATCTGAGTCGCTCTTCGACTCGTTCTTATCGTTCTCAATGAACCCAGAGCCGGATACAGAAAAGAGCAGTTCATCTGAATCGCTCTTCGACTCGTTCTTATCGTTCTCGATGAACCCAGAGCCGGATACAGAAAAGAGCAGTTCATTTGAGTCGCTCTTCGACTCGTTCTTATCGTTCTCAATGAACCCAGAGCCGGATACAGAAAAGAGCAGTTCATCTGAATCGCTCTTCGACTCGTTCTTATCGTTCTCGATGAACCCAGAGCCGGATACAGAAAAGAGCAGTTCATCTGAGTCGCTCTTCGACTCGTTCTTATCGTTCTCGATGAACCCAGAGCCGGATACAGAAAAGAGCGGTTCATTTGAGTCGCTCTTCGACTCGTTCGTATCGTTCTCAATGAACCCAGAGCCGGATACAGAAAAGAGCAGTTCATCTGAGTCGCTCTTCGACTCGTTCTTATCGTTCTCAATGAACCCAGAGCCAGATACAGAAAAGAGCAGTTCATCTGAATCGCTCTTCGACTCGTTCTTATCGTTCTCGATGAACCCAGAGCCGGATACAGAAAAGAGCAGTTCATCTGAGTCGCTCTTCGACTCATTCTTATCGTTCTCAATGAACCCAGAGCCGGATACAGAAAAGAGCAGTTCATATGAGTCGCTCTTCGACTCGTTCGTATCGTTCTCAATGAACCCAGAGCCGGATACAGAAAAGAGCAGTTCATCTGAATCGCTCTTCGACTCGTTCTTATCGTTCTCAATGAACCCAGAGCCGGATACAGAAAAGAGCAGTTCATCTGAGTCGCTCTTCGACTCGTTCTTATCGTTCTCAATGAACCCAGAGCCGGATACAGAAAAGAGCAGTTCATCTGAGTCGCTCTTCGACTCGTTCTTATCGTTCTCAATGAACCCAGAGCCGGATACAGAAAAGAGCAGTTCATCTGAGTCGCTCTTCGACTCGTTCGTATCGTTCTCAATGAACCCAGAGCCGGATACAGAAAAGAGCAGTTCATCTGAATCGCTCTTCGACTCGTTCTTATCGTTCTCAATGAACCCAGAGCCAGATACAGAAAAGAGCAGTTCATCTGAATCGCTCTTCGACTCGTTCTTATCGTTCTCAATGAACCCAGAGCCAGATACAGAAAAGAGCAGTTCATCTGAGTCGCTCTTCGACTCGTTCTTATCGTTCTCAATGAACCCAGAGCCGGAAACAGAAAAGAAAACTTCATCTGAGTCGCTCTTCGACTCGTTCTTATCGTTCTCAATGAATCCAGAGCCGGATACAGAAAAGAAAAGTTCATCTGAATCGCTCTTCGACTCGTTCTTATCTTTCTCAAAGATAAGAGAGAGAACATATCTTTTAGGTTTCTGGTTCATATTGTTTTGATTAATATTAAGAACGTCACGTGATAGAAGGCCCCGGGCCCGGACTGAACTCGTTACCATCAGAGAGAAGAAATGTGAGGAATCAATGAGACTTTAACCTAAAGACAAATCAGTGCTGAGCTGAATCAGACTAAAAGACCCAGGTAGGCTTAATTAAAATATGTTTTTTGTCTTCAAGCATTATAGTTTTATCTCATTTGTAGTGTGATTCGGGTTTGTGTATATAATAAATGTTTTAGGGAAGAAACACACAACCTTTTATTGGTATTTTTTACTAAAATGAATGAAATGAACGAAATGACTCGAAAAAGCTGAACGGGACTCAAAGATCTGAGTCGGTGAAAGGATCCGAACTTCCCATCACTAATGCAACACTTCAGGTGTAAACCTTCTCTTTCTCTGCATCCACCTGGGATCGAGTGTCACAGGTCCACAAACAGAGCTCTGTTCACAACAACGAGATCTGGTTGTGTGTGTGTGTGTGTGTACATGTGTGTGTGTGAGATAGAGGAGCGGCCCAAACTTTGCTCCGAGGGTTATTAGAAGAACGGTTTTAACGTTTGAACAAAGCATCACCATCGTCTTCCACACCCAGACATCAAATATTGAACTGAAGAATGTTTACACTATTGATCAGTGTTGAATATGTGCAACATTCAGGTAAACATTACAGTTTTTTTAGATTGTTTACACACATTTTCTGAAAGCATGCCTCATATTCTCAGAACTCTACACACAAACCCAAAAACACACACACGATGGGCTCTGAATTCTTTTGCACTTCACATTCAAAACAATGTTATTTCTTCTCAAAATGGTATTTTGTTTTGAAACGACCCACACTCAATCACGTTTCTTTTCCTCCTGGCTAGCAGGATTTATTTTTCCAAATTACTGACTTTTTTCTTTAGTCATTTTATTTTCACAGTATGTAACGTCCTCCTTAGTGGACAACTGGAGCTAATATTTCAGAAAACAAACCCACAAACATAAGAAACATTTTTCAAGAATCAATATACATTTTGTTGGCGACTAACACATTATTAGCCACGTTTCCATCGACCATGACTCGCCGCAGATCGATGTCTAAACTGTTCCTCTGAATTTCTTCTCGTTCTGCTTTCGACGTCACATTTTTTTTCTCTTCAAATCAACAGAATTGTTTATTTATCCTAACAGGAACTCGTCTGTTGTGAGCGCGCTCATTGGAATGCTTCAGAAGGTGTTTTTGTGCTAAATTCCTTACAAGCACCACAGAGAAATCCCATTCTACTGCTGGAGTGTATCCTTTATTAGGTTTTCGGCTGAAACTTGTACTCAAATCACATAAAAATAACACTCCCAGTCTCTCTCTCGCCTCTAGACTCCAGGTCTCGGCTCTGTTAGGAGCTGATGTCACTTAAAGATGGCGTATCATGTAAGCTGGAGATATTTCTCTCGTGTTCTAGTATCGTTCCTCATCAGAAACTCTCCTCGAGGCATCGGTTCGTGTTCCTGGAATCCTGTTTTCTTTTTCTAGGAGCTCAAAAGGACTCGATGGCTGTAGCCACGCCCACTGACCGAAGCACCGCCCACTAACCAATCAGATGAAGAGCTAATGCAGCTCATCTCAAAGAAGAACGCACACACTGACGGAAGCCTGAAGGAACTCGTAGCAGAACCACATTGATAAATGATGAGCACTGTTTTTGGAAGTCCCGAACCTAAGATGAACGTATTTGTCAGAAATGGGTGAATTTTCTGAGCCAACAAGCAAAACCCAAATTTCCTCTTCAGTTTTCTGCATTTTACAACAGTATACAACTATAAAAAAAACATCTGATTGAGGAAATGCCAACTTTACACTAGATAGCGTGAGCTTTAACAGAGGAAATGACATATCCGAATTATGGAGCAGAAGTTATTTGCGAGAATGCTCCTTGATCAAAAACTGTAAGAGCCAGCAGGAGGAGCACAAACACTGAGGAGATCCAGAGACATGGTTTAGAATAAATACTGCCTTCTGAAGGTTATTAAGGGTGCAGCGATCGTCTAGAGGGGCGAATATTTATCATCAATCATTTAAAAGAGGGTGATTAATCACATCTCATATCTCCATGCGGTCTCAACAAGCTGCTTTCCTACTTTATTCTTAAATCTTTATTGCTCAAACAGTGTTACTGCATTTTATGTGACCTCGCCGCATTATTCAGTTTTACATTTATGCATTTGGCAGACGCTTTTATCCAAAGCGACTTATATTAGGAGAGAGACACTATGAGATCTGTTACACCGTCAAAGTCTATCTCAGCTTCTCGTAATAGAAGTTTATCAGCTGATCAATAAACCAAAGCAGGAAGAAAATAGAGAGAAGATAAAGACAGAGGACATGTTCCCTTTTTATACATTTATTTTCCCTAAATACATTTTCTGGTTGCATTCTTTTTTTCAGAATAAATTTTTTTTTATCTTTTTTTTGTTGTTGTTGTTGAAGAAATTATCCCAATTAAGCAAATTTTCTACCTTTTGACAAATGTTTATTTATTGGCAAAATAACCCAAATTCAGATTATTCTGTCAGTTGTTTAGGGTTTTTTTTTTTTTTAATGTTTGCACATATACATTCGATAAAGATCGACACGTGAACCTCTTCTCAGTTTTTTGTGTATTGGCTTGCAACAGAGTTAGTTTTCTTGTTTATTTTACCATAGCAGGAAGAAAATAACGTTTATTTTTTATATATATAGTAGGTGTTCCCTGAAGAGAAGAATTTTCAGTTGCTTCTTGAGAGCTGTTAGTGCTGCTGGTCTCCTGACTGCATCAGGAGTTTGTTCCAGCAGCCAGGGACAGTGAGAGAGAAGGTTCTCCTGAGAGATGTTCCAGCAGCCAGGGACAGTGAGAGAGAAGGTTCTGGAGAGATGTTCCAGCAGCCAGGGACAGTGAGAGAGAAGGTTCTGAAGAGATGTTCCAGCAGCCAGGGACAGTGAGAGAGAAGGTTCTCCTGAGAGATGTTCCAGCAGCCAGGGACAGCGAGAGAGAAGGTTCTGGAGAGATGTTCCAGCAGCCAGGGACAGCGAGAGAGAAGGTTCTGGAGAGATGTTCCAGCAGCCAGGGACAGTGAGAGAGAAGGTTCTGGAGAGATGTTCCAGCAGCCAGGGACAGTGAGAGAGAAGGTTCTCCTGAGAGATGTTCCAGCAGCCAGGGACAGTGAGACAGAAGGTTCTGGAGAGATGTTCCAGCAGCCAGGGACAGCGAGAGAGAAGGTTCTGCTGAGAGATGTTCCAGCAGCCAGGGACAGTGAGAGAGAAGGTTCTGCTGAAAGATGTTCCAGCAGCCAGGGACAGCGAGAGAGAAGGTTCTGCTGAGAGATGTTCTGCCTTTGTGGGACGGAACCACAAGTCGCTGTTCCTTCCATTCTTTTTTATCTGCGATCTGCCCCGCCATCACATGGGCATACAGCAGGGGGCGTCAGGTCAGGGCATTAAGACACATACACAAGACACATTGTAGGACATACAAACTGATACAGATGTTCAGAAGTTTCCTTTTATCGTCACTCTTCTTTTGCGACGAAACTCAAGACACTGTGAAAACTCAAAAGATTGCTTGTGATATCTAAGTGATATCACAGAATGAACTTCAACCACATTCTCTCAGCGTACGAGCTCCTGTTTGATACAGAATACACAGATTAAACACGTTTATTAACAGAGAAACGTGGGGCACCTCAGTAAACGACCTTCGACCCGCGCCATGTCCTGGCAACGTCACCGGAAGGACGAGCAGGAATCGCAAAACTGACTTTGTTCACTGCATTCAATAGAGTTACTAGGGCTGGGAATTTAACACGTTAATTAGATTATTCAGTTAAGAGGGCATATGATGTCATACAAAATTAATAAGGCGGATATTGTACTCAAGTTGAATGGGATAGACTTTAGGAGTAAGAATTGCACTAATAAATATATTCGACAATTATTTTCTACAAAAAGAATTGTTCAGCCTCGGGGTAAATTTTTCTGGAAGGTTTATTTTACTGACATAATTTGGAAGAAAACTTGGCTGCTTCCTTTTAGATTTTATATATCTAATAGACTTAGGGAACTACACTTGAAAATCCTTCACAATATCTACGTAAGTAATTACATATTATCTAAATTTACAGATACTACAGAAAACTGTTCATTTTGTTTAAGTCAGCCAGAAAAACTTATACATCTTTTCTATGAGTGTGTGTATGTTAAAGAGTTTTGGAGAAATGTATCTTCTTACATTCAAGAGAAAACTACACATAGATGTGAGTTATCGGCTAAGAATATTGTGGTGTATTTTGAATCTAGGATTGTACCATTTGAGTATATTTTGAATTTACAAATTTTATTTGGGAAATTCCATATTCATAAATGTAGAATCTCAAATTCCAAACCTTGTTTGAAGGCACTTCTGAGTGATTTTAGATTGTATTTGGAATCCTTACAGTTTGATGAGAGTGAAAAATGCAAAAATACTTTATTGTATGTCAAAGAGTTAAATTTATATTAATATGCAGAGTGTAAACCCTTATTGTAGTTATTGTGTTTTGTTTTTATTGTATCTTTCTGTAGGTTTTGTTGTTAGGTTTTTTTTGGATGTCTTGATGTTTATTCGTTGTTTTTTTATTTGTTGGCAATAAAAAAATAAAAATAAAAAAAGGTTTGTGTTCAATTAAAACGGGTGAAATGCTTAAAAACAGCTCCTTGTAATGTCTGTACGCAATTAAATGGGATTAATTAGATTAATTAATTGCAGATGTATTTAATTAGATCCAAAATTTTATAATTACAAAGGTATTCGTGACGTCACTCCGAGGGTTCTAGCGAAGCTAAATAAAGCTCAAAGTGGGCGGAGCCAGGGCTGGAAACGCATCCTCAGAGACGGGAGATGGCAATAGTGAAGGCGTCTGATTGGCTGAATGTTTTATTTTTATATTTTTTAAACGAACACATTTAAAAATAATTCACCCTCCTCAGAGTGTTCATGAAGATCCAAACTGGCGATGTGAATCAACAAACCTGGTGGATTTTTTTTTCAGCTTCAAAATTTTAACATTGGAGTGAAGGAGAACCTGCTTCCTTCTGGAGTCAGAGAACTGCAGTTCAGTCACTTCCTGTTAAATAAAACTATAAAACTTTAATACCAGAGTTTTAGCAATAATGAAAAAAAACCTCTGAATTAACAGAATTAGAATGATAAAAATCTTAGTTTTGAGACAATTTTATCCAGGAAAGAGCTGAAATGCACTGCAGTGTGTGAGCGTCTCCTGCAGAGGGCAGCACGCGGAGGCCCGTGCTGGTGATCCACAGAGGAAGAGGAAGCGCAGGAGTAGAAGAAGCATTCTGAAATCTAATATGCATTTCTGTAATTAAATTTGCACTTTCAGATCACATTTGTGCTACGTTTGTTGCATTCATTAATAATTGTCCATAATTATTTGTGTCATATTGTTACCATAATATTTTTATGTAAATATCACATACGACTGAAACTCCTCACCAGAGGCTGATGTGTTCAATATCTACTATTTATATATATATATATACTCACCTAAAGGATTTTAGGAACACCTTTCCAATTTCTCATTAATCCAGTGTTTCTCAATTATTTTCTGTCGCCCCCCCTCCCACAACTATAAATAGTATTATTTGTCTTTAAATGTGTTATAAGTACACCTCTGCATAACACAGTTTCTTTATTAACGTATAAGAGAGAAAAAGAAAGAAATATGGACCAACTTACAACAAAGAATAGCTTTATTAACTGCAGCAGAAAAGATTTAAGGCGCATCTGAAATGTAAAAAAAACATTAAATCTTAAAAAAACTATAAACATTGTTTGACTGATCGTGATTGCTGGAAATATTCGACACGTTTTCTCTGAAAAAACTCAAGCGGTTTATCAGCGTGATTGGAGCGTAACGTCTTTAAGTGACGTCTTCATTTATTTGGCTTCATGCTGTCCGCTGCAACATGTTTAGACTCAGTAAGCACACCTGTCTCTCCTCGTCTCCCACCGCAGTCACAGTGAAGCCAAGCGCTACAAACGCGTCATATTTCCTCGTCTTAGCTTTCGGGAGACTTTCGTTCGTCTCTTTATCTCCTTCTCTCTCCGTCTGTCTTCTACACTTCCTGTCATCACTTCATACTCCGCCAATGAGAGCGCCACTGCCCCCTAATGTAGTGGAGGGGTATTGTACTTTATTATAGAACAGTAAAAAAAAAAAAATAGAAAATAAAAAAGCATGTTCCCCGAGGTCAAACATGCCCCCTTTGACGAAGGCTGGAGGTGAGAGAGGAAAAACATAAAATATAGTGTATTATGAACTAGAAAACAGTGCTTTTCTCTTCCCTAAAGCTGACGTTCTTCCAGTTTGTAACCGAGCAGCAGTAAACCTCTCTTCTTTATTGATACGATCCTTTTAATAATCCTCTGTCAGTGAATCACAGAGTGCCTCGTTCTGCAGATACCGATCGATCAGCGGTCCATCTCAAGCGCTCAGCTCTCAGCGACTGGAAGCCTCGGCGAGCTCAATACAAACAGAATTACTCTCCACTGAGGAGCGCTCCCTTATCAGCAGCGTAAAACCCATCCCCAGCCGGCCGGAGTGATTGCTTTTCACGTCATGAAGAGCTCCTTTGTGTTCGTCTGATGTGGATCTGAGGTGCTTTCAGAGCACGGCTGAAATCAACCTGAGCTGAGAGGATTACTCCAGAGACCGCTGGGCTCCTGGCCCCGTGCGGGGAGGGGGCCGCTATAAGCCCTGAAGGGCCCCGGCTGGATGTGAACTCCAGGTTGGCTCTCATTATGAAGATTGGCTGCTGGTTTAATCTCAATTTTTCTGTCCATTTCATTCGGGAGCGACGTAAATAGTTTCGCTGAGAGGACGCCAGATTGAAAAAATGTCAGGAACAAGATTGAGATGTGTGCAAAATAATGTGATTATTTAGATCAAAGTATATCGTAACGCCTCCATGAAATGTCAACCTTTACATGTGCAGTGCTGTGTCCGTTACTGAAAATGAGGAGGACTTTATTTCAGGTGTGAAGAGGAGCTAAGATCTCTCCTTGAAGCTAGAGCAATGGTCTAACCTCCTTCCTTTAT